>VXBR01003872.1:219073-384942 GCA_013400215.1 Cisticola juncidis
AGACAGCGATCGCAGGGCCGGGCCGGGCAGAGACAGCGATCGCAGAGCCGTGCCGGGCTGGGCTGGGACAGCGATCGCAGAGCCGGGCCGGGCTGGGCTGGGCTGGGCTGGGTCAGCGATCGCAGAGCCGGGCCGCGTTGGGGCAGCGATCGCGGAGCCGCACACAGCGGTATCCGCACACAGCGGTATCGGCACTGACTGACAGCTCCGCACCAAGTAGGGGCGGCTCAGCGGGCAGGAGGGGGAGGCGCAGAGTGGTTTGTGTAAGAAGGGACCTTTAAAGATCACCCAGTTCCAGCGCCTCTACCGTGGTAGGAGTATTTGCAGGAGTTTTGTTGTAACTTGTTTTTATTACTGTCATTGATGCTTCCATTCAGTCACCTAGTACGCAAGAATCTAAGCTTTGGGGATACTTTTTCTTACCAGCACTGTGACTCCCGCACCCATCCTTTGCTGGCTTTGTATTGTGCCCTTATGCGCAGTAGGTTAGGATGGGTTTTTTTTTAATCTCGTATTTTTTTGAGCAGCCACAATCTTTTGATATCCTAAAGTATGCGCTAGGAATTTTCTCTGCTTAAGTTCCTGATTCAATTTGAGCCTCCTTCAATTTTCTTTCTGTACTTCCTACTTGATGTTTGGCAACAGTGCAAGTGGAAAATGCATTCCTAGTTAAGCATCTGAGTGCCACTGAGGTCATTGAAAGGATTTACATCCTATCCTACTCAGGATTATGACAAGCTGGCAAACCCTAGTGTAAATAGGCATTCCAAAAATGATCCTTCCAGACACTGTAAGGCAGAGGAGGAGGCCAAGACTACTTTTAAGTGTTAAAATATGGACGCATCATTGTTTGATACATCAGTGCAATGATGTTTTCTGTTTCGTTCTGATGAAAACCTAAAATGCGTGCAGAGTTTTAAGATGCTCTTCTAGAAGACGTAAGTCTTCCATAGCCTTAGTCTTGGGAAGGAGCAATAATGCTGGAACAGATAACTAGCAAGGGAGAAAAAATTAAGCATACAGAATGTAAAGGGATGTACATAAATACAGATCCATCCTAGTTAAAGTAAACTATGGTCTTTGCAGTAACTACTGGGGTTTTTGTAATATTGCAGCTAGCTCTGCAAGAACACTGACTCAGCCATCAGCAGCAATCCAAACAGGAAACACCATGCTAGATCAGGGAGTACCACATGTGAACAATGTGGACATTCCCAGTCCCCTAACCCTTCATCTTAAAGGATGTACATAGAAATAAAAGGAACAGAAAGGTTGGCCATAAGGTATGGAACTACTGATGAATCGTGTCTCAGGATTCATAAGAAAAAATGGAAACCTCTAAATTAATTGGTGACATATAAATACTGACCTTTATACTGACATATAAATACTGCTGCTTTGAATGCAGTGTCAGGGATAGTAAATGAAACCATTGGGAGAGTAGGTTCAAAGAAGGGAGGCAGTTTTCTACAGAGCAAGTAAATAAGCTGAAAACCACCTTACCTCAGGATCTTACATACCAGAACTTGGACATCAAAGGTAATTAGCTTAAAAATTATTAGAAGAAAAAAGCCATTATAGCCTAATAGATAAGTAGTTGATCTGTGGCTCAGGAAGTCCATGAAGTGCAAATTCTGATTCCATACACTTTTTGTAGGACCTTGCATTAGAATCTCTTATGGTTAATCATGGCTTTCTGTCAGGTAAGACTAGACCACATAAACTCCACTGCAGGGCAAAGGTCTAACTTTGCATTTGATTCATCTTTACTGTATGATGGAAATAATCTGGAATTCCTCAAAGTCTCTACTGTGAAAATTCTTTAGTGTAATATGCAGAACTTTCTGCACCTGCAAACTCTTCTTTACTCACAGTACTTTCTGACGTGCTCTGATCTCAGATCAGCATGACAATAATACGAATTCCTACTCATCTTAATACCAAACTATAAACTAATGTCTCAAGGACCAGTGTCCAGAAGTAATAAATACAAACATTTAAGAAGACATGCATCCTAAGGTTTAAAATTTTTTATTGTGCTGCCAAGAGCCAAATTACAAGAAACCGCCTTACAGTTAAAAAAGTAAACAAGCAATCTGCTGAACCGCAGTGCACTCCAAGTGCCACATATGCATCTAGTTTTCAGAAATTTATATCTGCATTTCTCTTACAAGAGCACAACAGGAACCAAAGTAAAAGAGTGTAATGGATACAGCACATAGGATAAATCATATTTTCAAAATAATAATAATAAAATAATAATAATAAAAACATTTTACACCATGTCCTATATCCTGCTAATATTTTCAGAATATGACCTTGATTGTAAAACAAAAGCAAGCTTTTACAATTTCTGGATAAAGACTGCTTACTCTTATGCAAGGAATGGATGTTTTGTCTTGACAAAATCTCTGTAGTTACTGGACAGAAACATCACTGTTTCATAATCAGTTTGAATACAAAACACTGGGGAGACTACATTTTTTCTTATTGGTGGTTGGAAACTGAAGTTATATAAGCAGAAAAAATGTTGACCCTTAATGATACACCTATTTTTTTTCTTTGATGCAAACAGCTAGAACACCTTTTTGATATTCTAAAACAAACAAAAAAAATTGTTAATCTTCAGGTTAATAAATTAGGTGATTATAATAATAAATTAGGGTTTTTTTTCAGTTTTAAAGTTCAGCAATCTCTGACCAAGTATTTACAACAATACTTGGGAGTTTTAAAAAAAATACATTTTTCTTTTCACATTAAGCATACTGGGTATCTGTGTCTCTTATGACAAGTATTTGTAAAAGAAAAAAGGCAATGCACAAATGGGTAATTAGTATAAAAGTGCCAAGACCTGTTTGGAAAGTTATCATTGTATTATACAGTCAGAGTTATAAATGAGGCAAGCTACAACAAACTTCCAGCTTAATGCAGACAATATTCCAGTAGTTGTTTCAAACAATTGTTTGCAAAAAAAAAACAACAAAAAAACCCCCCAAAAAACCCAAACCAACCAACAAACCCCAAACAAACAAAAAAACCAAAAAAAGAAAAACAAAACCAACCAAAATCCAGGAGCTGACTGTGTTATTTTATGGAGTTGATTAGTGCTGCATGTATATTGTCATCAGTGTCTCTAGCCAATGCATTCATTAAAAAGCCTTTTTAAGGCTAAGCAGGAAAAGAAAAATAAGAAACACCCTGAAATGTAGCAAGTAGCAAGAGCAACGCTTACTGCTATAATCGTGCACGAACTGAACACACGCAAACACAAGAGTGCACACGCGCACACACACACACAAACACTATCAAATCAAATCAAATCAAATCAAACTGCAGGTAGAATGAGATGCTCTTCTCGACTTTCCTAAACTTACAAGCAATTAAGCATTGATATGGAATGCCTGTTATCTGTTTCTGCTCTGGGTAAAATCTCTCTCAGATAAAAATACATTCAACAAGAAAAAAAATAGAAAACATATATACTGTATACATAGTATTTTATATATACAGTATATATATGTATAGTGTATATACACATGCACGTATATATACATATGTATACCTACATGCATTTGTATATACATATATATACACAAACATACAAATACTTTTTGTTGTTTTTTAGCATAACTATATTTACATAAATATTCATATAATGCTAAAGTTTAAAGAAGCATGATCTCCTTTTTTTTTCTGAGCTTCAAAAAAGGTGCTTGAGTAATATTCAATTAAAATTAAGCAGCTTCCTAGTATGGAAGTAGTTTCTAAATCTGCATACCAGTAAATAAGAACATCAACAGGAAAAAAACAACCTTAAAACAGTCTCTTTGTTTACTCTCCTGTATGCAAGAGCTTTGTCCAACAAAAATAGTTTTCCTTCTCCTGTAGGAACAACCAGAGATTGATATAAAATAACAAAACAAAACCACAACAGACAAAACAAACAAACAAAAGCCCCTGGAACTGCATGGTGTTCTTGACTTTTCCTTCCATCCTTTCCTCCTTCCGTCCTCCCTTCAATACTGCTGTCAAAAGATCCAGTGCTCATATCAGGAATTACTTAGGCCTCAGTCATTTGCTAACTCTGCTGAAGTCTGGCTTATCTAGCCAATCAGCTTTGAAGAAAACAAAAATAAAACCAAAAAGCAGCACAAGGTATAATTTTATACATCCTTAATAAACCCACCCTTTATTTTCTGCTATTCCTTGCTATTTCATTAACTACTGCAGCTTCTCATCATATAGAAAAATATTTGCAGGTACACCACACCTGTGATGTGACAAATTCTGTTCTAGGAGTATATTACTGTAGCAACAGCTGGAAAAAATAATCAGACCTTTTCATTTTTTTTTCACCTGGGGTTAGGCTTTTGCTGCAACAGATGCCACCACTATCCTGCTGCTTGGCAGTATATTTTTACCTCCAGCCAAGCATGACCACCTTTTCTTCTCTGAAGCTTCCTTTTACTTCATTGCCTACCCCTAGCCCCTGATTCCCCCTCCCAAAAAACCTCTATAGCTATGTTACAAGCAAATACATCTTAACAAGTTTTAAAACTTTGGTTCTAAGAAAACACTTGGTCAGTTATCTCAAGGAAAAGTGGGAATGCTTTTTCTGGCACATTGCAGAAGTCAGAGCTCATCCCAGAAAGGTCTTAGAGCTGTACATGTAGTCACAAATCCAATACAATCCACTAAGTAACTGCACAATTCTAGTTTTATTTTAATAGCAGACTGTCTCTCTTTCTCTCTCTTTCTTAAATCCTTGGAAAGGGTGCAATTCTTCAAACTGTTTGATAGAAATTATCTGCCTGTAGGTTGTTCTGTTTCTGCATGCTGTAAAATCCACTGTATCTTGAATCTGGGTCTGCAATTCTTAGCATCCTCTGAGAACTGTCCACCTGGACCATGGTACCTTTCTTGCAGTCCACATATACCAGTTGATTGTTTAGGCAAGAAGGCTGTTAAAACAGAAAGGAAACATTGAGTAAATCATACTATTTTTGTATTCCACACATAATTTTAAAAGTCCATTTGGTTCAAGTCCATGAGCACAAAACAAAATCAAACTGCCAATGAAAGGGTTTGGATGTTGGTTAAAGCTGGCTTATGTCAGACATAGTAACAGACCAACACTCTCTTCAGAGTTACCATTCTTTATCTTCTGAGTGGAGCTCTGGTATTCTCCTATCTCAGCTGGGCTGCTATAACTGTTCTCTGTTAATTTAGCACCACACAAAGGCTTAACCTGGTTACCCCAGATGTGCAGCAGCTTTTTTCCCCGACTTTTAACAGCCTCTTTATTGCTTAACATTTTCCACAATGTTTTTTGTTCCCGGTTTCATAAAAATGCAAAAGCCTGGCAATAGACACATCACCTTTGTTGGAGCTTTGTAGCAGGACACTGGAATCCACTGCTTTTTCTGGTTGATGAGCAGGAACACGATGATCAGTAACAGCGCTATCGTGATTGGGATTGTCACCAAGGCAACAGAGCTGACGGATGTGTCTTCACTGGGGTGTGGCCCGCTGCCACTCCGGTATTCTCCCTGCAGGTGGTTCATGTCTGCAAGGGAAATGGGAATGTTTGTTAGGAATTATCAACTGGTCTCAGCCCTAAGGAAGAACGGAAGAATGTAATTATAGAGAAGTCTCAGTTGTACATCTTGTCACTCGTATGAATTTGGACCTTCTCTCCTGCAATGTCACCTTATGTATAAATTAGAACAGCTAGTATCTTGTAGAGGGGCTATGTTAGTCAGGAAAAGGCCATCAAAAAGAAAGGATGTAGAAGGAAACCTAAAGCACAGTAACGACCAAGTCTGACAATAACCTCTTAACTCAGTTGTGTTTGCATGATCTTATCTGATCGCAACCAAATTCCAACTGTAAAAAAAATCGAACTCTGTTTCCAGGCTGATGAGAACTTGGAAATCTTAGGATGAAAGTAATTGTTCCTTTTTTTTTTGCTTTTAAAAACTGGTAGGACATACGATGTGTTGTTCACTCTTTCATCTATTGAGATGAGATGCTATTACAATACCTGCAGCACTCAGCCTGTGAAAACAGACTGCTGCCAGCTAGACTAGTTACAGTTACTAGACTGTAGCAAGTGTTGTAATTGCAAAGAATGGTAAATTTCAATGACATATACAAAATTCCCTTACAGTTTGTAGTGTGTTTATAATCCCCAGGCAGGATAGTTGCAAGCCAGCAACTAATGCCTGAGAAATTAAAATGCTGTATTTATACAAGGGTAAGCTTAGAACTTTGTTTTAAGTTAAATTTCATGCAAACAATAGAATGCTATGCAACATCCTCAGATTAAAAAAATACATAGTTTAGGTTGTCCTTCAATTAGGAAAGGTTAACAAAAACTGTGGCACAGAGTGTTCCCTCTATGCTGGAGGAATATTACAGTGCAGTTTTAAACAAAAGATGCATTTACATCCTTAGACAACCTTATTGGCTGTGTTTCAGTATATCTGAGGTGGTTTTTTTGTCTAAGGTCTGACATCATGGCCACATGTGTTACACCTCAGGCTGTGGTAAACGTTTTTCCATCTTTGTTTATCTATTCCTGACAATGTCAAATGGATCAAATGAAGGTCTGTCAACTCCAATGGGCTGCTTTCTAGTTTTGGAATCAGAAAAGACACTGAAGAATCACTTCTAATTCATCATTTTGCTGTATTCTAAATTTTAAAGAACTCCATCATACCAACACAGATGCTTCTTCTATGCAGAACATGGAGTGATAATGAGACCAAAATGTATAAATATAATTTAATTGACTGACTCATCTTTACTTAAAGCAAAATGCATGTAAGAATTATGCACTGAAGAATATTTTCAGATACAACTGCTACCTGAACAGAAATAGAAGATGCATTAAAACATAGGGAATAAACACAGTCCTAAATTATCCCGCTTTATATCAGATCTGACCTCTGTGAATGTGGATTATGTCATTTTCACTCGGTGTTGGCCAGTTTGGTACTTCTAGTTCAACATCTCCTCGATGGTTTGTCTTCTCAATGGGGATGTTAGTGGGTTCAGGTACATACATCTCTGTGAAATGAGAAAAATGTGTTTGATAGGCTGCTTAATTTCTCAGTGCTGCTCTCAATGAAGGAAATACACTTGCCCATTTGCAGTACTTTGTCCTTTGAATTCTTTTATTTGTTTCAGAATTTTCATTAGCCTGGGATTTTGTTTGAAAACTTATTGTATATGGCATACATGCCTGTTGCCATTATCATTATGTGAATGGGACAAAGGACTGCTGTGGACAAACTTGCTTTTGAAAATACCATCTCAGAATACATGCTTTACTACAGGCTTGCTCCTCTGTGATACTCAACAAAACCCCCCAGCCAAAAATGAAGGGAAGGCTACGTTTTCCCAGCTGTTATGTAAACAGTCCCTACTGGTTTCTTTGCCTTGCTTTTTTTGTAATTCTCAAAGGAGGGGAATTGCAAGAAGGGTTACTGCTGAATCTCCCCAGTTGTCCTGTCAGAAGTAGTTACCAGCTGACTGAATCAGGTGAGTGACTGAATCAAAGTTCTGCAGAAGTATATCAGGACTCACATTAAAACCACTTGCAAATCTTATGCCCCTTGTGCCCGTAGCTAAGAAAATGTCACATTGCTTTTAAGCCAAGTTAAAGTGATAAATAAAGCAATGTATTATTTGAAAAGTAACCAAGAGTCTCAGAAAAGACAGAAATGTTAATCACTGTGACATAATCTGCAGAGATGTAAGGATATTAATTTTCCCACTTCATTAACATATTTCCATAGCCTTGTGAAAGGACAAAACGGGGGCAAGCAAGTAATTTTTCAGTTCACAGTTCTCAGAATAAGTGAAATTCAAACTATGTTTTTGCACAATATGCCTATCTGTTAAGAATATCAATTTTCCTGAAGTCTAAAAGTCTGTTCCATTTGTGATGCTGCTCAAACATGGACTGACATTCAAAACCCAATCAAAAACCCCTTATTATCAGCCCTAGGAAAGCAGCATCACAACAAACCGGGTTGTCTCATCCCATTACCTGGACACATGGGACAGCAGCTTCCCTCCACGTTGATGGGTTCAGCACAGGGCAGAGGTGGGCAGCTGACAGTGGAGCAGAGAGTCTGACCCTGCAGGCAGTAGCAGTGTGTGCAGCTGTCGATGTCCCAGCGCTCCTCATCCGCGTACGTCTCTCCACTGAAGTGGCAGACCACTTTCTTTGGAACCGTGTCTTCTGTGGAAGGAAAACACTGCTGTGATCATGCAGGAATGGCCAATTACACACCAATCTGATTTCCTTCCTAGACACAAAAGCGAAACAATTGCCACAAAGAAATCCCAGCTGTAATTAAAAGATCCTCTCTTAATCTTCCAGAAAATCTTTGGGAAAAGAGTGTAATTTCTGCTTCTTTATGAAGTACATAATTAGCCTGGCCTGCTTCTCTTCATTTTTTAATGCAAGAGGCTAGAGGATGGATGATTGCAACATGAAAAGATGATAACAAAAGTGCTGTGAAAATTAAGAAAAATTCATTCTCTTTGACTGTTTGAGGCTGCCAACTACTCATCTTCCTCCTTATTTCCTAGTGAATCCTATTAAGCTAAAATAACCCCTAGCCCGTAACTACCTACATTTCTAACTACCAAAACTCAAGAATGATGAACTCTGTCTAGAATACTTTAAAAAGCTGATTAGGCAGGACGCCAAGAATAATTGGAGGAACTCTCAGGTTAAATAACTAGAAGTGCTTAGACTGTAATGATAAAGCAGATTTGAAGGGGATCTGATAATTCCCTGCAACTGCATCAATGGAATACCCCAGCAAAAGAGCAATAACTAAACTCAGTACATTTTTTTTCATGATTAATATTATAAAAATTGTAAATCAATGTGATCTTTCTGCCTAGGCATTCAATACACCACTTTTTAATGTTGCATCCTATGCAAGCCTTTTAGGTGGTCTGCAGTAAACCTATTTCACTGAGAAGGCAGTAATGAATTGTTTAGTCTCAGTTGTTTTTTGATGCTGGAGCACTTTAAAGTTAGCAAAAAAAATGTACAACAGGAACTCTAAAAGCTAAGCAGAGCCTCATTTTCATCTTAGCTTCATCCTACCTTTGTTTCTTAGAGGCAAAAATTGTTATGAAACTGGCTGATGACATGAGCTTGCACAATAAAGATATGAATGAGATAACAGAATTAAATCATAAAATTAAACTTTTCACTTTCACTGGTTTAGCATTCACACAGATTACATCCTTAAGTATCCAGTTAGATATATTTACCCTATGTCAGCCATGAGTAGATGTTTTAATTAGTGACAACATAATACAGTGACATAATCGGGAATAACAAGGCTAGCAGTCAGCAGACCAGTCCAACAGATCTGAGGCAGTAAATTCAAATACAAAAGACCAGCAAGAAGTCCTATTGTGAAAACATTAATGGAATTATCTAAAAAGCACAAATGGTTCTCAAAGTCCTTGGTATCTCATGGCTTTCATGGCTTTTAGTATGGCTGGGTCCCAACCTCTCCAAGTGGATTTTGTAAGTGAATGTGGTGTGGGCATGAGAAAGAGGCAGCAAGCTGCAGGAAGGACATCAAGTTCTTCCCTAGGCGATGTGTATTTGGCATATAGAGCCAGCAGAACCCTGTGTTAGGAGGGTGTGTCTGGGGACAGGGTGAGGCACAGCCTGAGCACACCCCTGCTGCTCTTTACCCATGCAGACCTAAAGCTGAGCGCTCTTGGCCTATTCAGATTTGTTCCCAAAATGTTACCTTCACTTAGGACAGCTTCTTCAATTCAGCAGCTGGTTTGTCTGGAAAAGTCCTTTAACTTGCTTAGGCTTTTCCAAATTTGTGAAGAACATATCACAATTTCATTCAGCAAATATTTTTTTAGAAGAATGAACAAAGGTAAAATCACAATTATGGTGCTGAACCTTTGAACCTCAAGAGGAAAATTTTAAGTACCATCCTGTGAGTGTCTTTTATTCTGGTGTCCATCTCTATGAAATTATAAACAAGGATGAAGATAAAGGCCACAATACCAACAAGTGCTGAGGACAGTGGAAACAAGACAGACTTGCAGTAAGAAACCCACATACAAAAACATAGTTCAGTGTCTAATTCTACCCACTTCTCTCAAATTTCTTCTAGCTGCACCAGAAAATCAGTCTCATCTGGTAGATGATTGGTAAACAGTCATTGCTCTGTTTGCTGTAAAGACCAATCTTGTCTCTAATCAAATAGATTATATCTTTATCCTCTCTAAACTAGGTTATTTTTCCAAATTAATCTTTCTTTGCATGAGAAAGACGAATGTTGAACACACAGGATGAATTTGAAGATTCAAACAACAAAGCATCCAAGACTGTAAAGTTTTGAATTTGAGTCTATACAAACTGGATCGAGAAAGAAGCAGAATAAAATAATGCAGTGCTAAAATACTACATAGTTTTTCAAATTTCAAAAAATGAAAATGCCTTTTTCCTATGAAGGAGTTTGCCTATGCCCAAGGAAGGGTCTGAATCATCATCCCAAGGGTATTTAAAAGATGTGTAAACATAGCATTTGGGGACATGACCTAGTGGTGGACTTGGCAATGCAGGGTTAACAGCTGGACTCACTGATCTTAGAGGTCTTTTCCAACCTAAATGATTCCATGATTCTAAACATTTTATCAAGTATTACATGAAAATAATTGTAAAGAATCTACACAGAGATGTGCTTCACAGTTCTCAAAAATGAAGAGTAAACCAGTAAGAACCAGAAAGATGAAAATCAAGTGCATGACTCCTCTTACATGCAAGAGTAGATATAATTCATGGAAACCATAAAAAAAATTAAGTTTCCATGAATTTCAGTTATTTAAACCAAAAATCATTCTGACTATATAGGACAACATGGATTAGCAAAGTGTAGCATCACTGAAAATCTGAATGTTAATTAAATCTATCTTCTGTATTTGCTTTGCTGAGCAGTTGCTACTAAAAAAAAAGAAAGTTAAGCTTTCATAGCTCACACATTTAAGTATTTGCAATACTATGCAACTATAAAGGATTTAAATTAATTAAAGCTATATCTACATGCTGCATATATATATTTGCAAACCTGACATGCAAGAATAGACAACAAGGTTTTAAAGGTTTCATTTTTGCAGCTCATTGCACAAGTTCCCCATGGGCATCCCCTCCTCACCCACAGAATTCTCCAGTGCAGTATTAATGTTCTGACTCTACTGGTTTGATTGCCCAGCTTCTCAAACACTCTATACTTTTTTAATGTTAAAATGTTTTCTGGATTAAAATCATTTTATGGTTCAAACTCACTGGAAGAAAAGCCTGCAGCAAGACAGCTGTCAAAGAAACTTTAAATTCTCCCCATTTTGTATGCAAACCATGAGAAGAAATAGAAATAGGATTAACATTGTACTTTGGCCTCAAAAACCACCATCAGGAATCTAAGTAGGTTTCCAAAGGCAACTGAAGATTGGATGCTTTGTAACTTTTTCAGGCATCCTTCCATCTAATTCTTTGTACATCATATAAAACTGTATCACCTGTTATTAAAGCTATTCTATCTGCAAGGAAATAAAAATTTCAAGAGTTGTATCAATGTCTGAACATACTTCACAATCTTTCTGACATCTTTCTGATGAAGGACTGCTTTGTTTACAGACGGGCAAGTTGATTCACATGTTCAATTAAATATTAAAAACCCATCAATTTTCTTATACTCCTTCTTACTGTTCTTTTCTACTGTATCTCTCCCTGCTACTTTTGCACATGAAGGTAAGTAAGCTTTGAACGCTTTCCAACAATGCTACAAAGACTTAAATTTAGTAAGCACATTATACAATTTTTCTCTATCAGCAGCTTCAATCCTACAGCCTTTTTACTTACTGTGAACTCACAAAAAAGTCATCTGTACATAAATATTCCTATTCAACACACAGTGGAAAAGTGATCAGTAATATCCAATTTTGCTACTTTAAAAAAGCCTGGCAATTTTTGCCGTCTACAGCAACCACCATTTAGTTCAGCTCCAAATTCAACACCAGTGCATGGCCCTAATCCTTTATGCATATTAAGTATTTAAATTTTTTCCCCTATTTTTATCTCAAAGATATTATCATTAATGAAATTCCATTTTTCCTGTATTTTAATTTAGATGCCTTATTAACAGTTTTCCATTCTGTGAAATTTTGGAATGCTTCAGCTCATCTTCTGCAGTCATAATTAATGTTTTCCTCATATTATCACATAAATCTTGACATTTGTGTTACCTGGTAGATCTTCCTTTAAATAAAGTAATTTTTTTGTAATGTAACCTCGTCAATAAGGTGTCTTACCAAGATTCCAGGAGGATGGCCTCTGGAGTTTGTAGGCAAATTAGATATATATCTCTGAGTGCTTCTACCTAAAAACCACAAATCATGATCCCCAAAGCTCCCTATGCAGACTTCACTCTCCAGTTCCACTGGTGCCATAGACTGCATCTCACCAAACAGGGAAAGCATTTCAGTTTGGAAATAAAACTTCTGTCTTATTCCCAGGAAAGGAGCGGCAAGTTAACAACTATTTTTATTCACTCACCAATACAGTAAGGACAGCACTGTCCCTTTCTCAAAACAGGTCTCTCACAGGACACTGGTGGGCAAGACTCGGAGTAGCACCGAATCACACCATCCATGCAAATGCAGCTGGTGCAGACATTGGGCTTCCAGGACTCAGCTGTCAGAAAAATATCTCCATCATCGTTTTTGCAGTAACTGGGCATGCTCTCGTTGCTTGATGGAGAGGGCTGAGGAGTCTCATCTGTAAATAGAAACATTAGATGATAGATGAGGTTATTTAACTTACAGTGGGTAACTTCTCTAATAGCTCCTTAACAGAGGGTTCACTCTTGAAGAACACAATGGAATTGTTACACATTGGCTCACTATTTCAGCAGAACAAAAAGGACAGAGCCTCATGCCTCTTCAGTCCTTACAAGGGATGAAGACCTCATGATACACTCTAGCATAATGCTTATTTAGACCTTTGGTGTGTTTACTCAGTCAAGAAAAAAAAAGAAACTACAGCAAGGAAAAAAAAAAGAAAAAAAAAACTTGGAAAAAGGAAAGCAAAGTGAAAAACAATCACTATGAGAAGCAGCCTCTCAGAAAGTGACTCTGAATGCTCTAAATTGCATGGTGTATAGGAATTAATCTCAAAAAAGAGATATAAAACCCGAATCCCATCTTCTACCATGTCAGACCGAGTCTTTGAATGATGGAAAGTGAAAAGCTATTATGCTGCTGCCACCTTCACTAGTGATCTTAGATGAGCTAATTATAAGCTGTTGAGAAACAAATGGAACTTGATTGTGCTTCAGCCTGATGCCGATGGCTTGCTTTAATTCTCATGCCTGTCAATGGGGGAGACATATTCCTGCAATGAAGCTGTACCTTAACAGACATTATGGGCCAAGAAACAGGACTAAGAAAAAGAGAAGAAAAGAAAGGATTCAAAAGAACACTGAGATAAGGTTCTCAATCTAACTGCATTAAGCTATGAGACTAAGCTTATTATATAGCCCGTGAGGAAACATCAGCTTTCTGAAACAGTATTTTGAAGTAAGAAACTTTTTTCATTATTAATAATGAAATTATTATTATTATTATTATTATTATTATTAATAATAATAATAATGAAAGAAGTGTAAGTCAGGAGAATTGGCTACCTTGTTTACTGAAAATATTTTGTCAGGAAAAATGTGCCACACCCAAACCCAAACCCAAACAAATACCTTGTAGCAAAACCTAAGGTCAAAACCTAACTTCTATTTTTTCCTAAAGTAAATTTTTAAATTTTGGTTTTAATAACGGCATATTTTCTTAGTGAGTTTACATGCAATTCACAGGTTTGCACTAAATTTCCACAGCAATAAACTCCTCCATTTGCAAAGTAAAATAGGAATTTATGTTCATTTATAATCGAGTATCCTTCCTTGGGGGAAAGTAATTCCTGTTATCTTCTTGACACTGTGAGGCAGTCTAGGAGGAGCCTGGCACACCTGCCAGGCTGGAATGCTTTGATATTACTCAGCTGCCTTCATATCACTTTCAGAATGACACCATGGGAAGGTAAAAGCAAACAGAAGTATTTTTGAGACCAAATCCCAAATAGGCAAGATAGTAATAAAAACGTTCATAGAAACCAAGGTGTGTAGAAAGAAAAAGAAACAAGTCTGTATCTACTTAACACTTTGACTGCTTTCAAAGTTTCTCTAATACCGCATGTCTCCGTAAACAAGTGCACATTTCAAAAACCTTTCAAGGAGTCTGGTTCTTACACAACCCCTACGTTATTAGATTGCCTTCAAGATTTTCTGAGTTCAGGGCCACAGCTCCCCTTTACACGTAAGATCTCTCCTGCACAGTCAAGTTCTGCATTTGAATTAGAGGACTGCAGGCTGTCATTCCAAACTGCTGAAGAACAAAGGCACCAAAGAACCACCTGAGCACACCCTGAACCGTCAGACATCCTGAGATGAAGGAAGGGCTCTGATGAAAGCTGGATGTCAGCACATACCTGGGCACTGTGGGCAGCAGGAGTCCTGTGTGCGGGTGGGGTTTTGACAAAGAAGAGGTGGACAGACTTCAGTCTCACACAGGACACGTCCACTGTGGCATGTGCATTGTGTGCAAGAGTCAATGTTCCATGTCTCTCCTTCTACAAAGTATTCCCCACCAGGAGCATGACAGATTGATGGGCTGGTGAGCTCTGGCTTTTGCACTACTATTTCATCTGGAAAAAAACAGAATTGGAAGACAGGCAAAATCAACTGTGAATCTTATAATTAACAACTGTACACAGGATGAAGAATTTCTGTTATTACTGAAAATACATATATAAATTTTTCTTAATTAAGTTCTTTTGACTTTATGGCACCTGCATCTCATGAAAAACCGGAAATATATAAACAAGAAACAATTTGGGACTAAGTCTGAATAAAGACTAGTTAATATAAATCTGAGATAACTTCAAGCATTCTTGGCATTTCAGAAAAAAACAAACTAACTTGTGATTTAGGAATTCCAAGAGACAATTATCATTTTCTGAAAAATTCTAATGATTAGTCAGTTTCTTAACTGGTAAATATTAATTTCAGATACATTTTCCTGAAGGATGGATAAGTAAGATTCTCCTCTACGATTTAGGAAGTCGAGGTAAAGGTTCAGTTTTCCCACAGATATGTGTCTATATTATCTGTATTATTAGATGGTACATTAAAAAAACAAACACCCCCCCTCAAAACCCCAACCCACCAGAAAAGGCAAAACACTGAATGGCCCCCTCCCAGCCACCTAAAAATGTATAAGCACTTAATATCAGTGGAAATGTTTCATCATTGTTCCATAAAAAAAAAATCTGCCACATTTGAAAAAAACAAAACAACTGAATCCAAGGAAATGCCACAGTATGTAGCCTCATCCTTCTAGTAATTGTATTTTGCCAAATGAACCTTATTTCCTTTTCAAACAATTAATTACATCACCTCTGCAGCCCTGGCTAAAAGATTCACCCTGGCAACTCTAGAGAACAAATTCGACCTCTTTCATATAAGGGAAGGAACTGAAACTTCCCCTTGTTCAGCATGAGTACACTCCAGCCTCTGAGGCATTAAGAAAAAAAAGGGAGGGGAGGAAATCTTCACCTCTTGGTGCTTTAAAAGCAAAAAAAAAAGGAACCCATCTGGTACCTTAAATGCTTAAGCACTTGCCATCAAGAAAAGGTTGTGCCATCATCCTCAGCTTGCTTAAAATCCTTTGAAGCCTATCCCACACTAGGGGCAATAAGGGCAATAATAATTGCCTGCTTACCATGCTGGTTGTTTTGGACCTGGAGTGAGTCCACCAGCTTTTTCCATGCATTATGCATAGATACCAAGATGCCTCACACAACACTTTTTTTTTTCAGCTGCAGAAGCCATGAGTTTAAAAGCTACAGGCTGGAAAGTGAAGCTTCAGTCTTGTAAGTGATGTCCTTCAGACTGAATTCAATCCACTTGACATTAGAAAGCTAAGTTAGGTGCCTCTCTTAAGAACTGAACCTCCTCAGGTTTCCTATGCCATGAATGAAGAAGAAAAAAGTGACTTCTTGCTAATTGTGCTGCATCTCCAAACCACTTTATGAAGGTGCCTCTCTCCTTCTTCATTATAATGATGCTTAATGTGAACATCCTCCTAACTCAAATATCTTAGTTAAGGAGAGAAAAATTAAGTGTACAGCAGCTCTTCTTGTAATTTAGGTAGGCCAAGGCTCACAAAGTGCCTGTGGCTTCTCTTCATGTTTCTAGCAGTGCTGTTCCTGTCTGGAGAATGGCATTCATGCCCTTTGCTCTATGACCCTGCCACGTAGAAAAAATGCCCCTCAATTGTTTATTTTCATTTCTGGAGAATGATCAGTAGAACTCAAGGAAGCTGACCCTGGCTGATCTTACTCTATTCACAAAGTACCCGTGCCTTTCTTTCAGGGAATTGTTTTATCTTTCACCAATTTGCTTATGCTATGCTTTTCCAACTGTTTAATTTATGAACCACATACACGATTCAGCAGCATTCACCTGAAATAAGATTGCTAGTCTGCTGCCTTGTCACTGTTAGATTTTTATTTCAGCTGGAACATGTTATGCAATGGTGTCTTAACTCACCGTGGCAAAGGCAATACTAAGATTTTCTGGAAATTTTCTGTGTCATCTCCTTTGCATTTAGTTTTCTGCAAAGTCATGGCCTGTTTTGCTACATCTCATTACTGTTCCTGATCAAAAAAGCACAACCAGATAGCACTGCCGTATATGTTGCCTACTGCTCCCTTAGCAGCACTGATAATGATGTATCACTGCAACTGAAGTGCCACAAAGGTGCAACTACATTATCTCAAGAGACAATTGGTCAGACAAATACTTTCTACCTGGCATGGTTCTGTGAAACACTAGAAATTAATGTTTTTTAAATCATACAGGATACCTTGAGATTTTCACAAGCATTGTGATGATCCACATAAAAGTCTTAATATATAGGAACATGATTATAAGGGACGTTTTAACATGCAAGGTATATCTTGCTCTGCTGAAAACTAACTAAATGTGGAATTGAATGTAACCACACCTCTTTTTCAGTTTGCAAAATGATCTCTGAGGGCTGCCACTTTGCTATTGATAGGTTAAGACTGCAAATCCAAACTCAGTAAATCAGGACTGCTAATTATTTCAATATCCTTATGGCAAATATACATTTGAGTGACATGCTCACAGTCTCACAATTCCAAACCATGTTCTAATCTACTTAAAGCCACGATGTATATTTAACATCATCAGCTGGGAATCAATATGTTGCAAAATAAAATCAGAATTACATTTGTAACAAATGTAAGACCTCTGTGGGGAAAAGAAACCCCACCCTGAGGCTGATTTGGCCATAGTAATTCCTACACTTATATATGCCATCTTTAAAATGCTGTGTCTGCCCTAGCATTGTAAGAGTTTATGCCAAGTATGACTTTGCTTACACAGAAGCTGGGTGACCAGTGTGTTGAAAGCAGGATTGATGTCAGACAGAGAAACATATGCAGACCCTCTCTCTTGAAGGAATGGACACTGCTGGCTAAGCAGTTGCTCTTTTATGAAAGAGACCAACATTGCTGGTGCTCAGAATCAAATGCTGATCTCATCCACAAGAAATGTCGAGTGTGAGGTAACAGGTTCTGCAAACTTCATACTGACCTTTCTTCCACAAACTGAATATAAGACTTGTGAATGAATTTACCCAAACTCACTCTCCATACACAAAGTAACTAGCTGCTGGTCAGCTGAAAGACCAAAATTACCATTACTCTTCTTTGATTGCTCTGAGGTGTTCTGTGCATGTCCAGTAAGTCAAGATGCATGAGTATGCTGACAGTAGAACGAAGTCAAGGATGACCCTTGGTGACCTAACAGGAGAATTGCTGGAACAGCCACCATACATTTTAAATTTTGAACCTTGTTTGTTTATTTAAAGCAAGACTGGTATGTTAACCTACCCCCATCCATATGAAGTATATAATCTCCTAAAATACTACACAAGTAATGGTGAAAAGGCTGAAAGAGAGACAGACCCTTTGGAGCTTCCATCTTTCTGGGGACTTACTGAATTTTTCCAGTTACCCAAAGGTGTGAACTGGATTGATCACCATTTGTCTAAGCAATCTAAAGAGATTGGTTATCTTAGATCACATGGAGGATGCACTCTTCTCTGTCACTTTCAGAAAGAGGATCTGCTTATTTTGCCCCTAGGATTTCTTGTTCTTGACAAAGAATTCAAAAAGGTTCCTAATTGCTTATATCCTGCCAGTACTGTCTTATTGTTCTGCTATTTATAGAAGCTTCATGAGCTTCATTGTTCCTACTCCTAACAGGAGTTCCAATGAAGTCATAGACAATATCACTGTATTACAAATTAATCTCCTTAGCACATAAAATACTATAGGAATAATTCTGAAAACAGAGGGCATTAATCTTACATTCTACCCATAATTTTTCATAGATGTTTTTCATATTAACACTTATTAAATCATATTGGAATGCAACATGAATTGTATTTGGCCTTCCCACTGAAAGTATTGAAATAACCTACTGCTGGTGGCATAAGAGGAGCCTTCCCTCAGAACACAGAATCATAATGTTTAATTACTTAAGATATTTGTTTGTGTACATCTAGGAGAGGTTGTCAAACATGCATCAGGAGATACATTTAAAGTAACTTTGAAAATGAAAATGTAATGGCTTATTACATTACTTGCTATTATATAGGTAAGAGACTAGAAAATTTTACTTACTTTTATTAGTTTAAAGATTCCAATGTGTCAAAGATTAACATATTAGGACCCACAACTTGCACATGCTTTAAATATGTAAGTTCCCATTTTCCACAGCTGAGAACTTAATGGCATTAGAGCACAGAAACCTTCATTTCTGCCTACTACTGAAGCATGCATGAGATTATTTTCACGCAGTACGAAACAGAAGAGAAGTGAAATGAAACTCCCTTACAGAGCATGTAGAAGAAATCATGTGTTACCTGGACATGAGGGACAGCACTGTCCTGGATGTATGGTGGGGTTGCCACAGTTGGGCACGGGGCAGGTGATGAGGGCACACATTTCCCGTCCATTGTGACAGTAACACTCCCTGCAGCCATCGTGCCAGCTCTCCTCGTTCTCGTGCCGGTGCCCATCCATGGACAGGCAAGAGCCCGTTTTAACAGGAGGCACAAGAGAAGCTGTTGCCTCTGCAAAATATCAAATATCAAAATATATGATTAAAAAATATCAAATACATCAAATATCAAAATATCAAATATCAAAAAATATCAAATATATGAGGTGTCCTGATAAGCATCTGTTGCTTAGGAAGAAACACCAACTTTGTGTCTGGGTTGCATTTATTTTTTAAGCACATATAAGACCAAATAAATAATAGTTCTACCCTTTACACTTAAAAAGAAAGTAAAACCAGACAGGAAACAATGAAAATGTATACTGAAGGGGACAACAGGATAAATGTACTACTTTGGAAACTATAATCACTTCCTTCTGTTGAACCTATACTTTTTTTAATCAACCAGAAATGCAGTAGTATCTAAATAATATTAAAAAAAAGGAGAAATGCAATGAAGGGAAATAGCAGAAAGCATGAAGTATATTTAAAATAAAATATTTAAATACCATAGCACATTAGATTTTCTATAATGTATCTGATAGCAAGTAGAACATAAAAACATTTAAATGAGATATGGATGGTCTTATAAATGTGAAAAAATTGCAATCAGGTGCTAACAGGGAAATAGTAGATACTAGAAACATTACATAAAGTACTTCTTGTGAGAAATTATTTGTTTATATTACTATGATAAATGAGATATTTGGAAGAGAATGATGAGAATTTCATCCCTCATTTCTTTTAGCTTATATTGAGATAAGAATACAGTAGCTTAGACTGTGGCATTACTTGTACTCTGTCAGAACATACAAGGATAGGGTTTCATTTGTATCTTAAGGGGTATTTAAGTGGTGCAGGATTCAGCCTCAATATATTCTTCGTTCATCAGCAGCGTGAATTTAGAGCCAAACACTCCCTCACCCACATCACTATTATGATGAAGGATGCAGGATCAGTTTGTCAGTGAACTGACTTGTTTTCTGTGGTATGTCAACCACATTCTGTTGACATATTTATAAGGTTATTTGTACTCAGTTCTTAATTACATTGTCTTTTAAAAAAGGATCAGTATGAGAAGTAGTAATGTTTACACGTAATTTTAGGAAGTGTTCAGCTTTTTTGCTTGTTGGTTTTTTGGTTTGTTGGGGTGTTTTTCTTTTTTTTTTTCCACACTAGTATATAGGTCAGCACTTCTTCAGCTGTGGCAGATCTGTCAAAGATGATCTCACCAGCAGATGGTACAAAGTTAGTTTGAGGCACATTATCAGAATAGAAAGTACACAAAAGTCACATTAGTACACCATTAGTACACCACCAAAAATGCTGCACAAGCTACTTCTTAGAACAGACTTCATGCTGTTGCATGAACAAAAATACTGTGAAAAAACTTATTTTGGTTCCTATACTTTCATACTTTAGCATCAAGGTGTTTAAATTCTGATTTGAATTATATTAAATATATTAATACTAAATTCTCCCTACATTAAAATTATTATTGACACTCAGAAGTCCTAGACAGTAAGAGTTAGTTTATTTAGCAAGGGAAAAGGATATCTGAAGCAATCAGACTTTTTTCCTGATATATTTTAAAGTACACTCCATAATTTGGAGAAACATACATAAGCAAGTATTCAAAATTAAGCTTACAAATTGAAATTGTATTTAAAAATTGGAAACTGAAAACAATTAGTACAACAGCTAATACTTGAAAAAATCTAATGTGTAAGTACAAAATGGGAGTAACTAGCTAACTAGAGGTATGATTGCAATGATCTTAGATACAGTATTTCACAAGGAAAAGAAGTGTGTAATGTGGTACCACTGCAGAAAAGGCAAGTTCAATATAAGACACAAGTACAGGAGCACTGTAAATTTAAATACAGCACAACTACTTCTACTAGCCTGAAGATTTTACTATGGCTAAAGTACAGTATGAAATTTTTGATAAGAAACCACAGAACTGGGTTTGTTTGACTTAGAAACCTACTTCCCACCCACCAAATGTTTGTAAATCCCTAGTTGCAACCCCTAAAGATTGCAAGAATTCTAAAAGAAATGGTGCTTAGCTGCTCCATATGTCTGCTAAGCTCAGGACAAGAAGTAACCAGTTCAATGTGTATACAGGTAGACAATAATTTCAGAAAATTCATTTAAAACCATAATGTGTTTCTAACCACAGGAAAACACTATTTTAGAAAGGTTTGTTTTTTTCTCTTTCTGTTTTCTTCTGCTTTTTTTGTGTCTTTTGAAAGTGGAGATTCTTAATAAATTAAATCTTAGACAAACATCTGTCAAGGATTATCCAGATATACTCTATTTTATGCAAGGGTAAAGAAGTGGAGTCTTCATTTTTTAGAGTACTACTCCAGGCTGTACTTCTATAGTTCTACTTCTATTAATCCTAGCATAAGCTATTTCTGGCAGAAGCAATTTAGAAAGTGGAGCTAATTCACAGGCAGGGGATTTACCCAACCCTTCCTCTTACTTAAGGATTCTGGGTCAAAATTATAACAAGGACTCACGTTTTCCCCAGAACATACCAGTGATTGTTCTAATCATTCTTTGACAAAGCTGCTAAAGAAGTGATGTTGAAGTGATATGCTCATGGCTTGGTATCTTTATGATCATGACAACAATAAATACTATTTAGAGATGGATCAAGTTAATTTAAACAAATAATTGTGCATGTTTTAAGATCCATACTTGTTAGGGTAAACACTTAAAAGTGTGCATACACATAATTAATTAGTGACCAAAGTTTCTAGTCTGGGAGGCGATTACGGCACAACTAAGGGAACACTTTGTGTTTCTTTAGTCACAGCACTATGACAATCAGGAAAAGTGTTCTGATTGTGGACATGGAGACAAATTACAAGCTGAGTGATAAGAATTATCTCAATGGGACACCATTCAGCAGTTACCCTTGCTTATTTAATTCTTAAAGTTTTAATTTCTAATAAAAGTCATATATTGTAGCTTACGTCAATGAAATCTCTGCTTCTCACATCTGCAAAATATGTTTATAAGATTGCAACTTTTATTTTGCTAGAAGTCTGAAAGTTTCTTAAACTATCTGCAGTGTATCATGTTATTATATAGCAAAAAGATAATGTTGGATATTTTTGGTTCATATGATTGCATGTTTGCCTTCAACTACAGGAGTGTGACTTCAAGAACTCACACATTTTCTTCCAATGCTATGTTCCCATAACTTATCCTTTTACTTTTTATAATATTTTTAAAATTAAGAAGAAATAGTGAAAAGTTAAGAACAGGGTCATTAGACAAAGAAATTGGAAAGTAATCAAACTTACTTGACTACAGCTAGAAATCAAAACATACAAGTAAAAGTCAAAGAAAATAAGCATGAAAGAGCAGATAGGATCAAAGAGACACTGAGCAAAACCAGAAAGTTATTAAATGCAACACATGTAGATGAGCAATGATGTCTGATATCCAGACTAACACAAAACATAATCTGAAAATATCAGGTTACAAAGAAGAGATATGCTAAAAGCAGCACAAGTGTACGGAAGACGACAAATTAACATCTGATCTCAATATCCACCTCGAACTTGGGGGTTTTACAGGTTTGGGATGTGGCATGGGTGAAATTTTTAGCTTCAGAATACCAAGTCCTTTCTCCTGGGAAGCTGTTCTCTCTACTCATTGTTCATTAAGATTGCATGAAAAGCATCCAAGAAACAGCACTCCAATTTTAGATGATAGACTGGATATCTATGAAATCCAACACTTTTTTGTAAAGAAAAGGCAATGGTGAAGAAGCCAAGATGAACATCACTACTGAAAAAAATGCCCTCAACTAGCTTATTATTAGTAGTTGCTTATTAAAACCTGATCCAATTTTTATTAACGATAAACTCTTTGTGACTTTGTAGTGGAAGATGAAAGCAGAACCGAAGCTTTCAGTTGAAGCCAAGATGAACAGATAATAACAAACACCAGCAAAACAATACATTCCTTTGAGCAATGTTGCACTGGTTCCCTCCCAGTTACCATATTTCAATTTGTAAATCATGTGTGCAGTGTTGCTTTTCTTTGGCCCTGGTTTCCACCTGCTTTGAGAAGCTGTAGTTAGAGGTGGTGATGCAGTGGCACGTACCTCTGCACTTGCAGATAACGCAGCCGTGACTGTTCTGCTGGAAGCCCAATGGACAGATTTTACCACAAGGCAGGTTGGGGCACTTCTTACACCGACAGATTTCACAGCCATGCTTGTTCTTCCTAGATGACCAAAATAATTTGTAAAAGGTCAGCAAGTCACTTTAAATATCTACATCTTTAAAGCAAGAGCATCCCTGCTAAGGAAGTGACTGATGAGCAAAAAAAAATTATTGTTAATTGTTGCCCTTAGATTCAGTGGTTTTATGGGCTGTACAAGTCTCCATCCCTGGCATATGCTCCCTCCATTCAGTGGATCCTCTGCTCAATGCTTGCTTGTCTTTTTTCACAAAGACAGATAATACTATTCAAACTTTCAGCACAGATGTACGAAACAAAGAAAACACATGGGAAGTTATACAACATCATCTAGGAGGATAGAGGAGAAATAAATTATGTAAATCTCTAGAAAGCCTGGCTCAAGTTGTAGAAAACTTTATTTCATTTTTAGTTAAAAGGCTGAGAATAATGAATTGCAATACAGTAGAGTGGAGAATGAAAGACTTTCTGTCTTCCTATCCCATCAAAAGGAATGCTTCTTTCCATTACTGTGTAGAGCTTTCAAACAGTAAATTTTATCTAGCAGACTTTTTCAGACAATTATGAAGAAGTTTTGGTTTCTTTGAAGACACACAAACTCAGTACTTCCAATTACTAACTTTTAACAGTTAAAAAACATCACAAATATGATGATTACTCCTTAACTGTTCATTTTCTAACATGCTTTTCTTTTAATATTTCCTTCTTTTGTGTCCTATTTTTGACTGTTTACATTAAAATAGATTTGTCCCCCATTATACCCCATGTTTTTAATGATCACAACACACAAGGAAGTCAAATACATGGCATTTTAAAAAAGAATTTGTAAACTGAACAAATATGCTATACAAACACAAATCTAAATAATTTTCACACCAAGGTAAAACTCAAAGTGAAGTGATCCTAAAGTAATTCTTGCCACAACTTTAGCCCTTTATACTACAAACAGTTCCATACGAATATATCTTTAAATGTTATTAATTTCATTCAGTGTAATTATTCATGTATTTTGTAGAGAATGAGAAGATTAGAGTACTCATTTCCAATTTCTAAAATATTATCTTAAGACTTTTTTAAACATTCATCACTTAAAAACACCAGCCATTGTACATAATAAAATTACATTCTGCAGGTAAACCCAGAATTTAAATTGAAAACTATTTTCCAAATAGCTTAAAAAGTTTTAAAGTTCATTTATTTTTCAGCTGCACAAAAATGTGTGGGAAAAATCATCCCAAGACAGGGTTCCTGAAAACACTGGCATCAGCTTGAAATCAACTTGTTTTTAAATCTTACTACTACTATACTATGCCCATTAAAACGGGCTACAATTTTTAAAAAATGCTTTTGCTATATAGTTCACATAGATTTTCTAATAAAACTGTTTAGCACACAATTGAGGGAAAAAAAAACCAAAAGGAAGAAGAGTGTGGTTCAGCTTATCCAAGGAGAAAAATCACACACATGAATCGTAATTATGCTCTGTAGGTCAATATATTAAACACATGATACATACTGACTAAAATTACTGCTCTTTACAGGATTCCTTTTCTGTAACTTCCCTCTGGTCTCTCACTTGCAAAACTGACAATAAGTCTCAGCCACTCCTGAAGTCAACATGACTGAATATAATTTCATTAACTCCTTAATTTAAAATCCTTTGTTTTTCTCTCTCATTTACTACTAAATGTACTAAGAGAACACATCATAGTAAAGATGTCTTTTAAAGAGCCTGCAACATTTATGAACGAGGGCCAAAGAGAACTCTAAAATGAACCAGAAAGTTAAGGAGTACTACTATCAAACATTAGGAGCTGCAAATGTAGTAAATTTCATTGAAAATCTTAAAAAAAAACAACAAACATTTGAATGTTATCTGAAGATCTGCTGCCATGAGGTAGAAATTAAACTATTATGAAAAGCAGGCAGTAACATGGAATGAACGCATAAAAAATAAAATTTACTGGTAAATAGAGATTCCACCAGAACTATTTACTAAGAAATTGATGCAACAAAAGACCCGCTTAATTTTCATCACCTGTTTCACAACTGAATAAATACCGCAAATATTTACTTTATGGAAACAGAAGTTCACCACAAATACAGATTTTGAACACATTTACAAAAACGTACATAAGAAATAGTGTCATTCTTCACAAATCCTGGAATTACCAAAAATGCCTTATTAAACTAGTCTGCTGTCATCAAAATCAAAATTAAAAGAAACTTGAAATATTAGATAAAAATTTGAATAAAAGAAATGGGCTATAAAATGAAGGGTTATCAAAGCATGCCCAAAGAATTTCAAAAGTTACATGTAAGAGATATTACTGGTAAGTGGCTTTCTCATCTTGTTTGTCAAATTCATAAAAAAAAAAATTAGCACTGCTTTCCATTTATACTCTGTTGTTTTTTGAGCTTCTGTTTCTAAATCTGTTGATCAAAGTCCGTTTTGAAGAATACTGCAGTCCCACATCTGTAACGCCATTTTTGTTTTCCTGCCCTTCCCCCCTCTTTGCCAACAAAGCAAACACAAGTACACATGGCTGGATTTTTGTGCATTTTCAGTACCCCCAGGGATTACATAGGGTGTGCTTTCAGGATGGGAATACGTACAAGTATCCAAAGGGACAGTACTTGTCACATACAATGGGTTTGCACTTCTTGGGCCGCGGCCGGCACTGACAGATCTCACAGTTGTGGGCGTCGGTCTGGAAGCCGAAGGAACAATCCAAGGAACAGCCCGAGATGAGGCCTGTGCACAGCTCCTCCCCTGCAGAGGACACACACAGCTTATCTCAACATGAAACACATCCTCAGCATGCCAAACCTTCTGCTCCCTTTTGCTCTGTAAATTTCTTAATACTGCTAGGCCTTACCTTCAGACTGCCCTAGTTTTAAAAATATTTGACAGAATTCTCAGTAACAACTCAAACTGTATGAGCAGACCCTACAGGATTCTTCAGTTCCTGTCAGCAACTTGGGGACTACCACCTGGTACCACAAACTAACAGGATTTTATGAACAGATGCACAGCAAATGGAGTCCAACATCCATCACTCCACTGGCTTTTAATAACACGTCTAAAATAACTCATAATTGGCACATATTATACAGATTTAGCAGGTATTTGTTGCATATAGCTCATCTTTATTTATCTTCTACTTATTTTAAATAAGTACTGAAAGAGTGGGATATATTAAAAACTTTTAATTTTTATGCTGTTTGCAGTCAACTTGATTAAGATCTGCTTTTTAAAAATGTAACTGCAATACTCTAAAATGTGATCAAAGCTTAGAGATGCTAGACTAAAAGATCTCTCTTGAAGTCCAGTACCAAGTTTCATCTGCCTCTTGTGGCATAAATAAGATGTCGAACTGTTGGCAACTCAATTTTTTCTGGTACAGAGATAAATAATGGTCATTATATCCCCTCTCATTGCAATTTACTGTTTTGAGATTGATCAGTTTCTTTTTGCTTTTCTTAAAAGAAATTCCAGAAAGACCACTCTTAACATATTATGGGATAAAACTGGTTGCAGAGGTGAGAGGAAACAGAAAATTATGGGGTTTTTTTACACTAAGGATGCAAAACACAAGGCAGAGAAATGACCATTATTACAATAGCCAAAGTAAATTGGAAATAGAGGGAATAAAATAGAAAAAGAGGGAATTAAGATTCTTCAATAGAAGAATATCACAGATGATATCCAAAGGCCTGACTTTAAGGGTGATATTTAAAGGATGGCTGATCTCTAGCTGGAACATCCACACCATTATGAAGTATTGGTTGTACAGAGGTCAGCTGAAGATTATTCTTCCAGATGTGCTCCTCATTTGAGACCTTAAGACCACTTTCCTTTAGGGGGATGAACATTTAGGGGCACGTTTTTTCCAAAGAGGAGATCAGTTATTAACAGTGACTTATTCTCTAAAAGGGTAATTTACTGAAGGAAAATGACAGAAGGAATCTTGCTTTACTTAAATGCTTCCTCTTCTGTTTTTGTAATGCTGCAATCAAGATTACAATATACAGACTTAACCAGAAGTGGCTAAGCCAAGAGTTTCCTTATCTATTCTACCAAGTTAATGCTCATTTGGTAAAGAAGACATGTTCCTTACAATGTCAGAATGAGATCAAAACCTCAGAGAAAACCAGCAAATTCATTGCCTACTTCTGAGGTGGAATTTGGGCATGCAAGTGCCATACAACCTAAGAGTCTCCTTATCCCAAACAACAGTGCTCCGTTTAAATAGGATGAATATAATCAGGGTCATGGCTCTCACTCTCCACTTTTATGCAAATTTGGTGGCTGAAGCAAAAAAAGGTGCACGTTTGGGGGTGTTTTTGCCATTCAGAATACAGAATAAGAAATGCCAGATCCTTTCATAATCTCTAGAGATTGTGTCTGGGAGCAGAGATTCAATACCAAAAGATTTAAGCATTTACTCTCAGTGAGATCTAACCTTTGCACAGCAATGGTAACCCTTGTTTTAGGTTCTTGCTTTAGAGAGAAACACACATAAAAAGATCCTTATGAAGTTTTACACATCTTTAGAGGATTAAGTCAGGCCAATCTACAAAGAATACTAATCTTTTTAATATGTAGCCACTAATGCTGATTTTAAAACATAATGCAGAGGAAACTGATATTTTTCTCTGGTGAAGAGTGAGTTATGTGTAATACAAAGACTTTTCTTGAAGCAAGTTAAAATAATTGGAATTTATCTTTCATTTATGAGTTTTTACACAAGGATGTGTGTACAGAAGTATTCCCTAGCAATACATAGTGATAATAAAATTAACCATGATTCAAGACTTTATAAGGTAGCCATAATTTTTAAAGCTAGGCTTGAACTTTATAAGGAATGTACAGAGATGTAGACCAGGATATCTCCAAAAAGATCTAAGTCCAGTTATGATCTTTGATGTAATGTAAGTTATGATATCTCCTGCAGATGCTCAGAACTGATCAGTGAATAAACCTGGAATTGCACAGGTTGAACTGAGCAGAGCCATTCCTTTTCTGAAGCACACTTTGTCAGTGAAATGAAATGTTTAGATGGCTGTCTATAAACAATAGGATCATGAAGACAGGTGATGAAAAAAGAAGGTATATATATAAAGGTGTGAGAGAAATACATAGGTATTTTAAAAAAGTAAAAGGAAGAGCTAGAAATAACAATTAAAAATAAAAAAAAAAAACAGAAAAGTTTTTTAGTCGGTATATTACTTTTTCTTTTTTGTCTTCAGATTATCTGTTAAGGAGAGCTATGAAAATACAACATCCAAGTTTGACTATGAAATTATAGAAGATGGCAAAACACTGATGCCTCAGAATCCCACAGCCAAATACTTTGTTTTCAGTCTTCTATTCTCCTCTGATTTATCTAGTGAAACTGCTTTTCAGCGATGCAAAACAAGTTTGTTTCATGTAAGTTGCTATACTTTATTAAAAGGCCCACGGTGTCTACGGGCAGTGCTACACAAGCAGGAAGACCTCCCCAGTGTCTCATCCCAAGTAGCATATAATGTTAAATATACTTAAAACTCAAATAGTCAGCTGACATACTAACCAGGAGATCCAGTCTTGAAGCAATATCCTCCTTGCCTAATCCTTTACATAGTGAGCTATCTTCAAAAGAATTTTCATTTTGTAAGTGGCCAAGAAGGAAAAGCTCATCAGAGCTTGAGGTGGGTGACTAATAATCACTATTGCCTCTCAGGATCAGACAGTGAAGAGCATATGAAAAATCATCAAAAGTCTGGCTATGTTAAAACATAAAGGGAAAGTTTGCTGAAGTCAGTGCAGACAACTGTTAAAATATGGACTTTCTAGTGTTATGTCAATGTTATGTATGAGGTGATCAGAATAATCTCCACAGTCCTCTGCTCACAGTCTTTCTAATAGGATGTTGAAAATTAAATTCTGATAAGATGGTTTTACTGGAATTAAATTATTGCACTTAAATTTCTGAAAGCATGACAGTATAAACTATGAAAACAGATTTAAATTAGTTTTTTTAAAAAAAAAAATCTATGAAAAAATGTAGTGTCATGAAACTAAGGATGTGAATTCTGGTCTGTTTTCTAAATTTACATCTAATCATCTAAATGTCTCCTATTAAAACATTATTAAAAACATGAAAATAGCAAGCATTCTCTAAATAAAGAACCACCTGTTACACAGAGTTTATGTCTGCTGCTCAGGCCTGATGAAAAGCATAGTTCAGCATTTTAAGCCAGGTATTTTTGTCAGAAAATTAAGTGAACCACCAATATCACAAAGTAAAGTGTAGCTATCAGAGGAAGAAAGAAAAAAAAAAAGACTGGAAAAATTGCAAACCTAAATATCCAAATGTGGATGAAATTCAGCGTACACAATTATCATCCTGACAATTTTCATGTAGCCTTAGGTATTGCTTTAAATTAATCACTTTAAATTAATCACTACTAAAATAATGACTAATTCATTATGTAAGGATAAGTAAAACCAGAATTTTTGCTCAAGTTTTGCATTTCAAGTGACACATACTGAGGAACAAGGAAAACTAGTTCATGAAAGTCAACTGCAACAAACTGAGGAAATTTAGTATGACAAAATGTTAGGAGGGTATTTGTTTGAGGGTGTTTTCCATCTCTGCTTAAATAAATTTCATGAAGAAACTGAATCCCAAATCATGAATGTATTTGCAGAGAAGAGATCCAGCCCTACCTGGTCTAATAACTGCTTCAAAAGTGTATCAGGGCAACCAGACAGGCAAAAATGAGGGTATAGCGAACATTTTAAAAGCTAATGCAGAAGAAAACTACCATTTGACAGAACTGCATTATGCAGTCAAATGTCACTGCAACTCTAACAGTATGGGATTAAGCTTCTGATCACACAATATAAACTATTTTTTTTGTTTCTGTGACTGATTAGTTATAATGATATCACCTAGGGAACTGAACTGATGGTTAGACAGGAAGTAGAAGACTAAAACAGAAAAAAAATTATAAACATGAAATCAATTGAAGGGAAAACATCTCTCACTGTGCTGCTTAGGGAAATACCTGGATGGAGAGTAGAGCTCTGCACGGTTGGTAGAAGCACATTCATTAATTTTTCTTATAAAACATGAATTGCCGATAAGGACATGCCAATAGAAAAAACAATTTGCACTACAAGCTCCGAGTTCAGATGCAGGATATTGGAGGATTCCAGAACGATACTGTTGAGCTTTGGCTTTAGGAAAAGATGAATGTATGCCTCAATGTCTCAAGCTCATAGAACTGTATTTTTTTCCTACAAATACTTAGCTTTTTAGTGTGATGACATTAACTGAAATACCACATAAAATGCTGAAAGAATCAAATACAGTAGAAGGCTACGAGACTAAATATGAAAAGGTTGTTTGTCCTGAACCAATGATGTTATTAAATAATCTCCTGCTTAGAACCAATACTCACTTGAGGACTAACAAGCACCAAGTACTTGTAGCAGTGAGTCCCGCCCACAGAACAAGACCATGCACCAAGAACAAGACCAAGCTCTCTTCGCTATGTGCAACCACAACTGCAAAAGCAGCTGCAAAGTCAGTCACCAAGAGCTCCAGCTGGTTCACAGTCCACTCACAGTCTTTACTAGTCCTCACCACGCTGGCAAAAGCTATTGCTTACAGACTTTGAGGCCGCTAAAGACTACAGTACTAGCAAGTACTCTGTTCTGTAGTTTGATGCAATTAAACACATTCTATTCTGACTTGAATGTGGGAATTTCAAACTACTGGATTCATTTGGATCAATTCAATGTGATGCTGTTGGAAAAAATAAAAGCAGAAAGAACAGCTGAAGATGAATTAGTCTTCAAAAAAACCCCATTTATGAATTATTAACAAACAAATGGATATTGGTGAGGTATTTAAGCGTGGTCACCATTGTCCATAAACTCCTTTTAAATACAGTGATTTCTTTGCCCACTTTCTCCACACACTTACAAACCCTTTCACACATGCAGACTATAATAAAACAAATACTGAGAGTTTCAGAAGAGCATTACACTGTTCAAGAGGAATCTCTCTGGGATATGGAGGACAGGACAACATTATAGAAGAAAGTTCTGAGAACTAATGATTACAAAGATATGGTGAACATGCTGCACACAAACTATCTGGTGTTTTAAAACTCTTTTCCAGTAAGTATCTTACTCTCAACACTGACATCGACTCTAGCTTTAAAAGGTTGTCTGCTGCCTGTAAAGCTGAGTCACTGGCTGCTGAGGAAAGAAAAGCATGTTCAAAAATCAGCATGTAAGAGCAGCTAACATACTGATGTGACCTACTACAGACAAGGTCCTGCCTTGCAAACAAGACAACAAAAACATTCTATCCCATGGTATGTTAGCAATGCCTGCATTTGCCAGAATTAACTTAGCAGTGGAATAATTCAGATACGATGCAACCTCTCCTTCTCAGTTATGGCATCTCAGGGGCAATGCATCTCAAAAGGAATCACAGGTCTTCATCCTAAATTCAAACCATTGTATGCATGATTTATTCCCAATTTCAGAGTGCTCATATCCCTACCTCACTTGAACCTATGAATATTTGGAGTGTTAGAAAATATTGCCCAAAAAAACCCCTAAAAAGTAAACAAAATTCAATTCCATGAATTGCATGTTAGCACTAAAAAGAGTCTTCTGGTTGAATTTCTAACAGCTTGATTGTAATTCCAGCTCTTTAAAAAAAAAAGACTTTCTTTTTTTCTAGCATATATATGGTATTTAAAAACCTCTAGGCCCTTAAAATGGGGTATTTATGTTTTTCCAATATATTCTTCTACATATGGACACACTGATAATTGTATTGTATATATAATTGTATATATAATTGTTAGGACTGAAAATCATCTTACTCTAAAAAGTTTTGAAAATGCATTTTGTGTTGAAATACTTTTAGTTTTCAGTCCTGTAATTCACAGATGAAAAAACAGCTGCCAGAGAATATGACAAGATACATGACAAGAATTATGTCAGTATTTGAACTTGGCTTCAGCTGGTGTCCCTTTTTACAAATTTGTAGCATGGCTACACAAAGCTAGCTACATACCTTTACCAGTAATACTTTCTTGACGCTGAGGACAGATCATTTCAGGAGAACTGTTTCACAGTACCTTTATAATTAAGCACTCCTCAGCCGTCCTCTCGGTGTGGATTGCTACTGCTGCTTAATCTTCGGGGGTGGGGATCTGGGGAGGCAAATTTATGAAGGAGAAAACTAGGTTACTTAACAGTAACTGGAATTCTCTGAATATATTGCCTCCACAGATCCACACTAACCCTCCCTCCTTCTGTTAGCCTTAAATCATGATTCACAAAAGCTGGATAAAAATGAAGGGACTGGGCGCTGTGATGCTAGAAAACCCTGTTTAGAGAAATCATCTTGTGAGTCCGTTGAGGCAAATTAACCACTTGGATATGTGCTCTAAACAATCTAGGATTCACATACAACACATGAATTCATGAAAATGAAACTGCAGCAGTGATATCTCAAAGGTGGAATTACTGTAGAATGATCAAGCTTCAGGCACACTGTTCTTTGTTGTTTTTTCACAAGTCAAGCCAAGTGAAATTCTCATCTGCTTCTGTTGCACTCTATACATTGTAAGCACTAAGTCCAATACATTGTAATCTTCAGAGATCCTGCCAAAAACTCTAGTGAAAATACAGATAATATTTATTTGGCATGAGTTGTTCATCATAATTCCATCCTCTTCAGGGAGCACTTACGCTATCTTGCTCATGTGTGCTTAGAGTTAGTACTTTTGTTCTACTAAGAATATGTACTTTTTTCCTGATCTGAGTCTTAAATTTTTAGGAAGTGTGCTTCATCCTAAATTTTTATGCTTGTATTTCAGTAACTGAAGTCTTGCATCACTGCAGAAGGATAACATCCTTTTTCTGCCTTACAGAATTACTCAAAAATCTAATATGTGCTCTCCTTAGCACTAAGGAGAATTTTTATTTTATAACTTTTATTTTTCATGGAATATGTTGTGAAATCAAAGTAACACTGGAAGACAATTGCTACTGAAAGAGAAAAGTGTTATTACCTAATTTATATTTTACTTTACTATTTCCAGGAATTTTGCATTGTCCTAAGTTTGTGTGATTAGTACGCATTTACTGTCTGACCTCAGTTTGACATAGAAATAAACATAAAGTAAGTTTATTTAAATGGGAAAAATTAACACTGAGAGAGTTTAAGTGTTGAGAACACACATCCCTGAGTATGGACTACTTACAGAAATGAAATATTCAAATTTTGGCTATAAGATTGAAAGGTTAGGACTCTAGCTACTGAAGAATTTACACATAAAACCAAGGAATTGAGATATGTTCTCTCACTGCAGTCCCTGAAAAGTTGTGTCAGACTTTTTCCCATCATCAGTCCCTAGGCTTTTTTAGGGCCTTACTGTTGCTATTTATAGGCAGCCTGCAGATGAACCTCCCTGCCTTTTCTCAAACCCTCCAATCCTGCCTTTGAAGCCTATGCAAGTCAATAAAGACCCACATTGTCAAACCCAAACTCCCTGCTAGAATTTCCCTCTGCTTCATCAGCTATAAAGGGAGATGGTGTGACTTGCCAGAATATTGAAGACCATGTCTCTAGTGTTTGCTAGTATGGACTGAATGATGATGCCTCCTCTTGACTTCATGGCAGAAAACATGTCCTTCTCATTAAATGAAAAGGTGCCAACACTTCCAAAGTAATTGCTGTGTACATCCACAGGATGTGTTTTGGAAAGAAGGTTTCATGTTGAGAGGACTGTGCAAACACTAATATACCAAGATTTCTTATTTTTGAATAGTGATTACATGACTTGCTTTGACAGACAAAAGAGACCACGACATGAAGTGGAAGGTGATGCATTACAATGTGCAGGGAAAACAACTCATCTCAGCCTCCTCCAGTTGCATCTCTCCATAAGGAGTCTGAAATTAATGAAAAAGGAAGACAGCTGCACATTGGAACTGAAAGGTAAGCCTTCTAAATGATGCAAACAATTTTTAAAATTGACAGCAGCACTCTAATTCCATTTTAGTAAGATTTGAAATGTTAAATAAAATATTAAAGTCATACATTCTCACAGTTATATCTTGAGGAGTACTACACGTTCAATTCACTAAAACAGTCTCAGTCACAGGAGAGACTTTAAAGGGTTTTTTCCATGAAACTAATCCAGGGAACAGACAAGGCCTGCACAGCAGATGCCTGCTGAAGAATGGCTTTGTGTGCAGCAGCAACTACCAATCAGATTTTAAATCCTATGTTGCTTCAATCAGCAGATATTCTTTAATATGCCATTAGTCTTCCTTGGGGCAAGAGGAGTCCTGCCTCACAAACAACATCACTGGTCTTCCACAAGGATTCCTCTGAATGGATTTGTCTTCCTAAAGACTTCATTCCACTCCAGTTTTCCCTATGAAAGTAAAGGTTTAGACACTCCAAACACAAGAGCAATTGCTGCACACTACAATTTTTTCTTACTTACTTTTTTCTGTTCCTGTTTTGGTCTTATATCATCTTATTCATCTTATACCATTCCCTTCTTTCTCTCTCTCTCTCTCTCTTTTTTTTTTTTTTTTGGGTAACGCCTTTCATGTTTTTCCTACTTGTTTTAGTTTTACTCTTGGTATTCTGCAGCAGTTCCTCCTAGATTGTGGATTCTGCTTTTCACCTTTTATTTTCACATAGTGCTGCTTTGGCTTGTAGATGCTTCTGGTCAGTATGATCATTCTTTCTCCCTCATCATTTGTGGTTCCACATGTACTTACTGAACTTTCTTCCCATATCAGTCTATGCTCACTCTTTGCTCAGCATTTCATTTTTTCTTCCTCCCTTCTCTTACAACTATGGTCTAGTTGTGCTGCGTCTAAAAAATATTTTATTTTACTTTACAGCATGCATTTTTTCTCTGTGTGTTGCTAGAGAATGTTTTTGCATTCACTGCAGAAATGGAAAGGAGGATAAAAGACAAAGTAAAGTACTTCTATTAATATATTAGAAATGTTTTCATGTGCTTCTTTCTTCCTTCTCACTTTGTAGTTGGCTTGAACGAGGCGGGACAGACCCAAAACTAAATTACAATGAAGCACCAAGCAAGTTTCATTATACTGTGCTTACATAATCATTCCAAATAAACCTGTTGTACTTATTTCTGGCAACATGAATGTAAATGAAGGTAATAAAGAAGAACAAATTACACCTTCACTCTATGTTCTTCCACTTTATTATTTTGCTTTTATTTTGGCTGAAGTAATTGAAGTATAACAACTTTAGCAGAGCTATATAAAGACAAATTAACAAAAACCGAAACTTTATTTGAAATAGATTAGTAGAATTAGGATATGATGACTTCAAATGTTAGTGTGAGCACAGGGGCTTCCTTACTGAGGCAAGTTAATTTGACTCTGTTGAGCAGCCTACAGCAGCAAGAAGCAAGTGGATGCAGTATAAAGATAATGATGTTCCCAAAAGTCCACACAAGTCTACATGAGTTAAAGATAATACGTGTTCTGACGTCCTTAAGAGAACCAAGATGCAACTGAACGGGTTTGGACATTAAAGTACACAGGATCTCAAAACACAGAGCGCTCGCACAGTACATTTTCAGCATGTTTGACCTAAGATTCCTCTTTTCTCATTTCTCACACACTCTTTTGTCCAGAGGAGAGACTTGCGAGCAACAGACATTACTCAACAGAAAAATTCAATTTCTGTCATTTTGATTGACAGTCACCAAATGATGAAGATTTCCAAGCTGTTATTTTTCTTCACTTCCTTAGAAAATAAGGGTCTCTACTTTCTAAATGACTGAGATTTTAAAGCAATCTACTAGTCACATTATTTAACTGAGAAAAAGAGATGATAAATGATACTATTAACTTTGCTCCAGACAGTTTGCTACTGTAAAGTGAAGAAAACTCCAAGCAAATCTGGCAAGAGAAAAATTCCCCTGAATATGTTCTTATGCACTACTTAATCAGAAATACTCTAAGCAAGAACATCCTTAGATGTGGTTTGTGTCCATATGCAATCTGGTAACCTAGGACAAAAGAAATTGTACTTTGGAGTGGTGTGTCTCCAGTGCACCAAACTGGAGGGAAGAACTGTATGCACAGGCACAGATGATGAAATTTGCCAAGAATTTGCCATCTTCTTGTTTGTGTCAAACTCCCCAGTCAATTTAGTAATAACAGAAGGAGTAGGAAAATCAAATTACACTGTTAAAAGCAAACCTTAACATGTCAAATGTTTTCCTTAGGAAGAACTAAGTAAGGCAAGTATGTGGTAGCTTGGATGTAACCTCAGGAAAGTCATCCTTCCATGAATACAACTTGTAATCAAAGGTATTATTTCTGTATTGCCATGATAATGTTATGGCTTGCCATATATTTACTTTTGTTAAGATGTTCTCTCCAAAACCAATCCACTCGCAAATCTCTTTAGTTCGTACTACTTAAGAATTTCATTTTGACCATTTCTACTTGGGACCCCTACAATAGTCACGTTGGTTTGGAAAGTGGCTGAGAATGAGTGGACTGAAAGCAAAAGAAGAGGAATGGAGTAATACTTTAGTTTTGGAAGCCTTAGAGGCTTCAAGAAAGCTGAAGAACTCCAATAACATTACAAAGAGAGTTTAAACCCACTCCTAGGTTGGGTTGGCATCCACAGAGATGCATCCTGCAGATGAGACTAGTACTCCACAGGTGTCCTTTGTTGGCCAGTTCCAAAAAACAACTCGATACTGCTTTATATATCACCTGTAAACACTGAAGTCTTAAGAAAACACAGATAGAAAATATGTTTTTCTTGATAAACACGAAGATCTTACAAGGCATAGTGTTTTTCCTTTGGGAAGAAATAGATGTTAAAGCCTGCAAAAATGCTAACTAAATATGTGTATCTAAAATAAATATAAGAATATGTTATAGAAATAAATATAAATATGTATATACTTGTATATATACAAACACCCACACCCAAGCATATAATTTTCAAACATTTATCCTCAAAATCTAAATTTTGACAAAGAAAGCTAAGTTGAAAATAGGCTGTTTAGCAACAGGAGTTTTTGAAGTGCAGAGACCCAGATGCTCTTAGAATTCTTCAAAAAGAGGAAATTGAAATGTGGAATTCTCATAAGACTTCTCAAAGTCTATATGAATATTAGGTCCCAAATTATTACCTCTTCTAGCCAGCTGTTAATTTTTTACCTCAAAAGTCAAACACTGTACGTTTTCCTCCAAACACATTTTAAGCAAGCAAGCAATGTCAGAAATCAGGACCCAGTTCTTTAAAGATGAACAGCCACAAAGCGCACACGTACTAACACAAAATGTAATCAACATTATGAATGGAAAAACCAGCATACCACCATTTTCACACAAAGCTTGATACAAAAGGCAGAAGCCACTGCATTTCTGCATACTCACTAGTTTTGCACTGACAAATGCGACAACCATTTTGGTCCAGCTTGAAGCTATAGATGCAGTCTTTCTCAGTCAAAGTGCAGTTCACCAAAGCCTCACAGGTGGGTGGACCTATTGTGATGTACGTTGGTTCTGGGGGTAAGAAAAAGAAACAACAAATAAATTTGAGATTCTTGAATATTTTGATTGAGTTTACAAAAATCCATATGCAATGTAACAGTAAAGAGAGTAACTTTAATTTTGTTTCTGATGAATATTCCTGGTACTTTACAAACAATTTGATAAACAGACTTTGATTCAAAGTGATGTACACTCGACAAAAACAGCATGAAGCTGCAGGAAATTTTTAAAGTATTGAAACAGGAAGAAATACTATTATTTTTTGTTCACTACAAAATCAGTTTTCCTGCACATGCAGTTTCAAACTACATGTAAAATATTTATTTTGCTCACTTTTCTCCAGAAGTGTTCAATTGAAACTTCATGTAGATTTTTTGCTTTAGAAACTGAACAGAGTTTTTCTACAGCTGAATTGATTGATACTACCAAGCTGCACATCAAGTGGGGAACTCAAAAGTCAAACCTTTCTCTGTGTGAATAACATCACCTCTACTGAAATTTATAGCAGAAGAGACTCTGAATACCAAAAGGGAATGTAAGATGCACTGCATGTGAAAGATGACTGGAAAGAATTTAACATGGTTATTATCAAAAACATCACTTCCTACAGTATACTTTGCAGTCTGAGATTATGCTTTCCGAAGCTAAGGAGATTATGGCCAATTATAAGTTATATATCAACAGTATAATACTTACTTTTTGACTCCATTTAAATATGCTGGAGTATGAAATTTGTTTTGATACACAGGGTACGCAGCAATATTAAAGCGCTCTAGTATAGAAAGTTGTTAAAGTAAAACAAAATTCAGAGACTTATGGAAATAACAAGAAACCTCAAAAGGACCATCACAAAACAGCATACAGAAGGAAAGCAATACCTCTCTTTTCTTTAACAACTTTTTGCTCTCTGAGACTAATTTTGTCTATCTTGTGTTGTACATTGAACTCAGGCACTGAAGAACCAATGAATTCATAGTTATCAGCATTATTAACATTACACAAAATATTCGGGAAACAAAATTTGCATGATTTAAAGAGCTGTGTGCTTTCATTTTGGTGCTTCAACTGTTTAAGTGTACTCTGTTTCTCCATCTCAAAAAAATAAAATTTATACAAAACTTATTTTAAAAGCCTTCCATACTTAAGTAATAAACTGTGAAAATATGGAGAAATTTTATGGAGTAGAGGTGGCCACATGTTGCTATCTTTCATCCTCAGACCACAGATTTTGCCAATTACACCTATAGACAGCTAGCCTTTACTTCCAGAGTAAAGGTAAAATATTACTCAACGTAGATTAAGTTGTTAGAAATGTACATTGTTAAGCAAAATAGTGAATTCTGTGCCTATTGGCTACATTCCAGCAGGCAGCTTTTGTACCCATTCCTTCCAGTCAACTGAAAATTATCCTATTACAAGAATGAACTTTTCTGCTTTCATTGTCTTTCACGATTTTCAGCTTTCATTGCTTCTCTCCAGCCTTGCTCTTCCCAGTATAACAGTTTATGCAGTCAATAAAGGTTTTAAATCCTTTTTTAAAATTAGGTCAGCTAACCAGAATTTGGAGTGAAAAAAACAGCATTAAAGACACTAGAATTAAGTTAGATAACTTTAAACTTATCTCAGAGGTCATGGTTCAGATTATGCACTTGCTGTGGAACACTCAAATTCTGTTGCTTGTATAATTTCTAGTAGAAAAGTAGCAATGCATCTTAAATATATACATAGACCAACACAAACAGCTTTGTTCATGCACAAACTGGAAGTCTGCATAATGGTGTCATGTCTCTCTAAATCCCTCAAATATCTTCTCATTTAAATTTTTTTCCCCTCCTTTTTTTTTTTTTTTTGCTAGGAATTTATTATAAACAACGAGTTTTGAGGTCAAAGGATTGACTGATTTCCATCAACTCTTCATTTCACAGCTCTGAGTTTGCATGTGTAATGTAGAAGAATAGCCATAATGAGCAAACTATTTCAAAATCCATGGATTTCCAAACTAGACTTCTTTTAGTCTACATGAACTCTTTGTAGTTGTTTTCAAGCTCATTTAGTAAAGTATCCAACTAAATCCCATTCATGTCTAATACTTAACAATTGCAACTTCACCAAACCATTAGTTTAGGAATCATGAATGTATTGCTACACACCAATATACACCAATAACATGATAAATTCCATTAATTAATCCTGGCTGTTTAGGCCTCTGGGTATATAAACTAGTTCTGCGACCAAACTGGTTTTTAGCATCACTCTGTTCTCTAACCAAAATACCTGAATCATGCAAAAGGCCAGAATGCAAGAGCTGCCCTGAAGCTACGTTCTGTTTACTGGTCAGCCACAAGCCTTACACTCCAAGTGACAAAAAGGCCACAGCAATGCTTGGACTCACAGGTAGCTAAAACCAGCACAAATCATATGAATCATTCCTGCTGCCCGGAGCAAAGTTCACTGACACAATCTGGAGAACTGAAGTGACTGCAGCTTTACCACCTGACTGCAGATCAGAGGTAAAAACACGCCAATAAAAAAAGCCTACAAAACCCTACTGAAAGTTGAGATGCAGGTTAGTCAGCATTCATTGATCCACTCGGGTGTAAACTAAAGCTAGAGAGAAAGACGACTGTGTTTTGCTCCCTACCCTTAAAGTCTACCCCTCAAGATAACTTTCCTGTAATTGTAGGTATAACTTCAAATCTAGGAAAATCATTCATAATTTTATACATCTATATCTCTATATATATTTGTTGTATAATTTCTGGTGACTTTCCAAACTAAACATCTGTATTTTGATGCTCCCTAGCCTTAGACACACGGACACAATTTTTCTGCCTTTCATACATGCAATAATATGGTATTTCTTATAAAGGATGAAATTAAACTGTTGTTGTAATAATCTGAAAAGTTTTTGTTCATCCTCTATTCGTTGTATTTTATTATTCTGTTACCTTCCACTTTTGGGCCTGCTTTCAGCATCCTCAGTGTTTCCAGTCAAGCTTACAAATCTGTTTCTTTCTCCCTTCTCTCCCTAAAGGTAAGCCCCGAGATACAGTAATTTTATATGCATGCCTGCTTCTCAATGAGCTGCAAGCAGAGGACAAAAGAAATAATTTCATTCCCTACCCCCACATGTGCAAAAATGCAGCCAGGAAAAAAAAAAAATTTCAGGCCTTTTCACTTCACTAGACAAGACTCAACAAATAAAGCCAGATTTGCTCTGCCAGACTTCTGGCTATTTGAATAGGCAAGCAGCAGCTAAGCTTGAAAAAGCATGTACCACCACACCATCTGAACTGCGCTGTCACTGCTGCTCTTGGTAGAAACGGCTGGAGAAAGATCCAGCGCACAAATGCACAGACAATGGGTGGGAAAAACGGGTGCTGTTTCTGCCTGTGTGCTTTTTACCAACAATACAACCACACCATGGAAAGAAAAAGAGAGGAAAATAAAGAGGAGGGGATTGAAGAGAGTCCGGATGAAAACAATGGATTATTTAATGGAGCACAGATTTTGCTGATGTCAAGTGCTTATATATAAAGGCAGATTGCTATTAGAACGTCATGCTTCCATACATCATCTCTGATACTTTCTCTGCTGAATTTTGGTGCAGATTATTAATTTGCTTGATGTGAAGTTGATAAAAATATTTGAATTAATTTTTTACAATGCCATTTACGTAAAAACAACTTGAATGATTTTAAAATCTACAGCAGGTATTTCAGCTGCTGGTGGACCTTCAGTCTGACTAGTCCACTGAAAAGTACTACAATATGGGATCATGGGATCAAACCCTGAATCTTACCATTCCAGCTTGAAATCAAACTGCATTTATGGTAAAAGAAGGGTGACATTCAAGTAATGCCTGGAGTTAGCTTTGTCCTTAAGGGCCTTATATTAACAATACCAACACAAAAACTGGTTGTCAAAAAAAAAATAAGGAACACGATATCAAGGTGGAACAGTATTTTCATTGATTTTTTCAATCTAGAATACTTTTGTAATATGAGCAAAACCAATCCCTATACTCCTTTTTTTTTTGATTTCTGAGTCCTCCCACTTCTGAGTGATGTGACAGCTTGTAGTACAAAGAGCAGATATTTTCTTGTTAACAATGCAAACCACTATAAATACACCCATAAGAACACAGGATGGTCAATCAGGTCTAGTACTGTACCTTATATTTGTTATACTTTGATGAGTATTGAGGTAGTAAGATACTGCTCAAGTGTTCAGATATGGAGAGAAATTGGTGCAGATATGGTGGAGAAATATTTGAGTGAGATCAGGGAAAATTTGTTTCTCAGGATTAATGTTTTATTATATATACAATTTGATCAATTATTTAAAAAAAGGAAAAGAACGAAAACTGAAATACACCATTGATTGCTGAAGTCTTGGAAAACAAATAAAAATAAAGGAAAAAAACAGGGACAATTTACAATTACTTACAATCTTATTAACTTCTAGTGTTTATCTGCATATTAAAAACAAACTATTCACTGAAGATTTACTCATAATTATATAAATGATATAAAAGACAATTAACTAACAAGATTCCTTCTTTTCTTCTTAAGTATGGAACCAGAAAGAAAAATTATACCTACCTTCCTATCACATTAAAAATATGAAGTGGGATGTTCAAAATCTGAACTCTGGCCAGTTTGTATCAGAAAGCAAAGAGGGATTACACTTAATTGCTCTGCTACAAAGCCGAATTATTATGAGAGAACCAAGAGTTCAGTTTTTGTTTGTGTGAAGGACAAGAGGGACCTGCACCAGCAGCAACACAGCCTGCAGGTGCAAGGAAGCGATGGTTTCCCTCCATTTAGCACTAGGAATTCTCCAGCTGGAGTAGTGTCCTGGTTTGGGCTCCATGGTAGAGGAGAAACGTGGACACACCTGAGCAAGCAGGTCACAAGGCCACTGAGCTGGCCAGGGGCTGGAGAGGTGGCACACAATGACAGGTTGAGACAAAGCAGGGCTTGCTCAGCCTGGGGAAGGAGGGTCAGGGCTGTCTGCCACTCCTTAACCTCAGGGTACAAGGATGACAAGGCCTGGCTAATCTTGGATGTGGCTCCAGGCTAGGATGAGAGGCAACAAAGCCTACAAGCGTGAAATAGGAAAAGACAATTTGATAAAAGCGGTTTTGATCTTCCCTTTAAACCATGTGGGTCATCAAACTACAATATGGTCATGGGGACTTGTGCGATCTCCATCCTTCAAAATACTCAAAGTTTAATGGGGAAAAGGCCCTGACATCTTTCTGTCACTGGATCTGCTTTGAGCTGGAGATAGGACTAGAAAATCTCTGGTGGTCCTTCCCAACTTGCATGACTCTGTGCATTTCACTTTAATATAAACTCAGGTCATTTTCAGTAAAAGCTGCAATATTCTTGATGAATCCTAATCAAGGAACTGAAATCAAAAGACAAGCATTTCAATTTCTGATGGTTTCTGTATGGTTTTGCCAAGTACTGATTGCCTTCCTTTTGCAAAATAAGTACATGTTTGCCTAACATTATCTCTCTGAATCTACTTCATGAGTTAAAAACTAGCTTTTTTATTCAGGAAGCAAAATTTCTTCCAGGTGTTTGTAAGATTAATTCTCTGTTAGGAGTTATTTAGTAACAGCCACAACCAGCTTAATCAGTCTCATTTTTTTGTTCTCCTTTAACAATACATTATGCAGGTTCAACATAAACAATCTGCAAAAAACAATCTCTTTGCTTTGTTTCATTTGGAATGCAATATTTTAACTCCAAAAAAGGGTTTTTTTTCATACTTTCAGTAATATCATGTGAAGGAAATAGCAACTCCATGGTTTTACAAAATTGGTTGTAAGTAGGGAAGTAACTATTGTATTCTAGGATTTTTCATCTGCACAACATTTCTTCTGAATAAGCTCAATAGAACAGGATTCTAGAATGTCCAACATCTCCTTTGTTTTCATAAAATAAAAATCTCTTCTGCAGGAAAAATAAATAAATAAATAAAAATCATATACTAAACAAGGAGAAAGGTCTCCAGCATGAATAATAAAGAACATGCCCATGTTTGGGGAAAGTGAAATAGCTCCCTCTTCTGTAGTAATTCATAACACAGACTATACCTTTAAAAGGAGTAAGATGTTTTGAGCCTATGAAACCAGTATCAACTGACTTAAAGAAATTTAAAATCAGTGCATTCCAACATTTACCATAAAAAAAACACACAGAAAAAAACCCCCAACCAAACAGTAGTCTAACTTTTTACCTAATGTTTAAAGTGATAACTGGCTCAAAACTAGGCCTGAAGGGTGTGCTGCTCAACAGCCTTTCATTCGAGCCTGCATACTTGTTTAAAATTTGTCTACTGTCCAAAAAAGTTAACTGCAGCCTACTAAGCAGCAGCATGTGTGTTTACTTAAGCTTCCTGTAAAAACATTCATATCATTCCAAGAGTGGCTAAATGTTTTCCATCCTCATAGTTTGCATTCCAGCCTTCCCCGCCCCTCCAATTCATTACATGAAAAATATCAGTCCTGAGTCCTGGGCTCAAGAATTTCCTTCCTGGGTTTGAAATACCTAATGCCTTACAGGAAATTTTTCCCTAGAATGTAACTCCCTGTGTCGGCAATTAGAGTTCAAACAATTCAGCATCACATAACAAGTTATGAAGGTATGCAAGGACTTGGGTGATATAATTTTCTAATGTTACAAGTAACTTTGAAAATATATTAATTAATATCTCAAAACACATAGTTCAGTTTGGCAGCCTTTTTTCTCAATTTTTATTCATGCTGCCAACCTGAAACTGCTAAAATATGCTAAATTTTTTTCTTTAAACTGTTACAATCAATGACTATTTATTGCTGCATAGTAAAGAAGCTGAGGGTATATGTATGTCTTTTTTGCAGTGATGCAATCAAAATACATACTTTCTACTCCCAAAATGTGAAGTTAAAACCTTCTATCATAATCAGTTTTAGCAGTTTTTGGTTTAACAGGCATGTATAGTCTTCAAATGAATTTTAATGCTGATAAGAACTTTTTTTGACAATTTTAGCTGGAATGACATTAAGAAACCACCACCTTGTCGAAGCAGAAAAATTAAGTCCATCAAAAAATGTCCAAATACATTAAGAAGACCATTCACTTATTTTACTAGGTGAAGAGAAACACTAAAGCAGTGTACATCTGGGGCAAATCTATGAAAACCACTGGTGCTGAAAAAATTAGAAGGATCCATGAGGTTGTTTATAAGTGAGACATCCTCTGATCATATTCATTAGGATTCTCTGGTTATTTATCCTTTCAGCAGTCTTCTACTAAACTCAACAATGAGTCACTGAAAACCATGAAAATGTTATTCCATTCTCGTATAGTCTTCCTGAATTTCACTGGCTTGCACTGGCCCGTTTGGTTTCATCATACAGTGGTTCAACAGGCTCAGCTGCCTTCTCTAGAACCACTACACTAAATCATGATCTGGCAAACAAGCCCAGCTCTCTGCAGTGTGGCGTTTGCATCCCTTAATTGACTTTGATGAAAAGGCTGCTTGGGAGCTCCAGCGCTGCTGCCGAACAATAACTTACATTTCATGCTCTAAGGAGGGCTCTGGGCCCACACCCCGTGTCAATGAACACTGCTCACTACCACTGACTTCATCCTGAATGAATCAAATTTCTTTTCACTGGACTCTGCTGACTGTTTTTACTTAATGAAGTGCTAGACACGCTAAAGGAACTGAACTGAATTACATCTCAGCTAGAATTTGGATTCCTTTATTGATGAAAATGTTAATTTCTTTTTGTGAAGATAAAGTGTCAGCCATAATGACAGCAAAGTACTGTGGGTCTTATTCATGAAAATTCTCTCAGGGGATTTTGTTTAACACTTAATTTCTCATTCACAGCTTATGCTGGCACCCTGCCATTTGTACCTGAGGGCTCTCTTGCAGAAGGACGTGCTGTGAGATAACCAATTACTGTGTATCAGCTTTCTCTATGAATAGCCTGAGCTTCTGAGAGATGCAAGGGAACAGAAGCAACCACGGACTTTCCTAAGGGACATTTTTTGGCATCAATGCCAGTGCTGAACACTTGTATTTATTATCTTGTTAAAAAAAAAAATCACGCTATCCTAACCAATATTTACTTCCTGTGAACACAGCTATTATTCCAATTTGCTGTCCACAGATGCAGATGGCCCAAGGGAAGCAGTTATTTCTATCACTGCAGCTTCATTAGTATTATTCACATGCTATTATATATTCATATGGTATATTCCCTCTTTTTTTGTAAAATTCATTAGAAATGGAATTGCTACTAACACTACAGTAATGTTACCTAGAAAGCCAAGTTGCTAGCCCAGCAAGAAGCAAGCAGGTCTGTAAGCAGCAGTACTAACTGCAGCTGATTGCCAATGGATCTGGTTAGCTGCAATGGAACAAGAACCCAGACCAGCCTCCATGAAGAGCTGGTCTGAGCTTAAAGAAGTGTGAGCACATATCAAAATTTTGCAGTTCCTTATGGCACTTGAAAACCCCCTTTCTCCCTAGCTGTCTCTTAATCTGAAGAAGTGATCCCTTCCTCATGCTGCAAAAATAAGCCATTTGCTCTAAAAAAGCACAGAAAGCCAATATGATTGCCTAAGCCTTGGTGCTTAATGAAGAGAAGTCTGGAAAACAAAGAGAGAGAAAGCAAATGAAAGAGATAAATAGATGAAATAAACGAAGTCAAATCCCAAAGGGCAAATATCACTACAGGAGCCATAGAAGCACCTATCAGAGCTTAAAACTAATTCTTTGTGCTGGATCCATAGAAGGGAATGGGCTTACTTTTCCCAGCTCTCACCAGAGAAAGGAAGTGCATGCCTTTGAAAAGCTGCATCAACTGGAGAGCTTGAGTTTGGGGACAGGCCAAGGATAAAGGAAGGTCATCCCCTCCACGCTATTGTGTCTCAATATGCCTCCGTCTCTAATTTTATGCCTTTTCTGTGGGAAGGCTTTCTGCCTCTCTTCCTATGGAAACAGCCACCTCAAAGAACCCAGTCCCCTGCCTCATACATTGGGTTTTTATTAATACGCCCCATGCACAGCCCATGGGCTTTGGTGTGTCAGGTAACTGGAAATAAGGGATTTAAGTGGACATATTGTATCAAGGTGTCTTGCCAAAAGGGTTGCAATCACTTTGATGTTTAATTAGAAAGACCCCCAAACACTCTCCCCCTCCACGCCCCCAGCTATGTATCAGGCTCTATATTAGTAAGCTACAGCCATCATTCACATGAACACTGAAAGCTACATGGGAATTACCATTACTGCTTTCAGTTATGCAAGCAATTTCCTGAGCAAATCTCTTTTCACTGAGGCTGCAAATAAAACTGCCATGCCCTGAACACATCAAAAAGACAATCTCAGTCACAACATACCACAGAGGGAATTTTGTTTTCCTCGAAAACTTTCTGCCTTCCTCTAAATCCCATCTTTCTCTTTTGTAATCCAATTACATTATTTTTTGTCTTATCTTTTTCTTTTCAACAACCTTTCAGGCACTTGAGGACTACTATGTTCACATTTTGACTTCACAGTTTTATTTTAAGCTGAACCAATCCAATTTATTCAGTCTGTCTTCCCAGGATGTGTTTTACAAATTTTGAACTGTGCTCACAGCTCTCCAAAGCTTTCCAGCTTCCACCTGTATCAGAGAAGCAATGTACAGAAAAGAACCAAGTACCTACCATGTCATCCAGGGACGTACTGACTCACAGGAAAGAGAGCAAAAAGGATTACTTCAGGTCTTGTGAACTCTCCTCTTGATCCTAATTTCAGCATGGTATTTGCCTTCTCAAGGCCCCGTTAATCCATGTTCAACATTTTTTTCCCCTTAATCACCAAACCTCTCCTGGAAAGCTGCTATTTAACAATCACTCCAGTTCAGAACTCATGAGGAATCTCCTCCAAGCGTGTCACATTCCACTAAAGGAGAACTGCAGGGAGTTCTTTTAAAACAGATGATCTGCCAGTGCACCTCCTAAACCACAGCACCTGAGGATGGAATTAATTTATTGGTAACAAAAAGGGTTTGATGCCCAACTAAAGAAGAGTAGGAAAGGCAGAAAGGAGGAAGGAGAAGGGAAAATAATGGGTGGGAGGTGAGAGAGAGGGGGGGGGACAGAGAGAAAAAGCATGTGTTACCACCAGAACTTGGGAGTGTGCCATCGGTGTCCATGTGTGCACACTGCCGGCCCAGGAGCCCGTGCAGCTCCCAGACAGGCACGGCTCGCACGGGATCGAGCACAGGCTGAGTGGGGATCGGGCAGGAGATCCAGAATCCCGGACAGGGCTGCAGCAGGGACCATGCTGATGGGCTGGATCGGTGACACGGGGCTGGAAGCAGGTGAGGAAGATGGAATTGGGAGGACAGGACACAGGAGGTGGTCAACAGGTGTCCAGCCAGCAAGAGGGAGAGCGAGTGAGTGAGAGCAAGCAAAAACAGGGGGGAAAAAAAAGAGCCCAGCAGCTTGTGACATAGCTACTTTTATACCCCCAGTGCCACCCAAGGTCTGCTCACTGGCAGGAGACCACTCGCCCAGTTGAATGTTTGACTGCAGTCCATTGAGTGGACACCTTTTGCCACCCAACTGGAGAACCCCTGTGGAGGACACAGTGTCCTTGGTGGTCTCCTGCTGACTGCCTATTCCATGTGAGACATGAAATGGCTGTCAGGCAGTCTTCCTAGAGACAGGGCTTTCCTCCATCTTCTCCTAGCTGTCTCCTGCAAGTGGTACGTGTGAAGTCCTTCCCCCATATACCTCTGGTTAAACAATGTTGACACAAAAATCAAACCTTATCTGGTTCCTCACAGCATAGCACGTTGTATTTTCCCTTGCTGAATTTGGTCAGCATCTTTCTGTCAGTTCTCTGCTTTAAAACACATACGAGTTCATACTCTGCCTTCCAAGATACTGGCTGTTCTTTTTAGCTTTGTTGTCTACAGCTAAAATAAATTTAGCTTTGATCTGAGCTAGTAAAAACATTAGAGCTGGTAAAGATACGAGTGGATACCAGCTACAGTGCAACTCAAGAGAGGCTGCCCACAGATGTGGAAATTAAATCCATATACAAACCCACTGTATTGGCACACCACATCCATAAATACCCCTCTCCTTCATGCACCTACCCCTCTGTGCTCCTGTCTCTTCCTCCTCCTCAATCTCCCCCAGAAAGCTCCAGTGTAAAGCATGTCAAGCACCTCACTCAGCCTCCCCTTCCAGCAGCACTAGGCAAGACTGAAGCGAGGGGAGCGACTGTCACCAGCTTCCCTAAGTCCAGCTAACCCAAGGCAGGCATTCACAAAATTACACATTTCAAACCAATCTGGGCATCCAATCAACATGGGAACGTGTATTGCACAACACACATACAGGATGCGCACCATGGACACACATACAGCAGCACAGTAGGAAGAATTGAAAAGGGTTTACTGCAGAGAACAGATATAAATCAACTCTGTATAGTAACAGAAATATCACAATTGCTCCATCTAGGTCTACAATTTAGAAAAATGTCAACAGCTATTTTTATGTAACTTCAGTCTCTTCAATCCTCACAGCCTGGTTTTCTCACTGTGGTAGTAAGAATATCAGGATTTTCTTCATGATGGAACGGGAATGTTTGGTCGGAACTTACCATATTCAAAGGATGAGTATATTTGTGTGCTGACATACTGTGCTCATATTTCAAGAATTTTTGTACAGAGAATTTCTAGTATGTTATATGTGATCTCCGGCAGCAAAATTTTTTTGTAAGTGTAAGCCAAGAAAAAATTTATCCTTATGAAGCTGCTGGAATGTAAACTTATCTAGGGGAACAAATATGTCCTTCACTGAAACCCATTATAAACCAGCCAAGAAATAACTGAATTGGCAGAACTGCAGGTACAGCAGCATTTAGATCAAAGACAGAGAGGAAGACTCAGAAGTGACTGATACCAATAACCTTTTACTCTAGATGAGCCACAGACAGGCCAGATCCACAAGCAGTTTTGATTAGAATTTTCTCATCAGTTTCATGCCCCACAAATCCCTATATCCCTCAATGCTCAAACCAAAGTACAGATAGAAGTATCTTCGACTAAATGTTTTGGTTTGCATATTAATGAGCTTATATCTGACACGCTTAAAGTAAGCTCACACAATTGAAGCTGGATGCTGGAAGTGGGTTCTCTTTCAAATGTAAATAGAAGTCCGATGAGAAATAAATGCATGCTTAAAAATAGTGATAAGCATATAAAATGTCTTCCTTATTATTCTTTATTTAAAACTCATTTCTAAATAGAAATATGAGCAAGAATTGGTCTATCAGCAACAAAACTGACTAAGATAGCAGGGGGTTTTCAGCAGGTCTTATTCTTCTTCCTGCTTTAGATCTGATGCATGGTTAAGATTGTAAAATACAAATAATTATTTCCTACAACCTGTGTTAGTCTCCACAAAAAAAGTGAAAAATTATTGCAAAGAGTAAGAGCTACAGCTGCATCAAGAAATGCAGTATACATGTCAGAGCAAAAAAGCAAAGTATATTCATGATGCAATTACATAATACAACATTCAAAACAAAGTAACTTTAAACTAATCTGCAAAAACTATGTTATTTCTCTATGCTAGATACTCTTGTTGACAGTGTTGAGATGTTAGTGAGAACTGGAAGTAATTCAAAAAAGGAGTGCAAGATGAGGTATGGTTATCTTTACAATCACTAGCAAATTACTATTTCAAAATCAGCTGCAAAGTTTACATTATTTTTGCCCATTTATTGAACATATCACTAAAGTACACTGATTTTCTTCCTTTAATTACTTGCATAGTTGAAAATATGACACTTATATAATATCACCGATGCAGACCCTTGCCCACACTAGATATTCAGCTTCTCTTTCCTGAACAGAAGGAAATTAGAGAAGCAGAAGGATGGAGAAACCAAACTGGAAAGCACAGGACAGTCAAGGCTTCTGCTCATACAGTGCACTGCAAAATTCAGGTTAAGCTGTGGATACGCAAATGCGATGAGGTGGTATGCAGAAAAGCATCAGATGGCTGACAGTGATGAGTTTTAATTCCTCTTTAGGAAAAAATGTGCCTGGAATTTACTTCATTGCTTGAAGCTCCATTAAAAGATACTGCACATCTTTTTCACTAGAATCATTAAAATGAAGGGATTGATTTTTCAGCCTGCTTCCCAGCCAGGACCTCATTCTCCCCTGTTCCCATCAGCCCGCAGGTCATGGACAACACAGTGAGCATCAGCAGCAGAATTTGATCAACAGTAACAATGCTCAGGATAAAGAGTGAGAAGCTGATTTAAAATGGGAAGAGGCACTGATCCATGCAGCTTATCTGATTAAGAGAATAGAGATGTCAGGTGGCTGGATGATGGCAGAAACAAAATAGCATTTTAGATGGGACTAGGCTGTCATTAAAATGATATAACTAAAATTCAGGAAACATCAGTTGTGCGAAGGAAGTGAAAGTTTTTAACTGTCTTCCTATGGCACACCTACGTATCCAGTTCAGCCTTAGAACAAGGAAAACCAGCAAACAGAAATCTAACAAAGCTGCTTGCCTAGTGGGTTAGCATGCGACAGCTGTATTGTAATGAAAGCAGACAGTACTTGTTTCCTACCCCACACATTAAACTCCAAGTAGAAACACTACTAATCTCAGATTTAAGGCTTAAGACACATGAAGCTATCTGACCTTGGAGGTGGGCCAGAAGTCTACAGCTAACACACAAGTCCCTGCTGCCATCAGCTCAAACATTACCTTTTTAAAAAAAAAAAAAAAATCAAGATACACAGTCTTAATGTTAAATGCAGACAGTCAACATCTAACATTATAACGTTTTATTTTTTTCCTAATGTTCTGAGATTGTCTTAATGTTTGCTTTCACAGCAAAACATTAACAGATTCAGAAAGACACACAGGGCTCATGGTTCAAATCAGGTAACACCTTACTCTCATGTATCTAAATACTTCTATTCAGGCTGCTAATCACAAGGCACAACAGCCTTGAACTTGTTTGATGCTCCAAAACATAACTTCAGGAGATTTGCCGGTACCCTTCATGGTTCATTATTCTGAGGGATTTTTAAATTTGTTTTTATTGCAAGATAAGTTAAGTCTCAGATGCTTATAACTTCTCATCAAATCATCTGAAGGTGCTTCTTGCAAACTCAATTTTTTTTTAATCTTGGGTGCTAGTATCTGAACTCACTACTGTGTTTTAAGAGTCCAGAAATTTTTTTTTGATCCTTGAAACAATCCTATATATGGATTCCTGGAATTAAATAATTTGCAATAATCAACCATAATAATCTGTTTTGCTTATATTTGCTTGCTGTGGGAGAGGGAAAGGAAAAAAAGAGAGAAGACTCAAGTGTTTTCAGATATTATCTAACCACTGGTACCTAAGTATGCTGAAACTTTGTCCTAGCATGAACTAGAAGCACTTCTACTAATGGTTGGTTCCACCACTTACATAATTTCATTACCTGTTGGAAAAAAACACCAAGGCAAATGTGATGCTTTTAAGCTTAAAATTTAGGAAGTTCCTCAAATACCTTTCAGTATCACCACCCTCCAGATGACACACTCAAAACTAGATTACTACAATTAAGCATACATCACAGAACAGCTAACATGACAAACAAATAAATCAGATTATTTTTTAATAAAACATAATATAGATGACACAAGGACCTAATTTAAATATTGATTCCACAATTCTATTGTGTCAGTTTTCATTTGTATCATAAGCATGATTGCACTCCATATGTCACCCAAGCAACTACAAAACAACTTTTATGGATTTAAACAGTTGTAGCTACATCCTCTTCTAAAAGTAAAAATATGTTATTGCATAGAATTACACAGCCTGCTCCAGAGGACCCAACTTGTGTCCTGAGAGCACTGCAGAGCCATTACACTGTGGTGTGTTAATGAAGCACCAGCTTGTTCATGTTGCAACCTTCAGCAATGAAGGATGGAAGCCTACGCTTGACCCTGTGTTTGCTTCCCACGGTTCTTCATAATTAGCTTATATACATACATACATACATACATATCTATCTATCTATATGCATTTCATTCAATTACCTCTCATCCATTTTCTCCAGTCTGGAAGAAGAAAATAGAGACTTTTGCCTATCCTTCCCTCATTAGAGGAAATGAATTCTCTCAGTGTATTAACATGTTGGAAATACTTCCATCAGCCTCTCTCTGTACTGCCCTCCCTATCTGGCTCAGACACCTAGACAATGAGGGGTGACAGCACAGGCTGTGATACCCATCCTGAGGTGATAACTGTGGATTAACAGCAGTTCACCTGCTTCCCAACAGTGACATCAATTCAGTGCAAGTAGTGCAATTCTGTACAATTCACAGGAAGCTTTTACACATGTATTAAACACCTTCTTCATACCTAGTGATGCAAATTCTGGAGTTAAAGAGCATCTTTAAGAAATCCTTATGCTTCTCGCATTTATCCTAATAACTAAGTATCCCAGAGAGCTTACTTGGATGGATACTGCAAAGGCCCTGAAGAGAAAGGCCCTGAGACACACATAGATATACAAAATTCTTCTTCTTCTTTTTTTTTTTTTTTTAATCAGAGATGGAATGAGAAAAACTTAAATGGCAACTCACTGAGCACCCACAAGTATTTGCATACTGTGAAGATGGCTCTAGGTCTAGATAAACCATTTCTAAATTTATCTGGTGTTTTTCCTGATGAACAGCTACTCCATAAAATGCAGCTCTAAATGTATATTTACATATACAATTAAAAATATTTTTTAATGTCTCAGATTGCAAGTTTTCACATTTCCATTATCAGGCTGGGCAAGAATTTTAATTTATAGTTAGGTTAAATCTCTGTTATACCATATACATGTATTTCCACAAACAACAACAGAAAACTTGTAAAGTTGAAAAATTAATCTATCTCCCAGGTAATATCCCTTTTTATAAGTTTCAGTGAAATAATTATGTCCAATACCAAACTAGGTTGTACAAAGAGATTGTTAGTTGCAACTAAATGACAGTGATGAAGAAGAAAATGACAAAAATCCAATTAACAGTAATGCCTAGCGATAAACATTTTGACCTTCTAACCTCTCCTATATTTATTAATAAGGTTTAAGCAAAACTAAGAGAAAAATGAGTAAATAATGCTGATCTCAACCACCTCTTACTATACTCTTTGTGTCAAAACACAGAGGCGTAGTTAAACCACGCTGGCATTTTCTGCCCTCAGTGATTATTCAGTAACCAGCCAACGCCACACCAGCCTCTTCAACCCGCCAAAGTTTTAACGTAGACTGCAAACTGCCAGGAAAGCAGCAGCCGTGACAGCCCAAAGCCCAGTGGGGGCAGCCCCACTCTTACCCTCGCAGACGGGGCAGCACTCCCCCGGCACCTTGACGGGGTTCAGGCAGCTCTGCCCGCAGGCCGTGGCCAGGCAGTGCGGGTTCCCGTTGACGCACTGGCAGAACGTGCAGTCGTCCTCGCGCCAGCGGTCGCCGTGAGCCTGGATCTGGCCATTGGCATAGCAGCCAGCGGGGTTATTGACGGGATAAAGCGGGTCTGAAACGAGAGCAATGGCAGGAGGGCGTGTGAAGCCACCGTCTCTATTAACTATATGGACGCCGGACAGAGCAACACAGAACACGACCAATATGGTGAAATCATTCGTTCTCCTCTTTATTCCCAAAATGGCCGGTTCTATACAGTTTCAGATAATTTACAATTGCAGGTGCTTTCTAATTGGCATTCAGTGTGAAAAGGAATGTAAACAATCTCAGTTTAAGGTAGCTACCATAATTCTACTCTAACTATCCTATCTAATCCTTACACACACCTTAACTCAAATTCTAACTGTGCCACAGGCTTCTCTACTTCTACACTGACCCAAAACTGAGGTCCAGTTTGGGATAGCTCAGACTTCATTCCATAATACATCATGTTCATGTTCTCTAAGAAATCCCATTAGAGATGTGTGTTTTAATTAATGTTTTAATTTTTTGTTCTTGCTCTTCAGGACAAAATGGTTCTTGGAGCTATTGATTCTTTTTTTGTACCGACATTTCTAAATGAGCCACTGGAATGACTCATGTCAGCACTGCAACCTTCTTTTGCACTACAAGCAAAGATGAGGCCTCTGGCACATTTGTTGCTGGAACAGGAAAAATGCCTTTAAACTGGACCTCACCCCAGTTTTGGAGATATATTACCTTTTTGAACAGGGTCAGTTTTCAATTTCATTTAAATTTAAGTTTTTGCCCTTTGAAAAGCCACAAGTCCCACTTACCTGCTAGCAATCAAATTAAGATCTGGGTATTTAAAAACCAGAATTTTAGGAAGTGTACTTTGTGTAAGATTTCTCCTCAAGTTCTATGCAAGTCTGTATATGCTAACCCATCACTTGAAATAAAAGCAGCTTTTACTCTTCAGAAATAATAGTACTCCAGAGATGTGGTAAGTTGCATTGATATTAATAGCTAAAAAGATATATACATTATGTGAATGTACACAACTGCTCATGGTGGCTAATAACAGGTAACTGTCAGGCTTAGAAATGAAGTATCAGAGAATGTATAGTAAGTAGGTCAGGTTTGCAAAGCAAGTAATACTACAAATTACATATTAAAGCAAATCTAATAGAATAAAAGCAATAAATATACCTGAAAACATCTTTTTAGCAGAAATCAAATAAGCACAAGTGACTTATTATAAGTTAATTTTCCAGGAGTGTTAAGATGGAAGGACTTGGGAGAAATAAAATGTCTTATCTGAAGGAAAAAAAAGGATTGAATGAAACATGAATTATTTCTTTGAAGTTTCATCAGTCTCCTTTGGAAGGAAGGCAATGCATTTTGAGTGTAGATAAAACCTGTAGCAGTGCCAGTAGCTGTTGTCTTATTCTAAGCTACTTTATGACACTCCAAACATTTGGAGTGAAATGGCACACAACATTATCCCCATCCTGAGCTGTACTGATATTCAGAATTTTTGTAAAATTCTGATTAAGCCCAAAAACAAATGGTTGTGAAAATAAGGCATTCAAAAATTAAAATGCTTCCTAAATTCTTAACTTTGCATCTTTCATGTTTTAGGATGACCTTCCATCTGGAAATAAATGGTTTGACCTAACCAAAAATCAAATCATACACAAAGAAATAAAGTGAATTTTATTATTCAACTTATGTACAGGATTCTGATTGACAAAGGAATACACAAAAAGCACAGAAAAAGCATACAAGACTTGTGCTAATAGTCTTCTATGCAACTCAAAACACAAAGTTATTGGTACCTTTAAAAGGTCAGTGATGTTAAAAGCTATAAATCGAGTCCAGCAAATTACATCTCCTAATGCTGATATAACCAATAGAACTTTGGGAAAGAACTCCTCCTGGAGCTAAGTCAAGAAGGGCTTTTTGTGACTGAACTACACATCTCACACCAAATTTAGTACTTGCCATTTTAGAATTCTTGGAGAAAAAGAAGCTTTCTATTTCTTGCTATTTCTATAATCAAGTAAATTTTTGTAGGAAGTAACAAGTAATGAAATACTCAACAGAAGAAGAGCAGGTAGAAAGAAATGCCACTTCTTCAACAACTATAAAAGCATGAATGGGTGGATATGTTCTGCCCATTCAAAATACTTGACCTTGTCAATGTAGGTGTCAGCTTTACCCACGTTATTTAAAAAGGGACCAGAGCCACCTTTTCTTTTCTTTTTTTTTTTTAAGAGTTTAAAGGAACCAGGACAATTATAATATGTTAATGGAGCCAGCTGTCTAGGCTCACTTAAAAGAATGTCACTAAGTCAAGAGGTATTTCTAGTAAAAACCACCACATATCTTACTATCCAATCATTCAGAACTCAGACTTCCTTCATCCAGTGCCACAACCCCTATCAGAAGAATACACAACAAAAGGAAGCCATATAGCACCAGGTGGTTTGACAAAGGACACTGTAACTTGGCATTAAGCCACAGTCATTACTAGAAAAAAAAAGACTACTTAATAATTATGTAACATTATCCTTTTTATTCTTACTAAGGACCTGTCCTAAAGAAGAAATTTCCAGTGCAGACTAATACACACCAAGTCATCAACCTGAAATAAAACGTTATCAGGTTTTCTTGCTAGACTGATTCAAATGTTGCAAAAATGGAGAAATCAAATTTTATTGTGGCATGATGATATGACAGAACAATTTATTGATAAATAATAAGGCAGCTGAATATTAAAATCATCAAAGAGGATAAAGGGCATATCTATATCTGCAAGTCCAATGTGGGAAATCAGCACCCAAATCTGAATATAACAAAGAGGAGAGATAGAGCAGATATACAGATACATTATTTATATATCAATACACATTGGCACAATGATTTCATAATGCCAAATCTTGGAATATTCACATACAAGAAGAAACAGTATTTATGGGAAATGAACCCAAGAGATTTTATATATTCTATAAAGGAGCAGCTCATACAGCCATTTCTTCAGGAGTGGATCAACACTTGCTTGGGAGGATTCACCACATCAGACATGCCCTCTCTAGACTTTTTCAATCTGTCATTAAATGACAGTATAGCACAGGTTGTTGTTTTTTTTTTCTTATTACAGCATGAAGGATCTTCTTCTAAGTGTTATTGGAACTGCACTAGGAAAGACTGAAAATCTGGGATCCTGCCTTCAAGTACAGTCAACAATGAATGTCTAGGCCAGGTCTTAAACTCAGAGCAAACAACAATTGGTATCTCTCTGGAATACTTAAACCTACAACACTTGCATTTCAGTTTCTCTGCATGTGAACACTATGTATCAACCTGATACAAACTTACACTAAAATATATAAAATATACATCAATATATAAAGAAATTACAAATACTTTTAAAAATATGACTTCCTAAATTACCCACCTGATATTTTATTATCCAGATTTTGGGTTTAAATCTCTGAAGCTTTCAGTAGCTTGTAACAAGATCCTGTGCTGAATGAGAAGGAACAGCTCTTACAGCTGCCCCTATTAGATGTATTTGTCACCAGATCCTGTGCTGAATGAGAGGGTCCAGCTCTTACAGCTGCATCTATTAGATGTATTTTCATGGGGTTTCTAATTTAATAATCTTTACTCAAATAATCTTTACTTTCTAATTCTCTGCTAGGAATAAAACATGACTATAATGGATCTTCTGGCTTATTTGCTCCTGCAAAGAACTACAGGAATAATGATATTAAGGAGACTGCAAAGTGTTTGAAATTCACAGTAATTACTAGATTCCTCTTCTCTGAGGAGAAGAATTCAGATTTCCAGGTGATTTCACTAACTGAGAAGATATTCCTATGTCCACCTTAAACAAAGGGACTGGAAGTGCCTCACAGGCTTTTTGTTTACGTGGGTAGCCATAATCTGACCCTCACTGAGGCAAGAGCCAAGTGCACAGCACCACCCCGCTCTTCCTCTGCTGGAATCCTGGTGGAATTCTGGCAGAAGATGCCTCCAGTACTTTCTAATATAAGTGAGAGGGTCAATGTGAGATTTCCCACAGAGCCCTTTTTAGGAGGACTGCAGGCTCTGCAAGGCTCTGCAAGGCTCTGAGCAGAGCAAATGAGGAAGAGAAAAATGTTGACATAAAAATGTGGACATTGGATTGCTGCCCCGCTACTTTGCTGTAATTTTAGAGCAAAGAAGTGTGTGCATTACTCTAGCTGAACAGAATAAGAAGAAAGTAGCAAAGCAATCAAAATTTGTCTCAGGGTCACAACTGCAGCTCTGGAGATGGCTGTCTAGATGTCTGTGCAGAAACTAGAAACAGCTTTTTATGTCGTTTGTAAAGAAGCCCCCCAAAAGCACTGCACACTTGACCATGTCCAAGATTTAGTAGTCAAGGTCAGAGAAGCAGTGCAAAGAACATGACAGCACATTCAGGCACAGCAGAACCATAGAAATAAACTGAATTATGATGGAATCTCCAAACTTCAGAAGAACTAAAGCCCTTGTTTGCTCATTTCCATTGAACAGGCAAGTTAAAAAAAAAAAAAAAAAGGCAGCAGAATTAAAAGCAGACAGGATGAAATAGAGACTGTACCTTCACACACTGGGCAGCACTCTCCTTCTGGCACATAGTACCTGTCACAGTGTAGCTCACCACACTGGGCAGAGAAACAAATGGAGACTCCCCGTTGGCACCGACAGAATCGACAAGCATCCATGCGAAACATGTCTCCATCATAATATTCTATGCTGTTAAATATGCAAGTTGGCTTCACTTCTGAAAGAAAAAAAGAAAAAAAGGATTTTTACAGATATTGTTAAAACAGGAAATAGTTAAGCTTATGTTGCTACTGACAAAAACAGATTGTAAAAGAGACAGTTGATTTTTCTTTCATTTGGTAAACTAAAATACAATTTCATTTTAAGAACATGGAATATTTTATTTTCTCTTTCAACAATGAAAGAAAATAAAATGCTGTTCAAAATAATCATCAGAGCAACTATCTACAATTAAAAGTCTCAATTAAAAAAACTTAAAATCCTGGGAAAAGGCTACAGTGCTGGTATTTCTTTGTAGGTGCTAAATATTTCTCATTCTCAATGAACCTGAAGCTACTTCAAATTTCATCATATGAAACAATATCTTTTTCTGTTTTAAGAAGTCATTTTCTGATGTTTCTTAAGTATGACTTGGTACTCAGGTGGATAAATTGCACTAAGGCTATCCAATCGATAGGTTAAAAAAAAACCCTAAAACAAACCCAAAACATTTTGTGACTGCTTGATCTATTATGCAGAACTGAATATTTCCTTTTTCAAGCAACCTGGAGCTGTAACAGCCAGCTCATAACCATACTTCCCACAAAAAAAAAACCCCAAAACTCAATTGTAATAATAGTTACATGATCACTTCAGTGTTTCAAAAACATAAGATGGGTATTTCTTGTATGCCTCCATCTACAGCATAGTCTCCACATATAATTAATGACAAACTGTGGGAAACTAAGAGTTTCTCAAAATCTTGAAGTATTTTGAGAAGAATATTGCCTGTTTACTTTGTTTACATTCAAAAAAAGGAAAATAAGATGCTAATTAAACCAATGAAACAGTCTGCAGATTTAATCAGCTTTTTCTAACTATTATTATTATTTTACAACAAAGAGATTTGATCCCAGATTATGAGAAAGGTCTACACATCATGTATATATCATAAGGTCTTCCTAGAGGTTTTGACCTTGTAGTTACCCCACATTTATGAACCACCTCTATCACCTATTACCAGCAAAGCTCACTCAGTTCAACCAGCCCAAGTGATCCCTCCCCTTCCACGACACTGTACAGCTCCATGGCTTAGGGCTGAATTATTGTGACTCAAGACACTCTACACTCCAAATTTATGTTCAACTACAGTACTCCACATTAGTCATTAGGAAACCATGACTTCACAGTATCATCATTATACTACTAAGACTATAACTGACTTAAGACCCCTCCCTCTTCCCCACTTTAGAATAAAATTTTGGCCTCCTGTGACACCAGCCCAAAATTTGTGAATGCAGCCAGCTGAGGTACAAAAGTATCTAGTCCACCAGTCTGCTTTTTTTCGGAAGCTGTAAATCTAACAGTCTGAAAAAACAAAGGTTCTGCAAACAGGAAGCTATTTATTTCAGCAACAACATTATCAAATACTGTAGGTAAACCCAAGGTGTTTCATTGCATTTGAAGCAAACAGCAAAGACAACAAAGGACAATTATCCATGTTTCTGATTTCTGTAGAACAGATAGTAAAGATTATTTACTTACATATAATGCCTAGCCACACAGAGTTGAAAACGGTGCCCACTTTATGCCCAGGTGATTTTTCTTTTGCTTAGTGATCAGTCTCACATGAGAGATGAAATATATTTAAATGCAAAATCATCCTTTGTAGATTCCTTTCAATCCACCCCAATTCTCTTAATGTTTGGGAGTTAAGAACTTTACATCTGAGTTTCTCTTGACAATGACACAGGTTTTCTTTAAAATTCTAGAGCATTTCAAGTACTTCTTTCAACATATGCTTATACTGTGGTCCAGCCTTGAGTCATTTGAAATGACTGTAAAGCATTAGAGTTGAAACTCAGGAAGTATCCTGAACAATCTTTGATTTTTAGATGCCTGTTCTGTCTTCAAGGCATAATGTAGAAAGCAGCATTAAAAATAAGAGCAAGAGGAGGAAATACCACTGTGTCCGGGAAAACAGCTATGACCTCATTAGAAAGCAATTCAGATAAACAAACACTTGAGAAATATTTCAAGTTTATGCAGCTCAAGTTGTTAGTTTAAAAACCTCCTCAAAAAGGAAAAGTGCCAACACAACTCAAAAAGCCTTTAATCCATTTGCTTCTGGCTTCACTGTTTTGATTGCAGCTTTCCAGATTTTTACTGATTCCCCCATACCCAAACAGTGGAGACAAATTCCTGCCTCATTAGAAGCAGAAACATTTCCCATTAATCGTCATTATTTTTACATGTCCAAACAAGACTATACAAATAGTAACTGCAAATCCTGCAAGGAAACAGCATGGTTTTCCTACAATGAAAAACACTGCAGAATTTCACTGCATGTGCATTTTTACCACCCAGCCTTATGGTAAGTGTATATATCCAGACTAAACTATAGCCCCTAAACCTATGGATCCAGCTACAAGACAAGGACTACTTTTGTTAGAACCATCTGTAAGACTCCAGTCTTGATTCAAGGCAAAAAAAGCACTAAAACAAAGAATAGCTTTAGATACTCCAGGTGGAAGTCTGATGAAAGAGTGAGCAACACACAGTAAAATTATAATAATGCATTTCTTCCACAACAATATGCTGAAAGATCTTTCAGTTCCCTGTGGTTTGGGTTTTTTTGTTTTGTTGTTTTTTAGTGTCAATTTTATTGCCTTATTGATCTAAGTATGACAGTCACCAAGGGATAAAAGAACATAAAGCTAACATGAAATAAATGCATATTTTCCTAAATTCATGAATTCATTGTTCTGCCAAAAAAGAGAAAACTACAGGTAGGATTCTTCGAGCTTAAGTGTGTCACAAAGAAATTCTAATTGCCAAAACTTAGCACAAAGCAGTTAAACATACCTGAGACTCCAAATCCTGTTTGTGATGATACCACAACAAAGCAATGGGCATAAGACAGAGGCCATGGCTTTGTGAACATAAATTCAGTGTCTGCCAGCTCTCAGATAACCCAGTAATACAAGATCGAGCCAGCCCAAGCACTGACACATCTGCCCATCCATGAAGGAAGCCAAGACAGAGGGGACAGTCCCCAGAAAGATACAGGGGTTTTTCTGGCAGTGGAAGAACAAAAGACATCTCTGCTTCTAGACAAAGTCAAGCATGACTACGATTGACTTGATTTGACATTAATGTTCCTTCCACAGAGTCAAAAGAAAAATAGTTCTGACACAAGTTTAGCTCTACAGATCCCATGGCCACAGCCTTTTTATTCTGGGGATGAAGGTCCATAAAGGTGGCACTGAATCCCACAGACTCACACAAACAGTGATCATTTCTCAAACCTTTATTGCCAATCTGAACTGCAAAGGGATACAATCTGTTTTATCAAGTTAGTTTTCAAAGGTATTTTACCTTCTACATGGAAATCTAAAGAAATACATATTAGTTCTGTGGGCTGAACTACTCCGAAGTAAAACTTCTGTTACTGAGATTTCTGTAGTTTCCTAATACTTATGGTTTTCTTTAATTAGAATCACGGAACAGCTCAGAAACACATGCAAGTCTGGCAAATCATCCCTTGTGAGGCAGCAGTTCTGCACACGGTTGCACCAAGCACATGGGATGCTTCAGGGCATCAGCTCTCTGTAGGCAAGTCTGGGCACTTTCTTTTGAAGTATCAGAAATTCCAGCTCTCCCAAACTGGAACCAAGATTCAAAACAATTTTCTGTTGTTTAAAGGATTAAAAGGTTCATGATTCGAGGACTTCAGATGTTCCTTCAGTATAAAGAAGTATTTGTACCAGAGCCTTGGAAGGAACTTGGGTAAATGCTGTGAACTTTCTATTAAATAAAAGGGAAGGAAACAGATAAATTTGAATCCTGTGTCTGTATAAACAAAATACAAAAAAGCTTTCCATTTAGATAGAGAATTTAAAATAGAGAAGGTTACAAGTCATTGGAATTTGCCCTAACAATGTTACAGGACAACTGTATGTTGTTGCTTCTTTGCAGGCATATAAAAACAAGCTAGGTAGAAAAAACTATTTGGATTCTTACTCTTCAGGTTGTGCTGCTTAGTTTCCCTAAGCAGCACATTCCTTATTACAGGATTACAGGATTGCTGTAATTACACAATTACAGGTTTGCTCACAAAGTCCTCTGGTCCTCCATATTCTAAACAGGTCATCCAGAAACAGCAACTCAAATTGACATAAACCTGTAACTGTTATTTGTAAACGAATGCATTTATTTATACAATCATTAAAAATACTGTCTTGTGGCAACTGTAGTCTGTAGAAGAAATTAAAAGATACTTGGGATGCTGAGAAACCCCAAATTTAGCTCTCAGATACATTCCTGTCTTAATCTTGGCTTAAAACTACCAGTAACAGAGGAAATGCAACCTACCTTAAACAGTTCCACAGTTTGATTTACCATAATAGCAAAAATCATGGAAGGGGTAATTCAGGTGAGACAGAAACAGCAAACAAATAGAAAAGAAGCTTTCTCTAAGCTTCATTACACTTCTCATCTTCCAGGTCTCATGTTCTACAGTTTTTTTCTATACTCCAGTATACAAATTTCTTGCTAAGAGGACTCATCCTCAGGACACCTCAGGATGTCCCTGCCTACATTGTCTCTTACAAATAAAATGTACACCTTTCTTTCAATTTTAATTTTTCTCCACTGGGTCATGTTTTTTAGTTTGATTGTTTCTGTGACTTTCTAAAAGACTTTCTCTTAACTCCTTCTTGAAATTAAGCAGTGCTGCTTTTAACATCCTGTTGTCCTACTACAGGAAAATACCAGGACAACAAAGGAAGAGCTGGGGCCACAGAGGGTGGTGGCTATGCTCTAAAACCCCCAAACAGAGACAGATTTTCTTGAAATTGCCAAACAATCCTTGGAAGCAAGACGTTCTTCATAAGAGAGGAATCAGTTTAAATCCAAGTGCTCTCTGTCAGTCCATCACAGGAGAAAATACATCTTGTGATTCAGGTCAGCCATAGGCATGTTAATAAGACACAAACATCTGAAACAGCACCACTAATAGGTACTGGCACAGCCCCTCATGCATTGCCAGGACATTTATGAGAGGCCTCTAGTGCATGAGAGAAGTTAAAAATAGCAGGGGGGGCTGGGAAAAATCTCCAAACCTGTAACACAAGGCTGCAGTCTGGCACTGTAACAGGTCTAGCCATGTCTTCCATGCTTTGAGAAAAATACTGAATTCTAACCTTGTCCACCAAAGTATTGGCAACTTTGTCCAAGTTTAAAAATCTAGCAGTATCTGAGCCAGAACATTACTGAATATATTAACCTATCAAGACAATTCACTTTGGCAAAAAAATAACTATTTCACCAAAGTAAACACTAGAAGTATATACTTATTTTTTTTTAACTTTGAAACCCAGGCAGAACTGCACCATTTGACCTGTAATACTCTCTGTATATGTCATATCATTTCAGCGAATCTATACAGTATCTTGGTTTTCATTAACTAACATAAAGTAAGTAAAATAGATTTTGTCCTTTTTTACTTAAAAAAATAACTTTGTTTTTAAAACTCAGTCTCTACTCCCCACTGAATAACCCTCCTGCTCGTAGTGAACTACTGTCGAGTTCCGAGTCTGGTTTCACATCCAGCTGTGGTCCTGACAATCCCCACCCCATCTTTTTTATCTATTTATCTACAGACTATTTTTACCAGCAATCTTGGGTTGCCCAGCCTTCAGTTTTCTGTGTTTTCCTTTTCCCTCCTGTTTTAAATGTAGCTGGTAATGACTTGCACTGTTTCATACACTTTTCCCAGTTTGACTAGGGCAAGTATACTTCAGGTTCAGAGGATCTAAAACATTTGACTTGGTTTGGCAGACTGACCAAGTTTTTCATTACATTAGACCAAATTCTCATCCAGTTGTGACTGGTGATTTGCCATGATTTCTAAATATCTTTCAGATGTTCTGACTGAATTAAAAAAAATAAACCCCAACCCCAAACTTCAGGCTAAAACAACTAAATCCCTATACCTTTTTGGTATCCGATTATCTTCCTTTAATGTTAATCTTATTAAGTAACAAACAATTTGTTATCTTTTGCATCATAAGCTGCATTTTGCATCTTATTTTTTGTAAGCAGCTACCTATTTGAAGTCCACCACAAAAATCTGTGGTTTTGGATGGCCAAAGAGAAATATGCAGTACTGTTCAATTAGTATTAGGACTATTTAATTCTCTGCTCTGAGACAGACTGTTACCTTGGTCAAATCCTTATTTCTTTAGAACACACATAAAGTAAGTTTAATGAAAGTGCAGTAAAGACTTCCAAGATTAATACCATAAATAATGGGAACTCCGTGGTAGATGGTGTCTGTGAGGTAAGGTACTTCACTTTGACTTCATTCCTCCTTCTAAGGTGAGCATTTTCTTTGCTGATCCTATATTCCCCATAAAATCCTTTCAGTATTAATTGATGCTCCCTTTAGAACAGGCCTTATTTCCTTTTAGAAATAGAGACCTTTATCCTTTCCTGCACTAAGAGATTAATAATGGATCTGCAATTGCTGTGAGGAGCAAGTGACAAGAAGTTTGATTAAAGAGGATTTTTAATCTCTTTTCCAATGCAGTACCACTGTATAGAGATGCAAGCGTGAAAATAGCCAGAAGGTGCAGAGAAAAAAGAAATGCCTCCTCTACGTCAAATGAGGAGAAAAGAATTTCACAGAAACAGTTATAAAATACTGAGTATGAGTCACATCCAAGTGGTCTTACTGATGCAGGAGATCACTTTGTACTACCACACAATTATAAGTACAGCCTAAATCAGCAGTATAGAGAGGGTCAAAGTCTTAAGTGCTGGGGAGGGTGTGATTTGATCTTCCCAGGATCAATGCTGGTTATTTTCATGCATCCATCAGGTAGTCCCACTTTCAGTGGATACAGCAATGGAAGTCCACACCTCAATCCCCAGGGAAAATGCATTGGGACTCCACAGCCATCCTTGGCAGATCTGAGCTCTCAAAATCACAGCTCACACATGACCATGGCAGAAAGCAGCCTGGTCCCCTTGACCTTGAACCATGCTGACACATTGATGATGACCACTCACACGAGTAATGTATCATATTTCACAAACAAATCGACAATAGTTTTGAAGTAGCAGTTGTTTTCAAGGAAAATTACTCAGAAGTGAAAGCCCTGACTGACAGAAGGCAGCAGCTGCAGGATGCCTGGTAATTGCTCTCTCAAATTTCTAAGGCACAGCTCACAGTCAGTATGTGCTTTAAGTGCAACTTGCATTCAAGAGATCCATGCATCAATACCTAATTAGAGAGCAGGCAAGTTTGGATACTCTCTCTTGTTTCCAAGCACTTGAACTCTTGCTGCACACGCAGTTTTTAATCTCTTTAGACTCACTTGTTGATGCTTGTAATTTAATGCCGAATCAATTTGCTTTCCTTACAAGCTCCCCAATGAGTAAAAGCAGCACACACCAGGATTAGCAGACAAAAGTCGTGGTGAATAATATATTTTGTATGGATCAGAAGAGACTAGCTTCTGTAAAATGTGGGATTTTCTGGAAGACTGCATATCTTGGGAATCTCTCACTCAATTTTCCCCAAATAAGTATCACATACTATCTAGTATTCTCTAGATGAAAAGCAATTTTCAGGTGAGTGCAAGTGGGGAAACTTCATGGCTGTTGGCATAGTCTGCCTTTAAACAAAGCAATACTGACTCGCTTTCCCTGGAACAGAGCAGCAGAACCACACAACAGACAAAATCTCTTTGCTCAGTTTCATACAGTAAAATGAAATTATTAGCTTAGATTTCTCAAGTTGCCTCATTTCCTTTATATCGACTTCACATTCTCAGAAATGAGTACATCCGACTATGGATGTAGCTCTTCCCTGAAAACTTTACTCCTGAACACCATTGTGCAAATCTCTGATTCCCATATGCAAAAAGCAGTGATGTATTTCCTTGCATCAGTTACCTCTAGTGATACTATTTTATGGCAGCCAGAGATTTAAATTTAGCAATTCATACTTCTGTCTCCTTCAGGTTAAAATTGTGTTACATGCATGACTTAGGGCTTGCTCTGATGGTCATCAAGAATATAAGATTAGGAGAAACAGCCAGCCAGCTATCTAAGCACAGATGACTGACAAAATTGTATCACTACTGCATTTTAAATCACTGTTTGCCAACAGTTACATAGAGTTGCAAGCTTTAAGTTACAAATTAAACAAGGAAAAAGGAGCAAAAAGAAATAACAACGTTGCAGCCAAAATTGTTGTCTGAACTCTCATTTTGACATCCAAGGACCAGGCAGGGTATGCCCAGGGATGGCTCAAATACTCAGCCTAGATAAAACATGACAAGGAACTTGATCATGTCAAAAGGGAACCTTGGATTGATCCCTACCACCATTTAACAACTCAGAATGATTTTACTTACAAAGATGCTTTCCTTCAAAATGAAGGAATCAATGCATGCCTTAAAACTGACCTTTTCAATTGACTGACCTTTGGAAGAAGAATCACATTCCAGTGACAGTAAGCATTAACTGTAATAGTGAAACATTTTACATACTGCAGTGCTTTAAAAAGCACAATTTTATGTCTCTAGTTAGTATAACAGTTTTATGCAAAATACTCTGATATCTGCATACATTCACGATATTTAAAATATCCCACAGAACTACTGTAATCTATCTGCAACATAACAAGAAAGTTGTTCTCAGGACTTACTAATTTGTGGTGGGTTTTTTGTTGGTTTTTTTGGGTTTTTTTTTTTTTTTTTGTTTTTTTTTGTTTTGTTTTGTTTGTTTGTTTGTTTTTGTTTGTTTGTTTGGGGTTTTTTTGTACTAAAAAAATCCCCCCAAAAAGCTTGATCTGTGCAAAGATTGGACAGTTACAGACAGTAGCTACTTAACAACAAGCTCCAATTAAATGAAAATACCAGGATCATTTTCCAAGCAGGAATAAATGTTATTTTGGTGATTTATAATGTCTATATAATTATAGAATAAACTATGAGAAGCAGCAGATTGCATATGATATGAAGCATAAGGGCACACCCAATATAAATCTGAAGCAGGAAAAGAAAGTGTATTGACTTGTTGCTGTATTTATAATGAAATAACACCACCATTAAAATCTGCAAAAGAAATAATTACTGCAGAAGTTTACTTTGCCACAGATTGATATGCATTTCTTACACAGACTAACCAAAAGCTAGTTTGAGACAGTGTGTATCAGTAACAAAGATAACCACACAGAATCTACATATACATCATAAACCTTCTGCATCAGTTTTATATTAAATCCAGGAAAAACATGTGCAAAAGAATAACTGATCTGTCCCCAAACTGTTGACAAACAACAAAGAGAACTTATGCAGTCTCTCCATGACTGTATTTTGCAGCCATTATTAAACATCCCCTCAACATTGCCCACTGTTACTCCACTGCAGCAGAGCTCTTTCCTACACAGCAAAGCCAACCTACCCATACTGTCAACAAATAATTCTGCATCTATCACATTAGCCCACAATTACAATAAATATTGCAGAAGTCTGCAGTCTGACCATCATCAGGGTTACCTAAATTAACAAATTGGATTTCTTGCAGTCTGCATACACTAATCTGTAATGGTTTATTTTCAGTATTCTTCCTGATCAGTATTGCTCCCCTCCACTGCCAAAGGAATTATTTACTTCTTTTAATTATTTAATGCAATAGATGTTACAATAGCAGGAAAACTATACTAATGTGAGTATGCACATTTCTTTTTTATTCCATACTCTTGGTTGTTTTCAGAGGTTTTCAAACACAGAAGTAACTAATGAAATTTGTTGGTAATGCTGATTATAAAACTTCCCCACTTACCATCTATAAACTCATTAAATTGCATTTGATTTAAACACTTTAAAAAAGGCATCTGATCCTAATTGGAAAGGATGAAGATAAGGAATTCAGCATCCTCCTGGAATTTGTGCCAACAGCTAGCCACCCTCACTGCTGAGAACAGCTTGTCCTAGATCTTACAGATTTGACTCTTCTTACTTTGAAGGCATCTTTTTAATGAAGCAAAGAAATTGATCTAAGCCTATCACTGTAAGATATTTTCTCCATCTGTTACTGATATCGATTGTATCTCCTCTGCACTTGTTAGTATCTCAAAATACTGTAAGAAAACAGAACTGGATATAGAATTCAACTATCAGTTTCACTAAGAACATTCCCCCCTCTTAATTTTAAACTGACAAAAGTAATGGTAGGGATTTAATACACACATACACACAAGATGTACCTACTTGTCATTGCATTAAACATTTATCTAGAAGTTCTTGTCACAATTCGTTTTCTAGGAATTTTGAGATTTCTAGAGGGCTTATTAATAGTAGTTGTACATGAAATCAAAACCACCTAAACATGCTGAAATGCATTTGAAAAAACCCAAATTATAAAGCAATGCAGATCATGTTCTATGACTATTCTGTCTTCTCTACCAATGATATTGCACACAATACAAATGTCCCACACTCATGAATTTTTTCACAACTGCTCACAGATTGTTATTAAAAATATTCATCATCTTTGGGTTTGTAACTATTTCTCCTTTCCAAAATGGAGCATCATTAATAACTGCACCTGGAAGTTTGCTTGAAGCACTTTAAAATCCCATCATACAGCATTAGTTTTTAAAATTTGATTGTAGCATTAAGTAACATAATGACAAATGTGATTTTCTAAATAAAGTATTTAAATTTTCTGGCTTTTCAGTTTTCTCAGTATTATTTTCTTTTTTAAAAGAGGAACTTATTAAAGATAATTTTGATACTGGCCTGGAATAACTAAAACTGATTTTTAAGGACATATATAAAACAAACCTAAAAACCATAATTTTTCTCCAATCTGCCCTTTCTGCTCCCTTCTGTGACCTTCCCTTCAAAAACTCCTATTTTTTTCTTCCAATTTACTCTTTATTCACAGAAATGTTCAATATAGGAATATTCATATTTCTATACTAAGGTACAGAAAGCCTGAGAGGCAAAAAGGAATCTTGATCCAATAGCAGCTTGAATCTTTGGAGTGACCTACAGTGCACAATACAGCAGCAGTGCCCAGGGCAAGAGTGCTAAAGACAGTCCAAATTCACTGTTACCAATGAAAAACTCATCTAAAAATAAGGCATGAAGATACCACAAAAAAACCCTGGGCAATTTAAACAGCTCCATCTCACGCCTGCTCCAATAGATATACTGCAGGAGTTTTGTCAGCAGTATCCACAAATGACATGCAGGCTGAAGAGAAGCAATTAGCATGATGGTTTGTACCTTTGAGACGTATCAGAAATTTGCTCTGTCTTTCTTGCTCAAACTACTAAAGTAAATCCTGAATTAAACATTGCATTGAGGTGTCTCACACAGGTAAATCAGATTCAGAAATGATACTTTAACAGAATGAAACAAAGAAAGATGAGTATTACTTTAGTGTAAATAAACAAAAAAGGAGATAAGTTACATTTATACAATCCTAGTCAAATAGTGAAAGAATTGCTCTAAAAGATAGGGAATCTGTAACTCTTCCTGATAAAAAGTCTTTTATTCATATGGGAAAGCTTCCCTTTTATATATAACATACCCTTATATGTACTATTATTTTTAATCAGCATTTGTGCATTTAAAATATTGCTATGTGCAAATAACACAGATCTCCTCCTGGAGAAATCTCTCTCTGTTTGCAGTGACAATTGTAAAATAAAGGCTGTTTCAAACATTTGATACACACACCACTAAACAAGATCAAATATTGCTGGATAAGTATTAATCAATAAATAATGCAACAGCTTCTAATTTTTAATGGTCAGAAATAATTATGAAATTCTTCAAGAGTATTTTCCCCCTTACCAATAGTCAAGTATCATGTCTTCACTATTCACCATACACAAAGCATATATATATATACAGCTGTCTATACAGAATGGTCCTCAGAGAAGAGACACTTACATGACAAATTTAAGGTTTTTAAGTATTTTGTAAACATTTGGATTTGGAAGCAAAGAACAAAAATAAATATGCTCCTACACTGTCTTATAATTTCTAAAGGTTGTACACCCATGTTAAAAATTACTTTGCAACTGATTCTTAAAGCAACCCCCATAGTCTAAACAGCATGCTTGCACTTACAGTGCTGCCACAAGCAGATGTGATGATGGTTAAAAATTTCACTACTAGAAGGCCTCTAGTGTTTGCTACTGGCAAAAGGCTACATGAAAGACATGCAGTGAGGGAGTCTTGCTAAAACTATAATTTTCTGAGTCACAGAGAAAAGTGCTTCAGAAACTAAAGCAGCATGACAACTTCAAAATGACAGCTCCCCACGTCAGTATCTTCACCTAAACTTCAAGTTCCTTCTTACTGAATGAAATTAATTCTCTTAGATGTTGACAACATAATAAAAATAACCAAATGCCCAGAATCCCCCAGAGAGACATAAAACCCTCCTCTACAGGTGCAAGAGAAAGTTTCACATACCATTGACACATTCAAAGACATCACAGCATTTGCCAGGTGTTCCATCTCCACGTGAGACTATCTGGGGAACGGAGCCTGCCTCGCACATGGGGAAACCACATAGACCAGTGAGACACTCGCATCTGAAACCAAAGAACAGCAAGGAAAACCCTGTAAATAAAGGAAGCCATGTACAAGGTGGAAGAATAAGCAAGAGAAAAACAGAGAGAGCACAAGTTACAGCTTTGACATATTCATGTCTTAGGATCATCTTTTATTAACTCAACAATCAAGATATTTTATCAACATGAAGGGTTCTTTTTAGCCATTCAAACTCTGTTGGCTGTCAAGCAAACAAGAAGGTGTAGTGTGCAACACCAATGGTGCTCTTCTCATCTGTGTAAAAATTTGAGAACTGTAATAACTGTGTTCCCCAGACTTGCAAAATAAGGCTCCTCCTCTAATTCTGTCTTGAATAACCAAAATTGATGAAACACTAATAACAGAAACTGCATTCACTCATAAAAAGGGTGTTCTTTCATTAGGAAACCACATTATATCCAGTGTAATCTTGAGAAAAATTAAAGAAAAAAGACTACCAGAATCAGTAAATCTAAGCTGAATGAAAATAATTGGAAGTTCTCTTTTGATGTTGATGGTGCTACAGTTTGCAGAGGGGGAAACCAATTACAGATGGCACCAAATAATGTGGAAAGTTAGGTATATTAAATACTCTGGTTAGTTTTGGATCATTCTAAAAGGGCTACTTGCTCCATGTAAGTAGAATTTATTTGCTTATTTAAGAAAACAGCCTAATGAACTGGGAGATAAAAAATGTGGATAAACAACAGTTATGTTTGCTTCCAGATTATTTGCTTTATGATTAACATAACAGTTTAAAAGTCAAACACTTAAGACTTTTGATAAGTTTACATTTAACAGAGTTCTTGCCCTGAACAATGGGCACATTATATGGATAAGCAGCAACGACTCTTGTCATTGAATATCCTGTAATTATGAGTTAAAGAAATAAGAACTCTACTTGTTAATAACTATTTCAAATATTTTAAGTATCTCAAGATAATCCTAACATTAAACAACCCATTAGTAAGAAGCAGCATCAGCCCTTAATGCATTTACTTATTCTTTATGCTCAAAAAGCAAGAAGTTTTGTTCTCTTCTGCCATGTATGTCTCCTTAATTGCCCAGCAGCATTTCATCTCAGATCAGCATCCAACGAAGGAGGAAGAACTACCCCTCAACAGACAGGTTTTTAATGCGCTCCCTTAACCCTCATCAGTGTTAGAAAAAATTGCTGAATTCTCAAGTGTCAGGTATTACTCAAAAGGAAGTTTGCAAGAAACACAAGTAAAGTCAAGGAATCTCGCAGAACCTCTATTAAACTATTTGAAAAGGATTCTTAAAATACTGCATTACAGAAGCAAGTTACTGTAAAGAGATAAAGTCTATTTCACGAATAATGTTATATACATCAAGATAAAGTGAAGCAATTTAACTGTATGTGCACATATATGCTACAGTATAGTAACAGCCTTAAAGCAGGCATTTGAAGGTTTGGTGGTTTCTTTCTTTGTTGACTGGGTTTTTTTTGTTTGTTTGTTTTTAATAATACTATACTCCCCATAACAATAAGGGATAATGGACTACACAAAAAAGTAAGAGTACAAAAATCAAAGCTTTACTTATCACACCTTTGCCTGTGACATTTTCTTCTCAACATATTTGTAAATACGAAGGAAGAAGGAACCCAACTATTTTTTTACCATGTGTTGCTTGCCATCAGGGATGTTGTAGGAAGAAAAGGCATTCTGGTTTCTACTACCTGTGATCAAAAAATCCAAAGGATTTGTGACAGTAGTTTCCCTTTAAGATGACTCTGTAAATAATTTTACAGAATTACTAATATCTCTCACTTTTCCTGTCCCAATAGTACAGGAAGATGGGGGGAGGAGAAAAAAGATGATCTCTAATAATCAAAGAAAAAAAAAATTAGCACTGTCAGGTTCATGGAATTTGTACCTTAACCCATGTAGCAGATTGTTTTGAAACATGCTTTCCCTTTCTGAGAAGAATGAAACCCAGGAATAACTACCTACATATTACTAATGAAAAAGAAAAAAAAATCTTTTAAAACATATGACAGAAAAAAGTGCAGACACAGTCTGAACTTGGTATTAAATACCTAAATAAAAATTGAAGTTTCACTTCAATAACCCCATATTCAACATCCTGATGACTTCTGGAAAAATAGGCAGATCAAACTTCCTGAAAATTCACAGAAAATAGCACACATTAGGAAAATAGTTATGGACTCTGATTTTCCAGTGTTCATGAGCTGAAATTACCACTCTTACTTCTACTGCCCTCACAATAAGCTTTCTCAGAACTATCTCCTTTCTTTTTGTCTCACGTTCCTTGTAACTCATAGAGCTGTAATATTAAATGATTAGATTAATAACTTGTACTTCCCCCTCTCATTTTTTTCCCAGTCAACAGCTTAAAAAAACCCCAAAACAACCCAAACCACAAAAATAAACCACAAGAAACTATGAATCACCACTTTAAATAAGTTAAGATAGGACTATCTTCCAAAAAGAGGGATGAAAGAGATATTTAAAAGATGGGTGGGAGCCAACGTTCTTTTCTGCAGAAAAGACTCCCTCCTATTCAGAATAATGGAAGTTTTGCATACTCACAGTGTAAGCAAACAAAACTTCAACACTCCAAAATTTTATAAATTGACTTCCCATTTGGTTAAAACATAATCGATGCATAGGAGAATGTCAAAGTAGAAGATGATCTCAGATGGACTTTTAAATAGTCTGCATTCTTTTCAGCCAGCTTTGCTTGGAAAACCTTTGACCATTGTCCAGGCTATTAGCATGGAAAACATTGTTTTGGAGACAGAAGTCTGTCAGAAAGAAACCCAAGGAATTCTGGTAGCTGAGCATGGCTGTCACGCTGCCAAAACAACATCTGGAAATTTGGAATAAGTGATCCCATTCTCAGCAAGAGAGCAAGATGAGCTTTATAGAGCTGGATTTCTCTGAAGTGCTTTCTGGAGCAGAGGGATGGATGGAGGAGAAGTTGCAGCCCGGGTCTGTGCTGTGCCATAGGCAGCTATCCACCTGTGTGTATCCTACCCTTGGTAATGGAACATTATGTTTGAAGAAGTTCAGCAGGTCAGTTTGAGTTAAGCCTGTTGAGAGCAGCCAGGGTCCCTCTCAGGCTAATTTCTCTAAAATCCAGCTGTTCAGACCGCTGTTCAGTAAGGCACCACACTGCTCCTGAGCTGCTCCCCTGGTAACTGCAGCTTGCCTAAGGAAAACAGCCACAGCACAAGCTGCTGCAAGGAAACCTCCCCGAGAGAAGACTGAACTGTGGGGCACCTCCTCCCTCCACATGGCCTGCAGTGACACCACTGCAACATCAAATGGCATCGAGGCATCCCAAAGCTCTAGTGCCAAAGGGAGGGCAGCACTTGAGGGACTGGGAAGCTGGCACCCAGTACCTGCCCCTGACACACCTTATTGGCAAAGGCTGCAAGGAAACACGCCTCTGGCTTGTTATTACCATAACAGCACTCAAGTCAGGCCAAGAACATGTCCTTTTAACAAGGAAGAACAGCCCCGTACCAGAGTGCAATGTTACCTTACAGCAAGACCCAGAAAGACAAAAAGGAAGCAAACAGTAATGCAAGAGCATTTATGGCATCAGAATAGGTGGTGGCATGGCCTGGAAGGAACCAGAAATCCCAAGGAAGAGGTTTGCTGTGCTAAAATTTGCAAATACAGAATCAACCAGACTGATAAAAGAAATTATCTCCAGTTTTTCAGGCTAAAAAACCAAACAAAACAAGTAAACCAAACAACCCAACACTAAAACACCACCACCCCAAAACCCACCAACAACAGTAATTTCCTAGAAATTTCAGCAGCTCAGCCTGGCAAACTTCAGTATATAAAGAAGCAGAAATGAGATGATGTACATTAACCAATTCTTTATAGATTTAGGAAGGTGACTCCAATAATATAAATGGACTGATTTTTAAAATCAGTTTTTAAGTTCTTCAGAAGATTAGTAAGTTCATTACCAGTTTAGTTTATGTTTGAGGTGTGTTAGTGGTGGGGTTGTTTTGGTTTTTGTTATTTGGGGTTCTTTTAATATAATTGCTTAGCTTTTTTCTTTATGTCCCCGAAAGTGCTGAAAGGAAAAGGAAGAAGATTAAAAAAAATTAAACTGAATACTTGTAAATGACAACTTTTACTTCAAATCCAATTATCTTGGTTCATTTACTTCTGTTATTAAACAGATTTAAAGAGAGAAGGGCTTGCTTAGCCTCAGAAAAGCTGTTTTGATGGTAGGATCAAAAGAGTTCTCCAGGCACAAGGCATAATGGCTATGAAAATAAGAACAGGCACCCTGGAAAAAAAGATTTATTATCAGTGAATGGGTGGGTTGAGGCAGGGGTATATTGACGAGAGGGATATTTATTTTGAGGATCAAAACAAAATTAAAGGCCAAAGTACTGAGACTAGAAAAAAGCATTCCTGAAACATACATCACATTCCTGTGGAGATTTTATCACAGTCCTTTTTTTCTCCCCCTTGCAGCAATCTAGTATAATTTTCATTAACATTATTAACACTTTTATTAGTCAGTATAGTAGATAAAATTTCCACAGATGTGTTAATAATATAAGCACTTAAGGATACTGTGAAATCAGTAATCTTCAGAAGAGTATTATCAATGGTTGACAGTGGCAAAGAAAAGTTTAACTGCGAGACCCCGGCAACCACCAAGCACATACCATAAGTGATGATAATACACCAAAATTAAACATTAACATAGCAATCCCATGAAATTATTGAAGAATTATTTCCATGTTATTCACACCTGAATCCACAATGTGAGCTAAGCAGACAGGACAAAGCCACTGCCTGCACTGCAGGTAAAGCCAAAGCCATTAGGACACCACCACACATGAATTTCAACTAAAATTTTCCTAAATCTTCAGTCAGGCAGACTGGAGAACTTTTGCTCACAAATTCAGTATCACTATTTCATGCATTTTTTTGTTTTAAAGCTAGTATTCAGAAAATCAGTAATGAAAACATTAATTTTTTTCCTGGAAATCTTTCAGGTTTTTATTTCAAAGATCAATCATTGACCTCTAAAGAGAGAGATGACAGAAAACCTGTGGAAGTTGCATGTAACACTTATTATGAGACTATTTGAAAATGCTCAAAAGTTTTACATCACTGCTATGTAAACAGACTTATATGGAAGTTCTTCCTATTTTAGTTTTTCAGGGGGTTTAATTATTGAGAAATCAAAGTTAGTGTGCTTCCAAGTAAGAATTCCTTTTTAAAATCCAGATATTGTTAGAGACACCCAACATAACGGATTTTTTCCATGAGTATAGTAATCTTTATACACATGGGGCTTTTAAATATTAAAAAAGGCAACTATCTAGCTTTTAAATAAAGATACCATGAAAGGGAACTGTTTTGGTGCATCTTTTGCATATTATGAGCATTAGGAAATTGCAAACAGATGCTAAGCAAGGAAAGTTTTCATAAAAATCAGCATTCACATCAAGTAGATTCCAAGGCTGATAAGGATCTAAAGAGTTCATCTGACTAAAAAACTTAATTTCATCCTCTGACTAATATTAAGTCAATTGCTCTGTTTCCCTGAGGGCCAAGACAGAAGAGGATAGTCACAAGAGTGATGCCAGAGACACAGCAGGCACACAACCAGTGGGCAAATGCACTGACTTTTCAAGTGTGCTGACTTTTTTCAAGTACACAAATATATGTGTAGAGCCTTTTGACTTCATCATTACTGGAAATAAAATACAGCATAAACTATTTCAACCCTGTATTTTTTCTCACATTTTGCCATCCCAGAAGGTGCTTTTATCTGTTGATGGTCTCTATGGTTTTTACCACCGTGTACCTCAGTTACTCTTTAGGTTTATCAGCTTCACCTTCATAATATAACAAACATTTCAAATCTAAAAAGAAGGTACCAGTTAAGATGTTATACAAATGTCAGTTTACGGATATTATGAAAAAGCTATTTGTTTTCTTATTCAACCACTGTTTAGCGAGGAATTATAAATATCTGATCCTCTTACAAATAAAACACAATTCCTGAGCACTTTCAGTCAAAAATCACTTACAGAAAATTGCTTTATAAGTAATTCATAAACTTCCATATTCCTGTAAGTCCAACCTTTTTTATTCTGAATGACATATCTCCGTACAACTAAGTCATTGGAGATGGCTTTGCCATTAGAAAACAAAAACCCCCCCGAAAACTGACAAAAAAGCAAAGCTTCCACAAATCTCCCCAAAATTCATTTTTGTTTAATTTCATGACCAGTTTCTCCTCTTTGCAAGAAAAAACCCCAAACCCTAATAATTATTTAATGTTTACTTTTTCTATGCCATTCATGCCATTAAACACCTTTCTCAAATCCCCGATGGCAATTCTGTACAGGTTTAGGAAAGGTAAGAAAAAATGGCTGGATTGGAAAGGAACCTTTAAAGGTCATCTAGTGCACTCCCACTCCTGGCCATGATCAGGAACATCTGCAACTACATCACGTTGCTCAGAGTCCCATTCAACCCAACCTTGAATAAAAATGACCAAAATTTGCCCCAAAATCTAAGTGGTTTCGAGACCAAAAAACTCCATTCAACTAATGAAACCCTTCCCTGTGTAGTAGAAACCAGGCACACAAGCACTGGAAGGCTTTTGTCAAAACCAGACTGAAATTCACCAATGACATTTCAAAGAACCGCAGTGAGAAACTACTTTTTATTTTAAAATGGTCCACAACCTTCAGTTCCACTTCTCAATTATTCAATAACTGAAATTGAGAAGGAAGAAAGAAGCAGAATTTGTGGCTGCTGAATTCTGACATGATGTTTCCTGCTAATCTCTTGCAGAAACACAACTTCACACTCTTCATATAACCTCTGTATGTTTGTATTATCATCTGCCCCAAGTATCATTGGAAACTGCTAAGGAATTCTCATATCTACTTCCCTTTTAAAATGCAAGCATCCAAATTATAATTCTATTGTTTTATTATGTACATGGGTCTCCCTAGACATCTGTGCACCTGCAAGCCTGAAGACAGCAGTCAGACATTATTGATGTCTGTGATGCAAACAGAAATTTGCTGTTCACGTCAGAAATGATTCCCAACTACATCACTTATTCAATTTCCAAACTAGCTAATAGCTGATTAAGTAGAATAAATGAAACAAAACACAGTGGGAGGTCTCAGGAGAAAGACAAAAAACAATACTCAGTGTGATCAAGGTACACTCTAATTGTTAGACTGACAAGTGAAAACAAAAATTGAAACAGAAAGACACATCTACCACCTTATTATAAGCTGAAAGAGTTCAAACACCAGCTTGCTTATAAAGAATGGAAACAAACCCAAATTCTATAGACACTACAACCTCATTCTAATTTCAACATAAAACACCATCTAAAAGGAGATACAATTAGGAGTCATTTCAATTTATCTGGCTTACAATTTCTTTACAAGTTTCACAGTGGAAGAGCAAATATACCATTAACTCAGCACATGGTCAGATTAGAGTACTACAGATATTTTTCCATAAAAGGGAAACTGCTTGCATAGCTATCATTGATACTTCCTCTCCCAGTGCAAAAGGGTTTTTTTTTGTTTTGCTCTTGGGAAATGTGCTTCTTCTTTTAGGTGACATTGTCTTTCAGGTTTTCCAATTCAATAGTTCCTAGAAGTTGGTGGAAGACCACGGATGTGCATTTTTAACAGATCACACAGGCACAAAACGCTGATCTTATAAAAGATGCAAGCAAGGGACCTCTGCATTTATAATGTCTTACAGCTTCTTCTGCAAAAGATGTACATGCTATTTCTTCTGCAAACGTTCTCATGTTTCCTCTCCTTGTCTGAGGCCTCTGACACTCAGGAGTCAATCATCGAGCTCCAGAAATTTCTCATGTTTCGAGAGCTTCTGTTCAAGTTTTACTGAGATGGCCTTAAAGAAACAACCAACCAACAAATCTTTTCCTCATTTGTGTACTTCAGGAAAATATGGTTGATGGCCAAAACAACCCACATGGTGAGGGCTCAGTGCCAAAGCACATTGAGAACATATGGGAATTCCTGAGGCAGCTGTAGTAGGGAAGGGGAATGATTGAACTCGGAGTTCAGCAATTCATTACCTCTCCTGGAAGACATCAGGAGAAGACAGTCATGAAACATGGGTCACCTGGAAAGGTTACATGCCATGCCCTGTTATCCTCATGTTTTGTGGATATTCAGTACAGTGTAAGCAGGACTGAGTATCTCAGCAGACCAGAATGAAGCAAAATGGTTTTCCTGGGAAAAATATTCACCATTTCCAAATTTCTGAGGATTTTAAAGACTAAAATGAAAATGCCTAAACATCTATTTCCAGATATTATGAAACTTCCAAAAAATTTTTCTATTCATCAACCACTAATCAAAAGCCTATTGCAAGCCTGGATTCAGCTGCCATCAGTCCAGAGTTTCCCTCCAATACAAACCTGCCTCTTGGATAAGGAACAGAGTCTCCAATTCAACACCAAGTGCTGCACGACCAGGGTACTGACACACTTGAGATGGCAAAGTCGTCTGCTACAGTTAAAGTGCAGGAGAAACAACCTGAACAAGTTGTCCAGGATTAGAAACCAGAGCTTCTAAGAAGCTGATGGCAAAAGCGAAGGCATAAAAAATTTTCTGCAGAGTCCTTAACATATACCTTTGCTCCAGCTACCCAGATTACTCAGGAGCCAATCCCTGAACAGAAGTCTCAGGAAAATACAGGTCTTGGATCAATGGTTGGTCTTAACAGTTCCAGCTGAACACCTTCCTTTAACTAAAAACTGGGATCCACAACCACTTTCTCTTGGATATCAATTCTTGAGCATGAGATGGGTGGAGGAGAAGGATCTAAAATTCTACAACAAATACAAGGGAGACCCCTGTATCAGCAAAAGTTTCTTAAGAGAGGTGACTGGCACAGGGGAAAATGAGGAAAAAGTTACACTTGCTGGAAAATCATGATTGTCCTCTAAAGAAGGTTGAAGGAATCCAAGTGGTGAATGCTGTATGGAACACCAAAACATTATCATAAAATGAAGGTCTTCCGAAGACAGGAAGACCTAAGAAAATCTAGACAGATGTGAGAATCACAACAAATTTCATAGAGAAGATCTGAAACAGCCAAAAAGCTATGATGAATGAACAGAATGGGTTCAATACCCTTCCTACTAAATGGGGTAGGTGCAAAGTTAATCAGAGACTCAAGAGGCCACCTCTACAGGTTCTTTCAGAATAAAAACATTATCTAACTAGCTGTGTATAGCAGTTCTCAAATACAGTGCAAATATAGTTGATAATAGCTTTAAAGGGAACTTAAAACAGTAAACTTTCAGTTATGATTCTGGTGGCTGACACAGAATGAGAAGAAAAGAACTGTGCTGATTTTTGTGTTGCTGACACTAGATTATCTCGACACTGGTCTAACATGAAATACACAACACTGGCTGGCAGGTCTAATTTAAAACCATTATCCCTTGCTCTATCACTACAGTAACTCTACACAAATTTAAATGCTCTCCAAATAGGTGTGATTTTTGCATAATCATCTGCCACAGAACCCTTGCTCCAACTGACTTACATGAAGACAGCATGTTTTGCAAGGTATCTACAGGTTTTCTGAAAAAATCACATGAAACTGCTAATGGTGAATTTCTCAAGTGGCATCGATATTGTGCCTAAGACAGCACAAGTTTTTATTAGAAACAAAAGATTAAAAGTAAAATAGGTAATATCTTCCTTTGGAATCAAAACTAATTCAGCAATGGTATCTACAAATTTTAGAGCTAGATTGCTACTTAGCCTTAACACATTTAGAACTGCTAAATAATGCACACATTAAAAATATTTTAGTACAGGTCAGATAAAAAAGAGTATTCTCTTAAGAAGATTCTTTGAGTGAAGTCCATTTTTTGTAGATTTTCTCTTCTTCCTACTATGTCATACATTGAAAGGTAATTAAATATGATAGAAAGTGCTAGTCTAGTTCTGTTCCAAGTTGTATTCCATTTCTATCCAGATATAGCTTAAATTAAACCTTATAAAAAAAATTTCCTACTACATCAAGGTTTTACTCATTTTCATGAGCTGTATAAAAATAAAAGCATTTAAAAATTGGGAGGAGGAACTGGGCTGCTTTCTAATATTTCTTGTCTCTGACCCTCCAGTGGGGCTTAGCAGATGATGAAAATGTAAAACAAGATTTTATCATCCAGAGACTTAACACTTGGATTTGCCGACCAAGCTCATTTCACTTCCTTACCATACTGCAGATCAAATGGTGGCATTGCCATTCACAGCAGCCCCAGACTGAGACATTTTAGCCCCATACAAGGAAAAAATGACAGGGCAAGACTATTAAACAAGGAAAAAGGAATTCTATGACTAATTAATTTACAATTTTTTTCCAGAGGTTTTCTTCTAAACAATGCAAATATAACACTACTCCTTCATGCTACTTGAGCCAACTGAGAGGTTTGCATTTGTAATGCCATTCAGCTATCTGTAACTAAGTGACAGTGAATGGTCCAATTCAAAGCATCTTCATTTGCTCATTCACCAGGCCCAAGCCTTTTGGGCTCCAATCTTGCAAGACTGTATGTGTAAAAAGCTTTTAATCACTTTTGGCATATAGAATTTATCAGCTCCTCTTATGTTCAACTTAAAATTGCTTTTTCTTTTCCTCATCCCACCACATCATTCTTGAAACTGCTTTTTTTTTAAGCTAGGATTCAGGTAGAAAATAAGCACTGGAAATTTTGATAGATAAACATGTATCAATTATTTCTGAACATATTCAACATTATGGTGTCAGCTTTTTTAAGAAGTATGTGAAGCAAACTTATTAATGGGATTTAGTGAACATACTCCTGGATGTTTCTCTCCTCTCAGAAGTATACTACTATATTCTATATTATCAGCAAGATGTTCAAACCAGCATGCATATGCTGCAAGAGCTCCTCTCAGGAGCTCAAGGACAATAATGCTGACTCATGGAACTGTCCTTCAATGTTAAATAGTGTGGGGAAGGGGATACATTTCTATTTTATAAAGTTACTTCTGTGAGACAAAAATAATTGAAAAGACCTAGCTGGTTTTTCATTTGTTTAATGCTACAATCCAATTAAAAAAGAAAAAAAAAAGACTAGTGATGATGGAAGACAGAAATTGAAAAGGAAGGCACTCTGATGGTCAAGTTGTTAAGGCAAGTTTAGTCTCTTCAGATGACAAAATCAGATTCCAGCAACACTGGCTGCTTCTAGCTATAATTACATCCTTTAATCCTTGATTCAGCCCTCTATCAGTTTTCCCACTATTTTTCTCAGAACTGATAACAAGGCAACCAGATTTAATTACTTACATTTTATTGATTTTAGTATTGGCATGGTGCTAACACCTCACTGTTCTCTATGAAGTTTTCTTGGTTATCTGGTTTTATTAAAAGACTGACCAAGAATAGCTGTGGGTGGGGGGAGGAGTGTGTATGTGAAATATCTCTGAGAACAGAGCACCGAATGCATCTTGAAATTACCAAATCTGAAACAGATGACAGCATAGAAACAGGGGTATAAAACAGTAGCAAGAAGCAGAGACCTAATAAAGACTAAACTTCCAAATTAGTCTGACAACAGCCACAAAGGAAAAAAGATAATCCAAAAATATTTGGTGCAAAGCTATCCAAACAGGCCATATATGTTGTAAAAATCTTATAAAACACATAAAAAACTATGTGAGCAATAAAAACATAAGCTGTTTATAATCACTGTCCTGTTCCATTTTTTACCGAGAAAAATTGAAACAGATTTAGATAAAGATTTTTACACTTAAAAATAAATTCCCAAAGGAATCTGAAAATTTGAAGAAACTTCATTTAAGCAGGAAAAAATGGAAACATCTGAAAAGAACAGATTCTGTAAACTTGATATTGATCACATTCAATTTTCTAACTGAAGACCACAAACTTGCATTAAAAAAACTACAGTAATGTTTTCTGCAAGAGCTCTAATACATTTTTTGTTCAATAACCTCCTTGGAGAAGAGAGCATCTTTACGAAAACCAGAGACAGATTGTTCTAAACTTTCCTAACATAATAGCTGTTTTCCTGTTTTCCAAACATTTAGTTTTCTTAACATAATTGCTGGAAATTTAAGATACATGTCTCATAACAGCCTGATGAATGCTGAAGCAACTGGTATTTTGATGTTGATGCCAAATCAGTATGTTCTGTTCTGTTTGAACCACTGCATTAGAAATCAGTGTAACATTAAATTAACCTCTGAGTGCAAGAACAAGAATTTATGATATCAGATGTTTACTATTTCCACTTTTCCTCTGGCATTGTTCAAGGAGTTTTCATTGTTATGAATACGCATTCGAGAGTTTGCTCACAAAAGAAATGCCTATTTATTATCACATTTAAGGATCTCCATTTTCCTAGCACATTATGTACAAGAAACACACCAAAACAAGATGTGAGGCAGAAGTCAATCTGCTCCTATTATATATAAAATTATCAACTACTTGTCAACCAGGTCAGTGACATGTCATTTGTCTTTAACCATGACACTCTCTTTTAATTGCTTTTTGGTTCTGCTTGTATATTGCATTTATTTCAGTGGCAGTAAATCAAAAAGATGACCATAGTTGCTTCAATGGGTTCATAGTCTTAAAAACACAATTTCATCCAGTCTAAATGACTGTCTAAAGTCCATGACCTCATAGAACAATATCTCTGCTTTTAATAAATTATTCTCAAATGCACACTAAAATATTAGAGTGCCACTTCTTTTGAACTTAATTCTAACAATGAAAAAGAGATATGATATGCACTTAGGTGAGTCTAAACTGAATCTCAGAAAAGGTAATGTTGATATTTCATCATTCTTAACATTTTATTAAGAAATTTTGAAATTAAGGAAAACCATTCTGTTTTCCTACCATAGACTCATTCACCCATAAATCTGCGCTTTTCTAAAATTTTCACATGCAAGGCTCACAGGGACCCTTCAAATATAAAAGGTGTCTCCTCAAATCTGAGGAAACACTGAACCTGAAGTCAAATGGCTCAATTTTCATGTTCTAAGCAACTGCACTTTGTTTCCCTTTCTGTTTTCTCTCTTCATACATGCACTTCTCTTTCCTCTAATTTTTAAAAAACTTTCTTTATCCCCATGCCTGTGTTCCTTTATTCCCCCTTCAAATAAAATCTTTACTTACAGCACATGAATGATGATTATGGTACTGTCTTCCTTAAGAAGCACAGTAGTATATGAAAATCAAAATAATTAAATATAATTCTAGCAGGCACACAACATGTAAAGCATCTATGTGATCGTATTGCTGCCAGATTCAGTTTTTCTTTTTTCCTTCTCACCCACTCCATTAAAAAGTGTATTGTTGCTTTGGCTGATTTAAGGCAATCCAAATAGGAACCCACATAACATACAGCAACATGGACTGAGCCATGAAATTAAAAAATAATGGAGGAGTACAAGACACCTACAATTGTTTCTACTCGCCTGCAGACATACTAGGTTATGACAATTATGGAGGTATTTTGCAGTTTTATACATCAAGGAGGGCAGAGGTATTAACACAAACCCCCCTTCAATCATAAGATCAGATCCTAAGACTCCAGGAGCTAAGTACTCATCTATCCTAGCTCTGATCTCTCGTTAAACTCTGCTCCCAGGAATGCACAACTTCTGATTTCAAAGAGGTCTCAGGAATTCACAATTATCCAGTAATTCACACGCAGCAAGCCTGCTTGTACAATTGGGACCTTTGTGCATAGGAGAAGAGAATTCTTGTTCCACACTCACTTGCCACACATGTGGACAAGGACACTTCAAACATCAGTCAGTACTTAGAAAACCAACTTTATTTTTAAAAATTCTCTACAAAATAAAAAGATTCTTTCAAGAACATGCTTGCTCTAGGTGTTTTATTTAAGGTCAGTTCCCACATGTGCAATAGAAATAGAAGATATTTCAAACTGGTAATTTTTCTGAAGTAAATGAAGATTTATTTTCTTGGTACTCTATATTTCCTGATAGAAGGAACACTGAAGTTATCACTGACAAAGAATAAAGTGGATATTTTTCATTCCCTTCATCCAAGCACTAGAAAAATCAAACCACAAGTTATATGAGACTGTATAAAAATAGAACATAATTTTACTTTTGTGAAACCAAAATAATTTGGCTTATGTATCACTTTTTAATCCAATAAGTTGAAACAAATTTGGAAGTAAAAATGTACCATTAATCTTTCTAATGTATCACTGTTACTAAGTGTTAATCTAAACTCTAAATTTATGAAATATTAGTCTATGGCTGCTTCTTTGACTTTATAATCTATCTTTGTGAATACAGTCCTTCACAGCATTTTATTCTAGTTGTCTTGAACATGCTGATCTATATTTGCAACAATGGCAGTCTAATGACTGTATAAAATCTGCAGACTCCTGCACAGCCCCAGCTAGCCAGGTCAGCTCTGAACTAATACATGATTGCAGTTCCTAGAAAGATATCCTAGAAAGAAAGACATATCCAGAAGATATGTCAAAGAACAAATGGAGAATACCAGAATCCATATCATGTTCTGGTATACAAAATTCAGAAAACAATTCTGAATTAAGTAACATTTGTAGAACTCACTGAGTAAGGCTAATAAGAAGACTACTATCAGTATTCTACAATTACAAATGAAACTTGTCAAGTTTAGATATATTTTTTAAATTTTAAGAAGTAGGATTAGAGCATTAAAGGGTATTTTCCATATCACTTTTCGTGCCCTAATTTTATTAAAGGTCTTTGATTCTCCATGCAATAAGAGACTCACATATGACACGGAAACAACAGTTTTAAAGCAGATGTCCCAGTAAATGTGCATCCAAAGGGTACCCCAAAAGAGAACAACCTTGATTATACAATCTTTGTCATCTTCTACTTTCTGAGGTCTTTGCAACTTTTTTACTACTTTACACAAGGGGCTGAGAACATGACAATTGTCTATGGCTGCAAAGACCTTCCACTAAGTAAGCCAATTAGTTACATCTACAAGAAAAACTTTCTTTTTGGTGTAAATTTTTTTCATTGATGTTAATTTTTGCTTGAATATGTATTTACTTGGCCTATTCATGAATCAGGTTTTGGGAAATTTGTTGTAAAAACACAGACTCAAACAGTGGTGCATAATTGTGGAATAAAATTAATTCTAAAACTGTTTTATTTTTTTAATTACAGTAAGTTAAACCTACTTGAACAACAACAGAAGTAAAATGCAAGCAAGTACTTAAAATTTCTATTCCTTTACAATTCCAGAGTTCTATCTTTCACTTTTCACAGTGGTCTTCCACATACAAAAGATTATTTTTTTTCTCCTTTAACTAGATTAGATTTTTTCTAGCATGTCTTCTGTCATCTCCATCACTTAAATCCCTACCATCAAACACCTTCAAAAGTTAACTTTTGCAAAATTATTTGAATTAACTGAAAGTCAATCTAGAGATGCGAACTCCTCAAATAATTTTAGCAGAAACCAACTTCACGCACCTGTACTGTGACGACTTTTTTTCCTGTATTTTTTTTTTTCTTATATTTGAAAAATACAAGATTCTGCATTTCCATCAGACTGATACAACCTACTTCACAGAGCTTTTATTCAGTACCAGCATTTACTGTCACAGGCATTATTATCTGGTATTTACAGTGCTTGAATTGTCAAGAACAAGTCAGAAGTAGCGAGCCATCGAGACACCAACCTTGTGGGCAGGGTGCAGCAGCCATCGGCCGTCAGCCTGACTTGGGTTTCATAGCTATCCAGGGGGCAAACAACTTGCTGAACAGGAGGACATTCCACTGTGCTGCAATCCACACTGAACACTACAGAGGAAGGGAAGAAGAACATTTCTTTTATTCATGCTTTAGAAGCTTTCTGCAAATTACTTCCTCATAAGCAACCACCTATGCATCAGCCTTTTGAGTCACAAAACCTAGCCAGTGAATGCATGCTTGCTAGGTAACATTAAAAAAAGTCTCCCTTTCTCTTTAAGATTCATATTTTAAACTAGAAGGAAGCAACTGAACTGATATCAGTTAATAAAATAATTTACATAAGTTAGACAGGCAACCCTATACAATCATTACAACTGTGAATATGCAAGTGCCCTAGTTATGATGACTATATATTCCCCATAGCTTTAAAACAGTAAACCATTCACTGTTGAATTTTTAACTAATTAAACTCTGTTTAAACAGAAAAATATTTATAGGAAAAAAAGGATACAATATACATATGTGTATATTTATGTGTATATACACACACAGACTACATAAATCTATATAGATATATACCCACATATCTATATATCTGCATATATACTGTAGATACATCTATAGACAGCTATACATATACCTATATAGATAGCTATATATAGACACATGCATACAGCACATTTTAAAAGACTATTTTATTAGGTTGTCTTGTTTGTATATTTACATATGGCAAAAATGAAATGCAAATTAACAAATCTTTCCGCATTTGTGAGATGAAGAACTCCACTTTACAAGAAAGACTGACTGACAGTTTTTAGAAAGCAACAAATGTCTAGAAATGCAAAAGTAAAAAACCCAAACCAAGCTAAATACATATTTAATGCTCTAATGTGCTTTAATGCTCAGGAAAGCCGAAACACATCTTTCTCTTTTTTTGGTACTAAATCTTCCATGTAACAAACACCACCAGCTCAGGTAATATGTATCTGCTATGCCTTTTCATAATTATATTAAGAAACTGCAGAATAAAACATGTTTCCCTCTCTAAGAAAATTAGCTTCTTTTGGACTGAGAAGCAGGATGAACAGAATGTTACCAGACTGCAAATTGTGGAGTACAATATCTCTGATTACTGATTAAACATCACTGCAACATTGACACTATCACAGTGGCTGACTGAACTACTAAAGCAGCTTGATAATGCTACCCCACTTCTTGCAAGAGCTCACAACCTTCAAAGGGCCATTTTTTTTCCCCAAGCATGATCCTCAGTGGTACATAGCAATACCTGACTGTGCCATCACGAGACATCAGTCTCAGAATTACATCTGCTCTGCATATCTCCATGCTTGTTTATTTGCAGTGGTTACAGTGCAATAGTGCATAGCTTACTAATACTGAAACACAGCCCTGTCTGTAATTTTTAATCAAGTACAAACTTCAAAAGCATTACAAACAACCCCTAAGTTAAGACTATGCAAATAGATTTTTTTATCTTTATTATTACATAATTAGACAATCATAAAACAGCTGAGGTAGGACAGGACCTTTTAGAGGTTTCCAAGCCAGGCCATGTAGATCTGTCCACCCAGGATTATACCCAGGTGCTTTTTCAGTATCTGCATGGATGGAGACTCCACTACCTCTCTGGGAAAACTTTGTCAATGCCCAGTCACCCTCTGTTGCAGTGGGCAATGGTGGTCAGTGAAACCTCCTGGAAAGGACACACCTGGTTGCACAGGCACGTCTGCAACCGCCTAGTGATGTGATTTCAGCTCAGCCTAGTGATTTCAGCTAAGCCTAGTGATTTCAGCTCAGCCTAATGAGCTGAATCTTCAGGGTGATGCAAAAGGAGAGATGTGGTCTTTGTCTGGAGTTTCCTCAGAGCCTTTATTCTGCTGCTTCCTCAAGGGGCACCAGTGGTGAAGACCCAGAGAAGCACTGAGAGCATGGACTTATATAGGTAAACCAGGGGGCGGGGTTACACAGCCTGGCCAATCGGGTGGAGGACTGAGAAATGAACCAATAGGAGGGAGGATCAAAAATGGACCAATCAGGTAGGGTAAAAAGGAGGCAGTAGGGAAAGAACCAATCAGGGAAGGATTGAAATTGGTCCAATTGGGTACGGTAAAAACCAGAAAGTCGGAAAACAATCAATGAGGGACATCAGATTAACATATGAGCCACAAAGCCTCATGGGGGTGACACACTTGGTCACCACAAAGGCGAGAGCAGACCCCTAGGGTTACTCTCTCTGGGGAGCTAACACAATTCTGAAGCCTAGGGGCTTAGGGGCTGCTCTCTCTTCAAGGGAGAGGATCTGCATTACTAAATGGTCTACTGGCCTCCACAACCCTTTTTGTGCAAAGTGCTTCCTCATGTTCAGAGCCAACTTCCTGTGTTTCTATATGTGCTTCTCTCCTCTCTGCTCCTATGACTGAGCACCACTGAAATAAACCTGGCTCTGTTTTTACACGCCCTTCAGGTATTCATATGCATTGATGAGATCTTCCCTGAGCCTTCTCCAGGTGGAAGAGTCCCATCTCTCTCAGTTTCCTCACAGGAGAGAGGTGAAGACAGATAAGAAATGAAAAATATTTGAAAAAGGAAATTAAGTTCCTACTTTCTTTCAGATTTAAACAGGTTTCTCAAACTGGAAAAAGTATCGACATAAACTTATAACTAAGCTGAAAATATTCAGAGGCTACAGAACAGCCTGTAATTGGATTCTTCCTTTAAAAGGTATCTCCCAGATTAGCTGCAGTACTCTCCTGAAAAATAAGACTGCAAATATTTGCCATGGACTATTTAATCTTCTTCTCACATCCTACTGTGACTCCAATAACTAACATGTGTACATTTCATGAACAGTTTATTGTAAACTGTTGTTATATATCTTATTCTAAACTAATTGTTTTTTTCTATCATAGAAACTTAAAGCTTTAAATACAGTTTGACAAATTTATGCTTTCAGGAACTCATAAATATGTTCCAATTTACTATCAGTGAAGATTCACCCAATCAACCTTTGCTTAAAAGTCTTCAAGAATTTTCTCATGTACTGAATTTGCATATAGAAGCCTCTGAGAGTTACCACTTTTCCACAAGAATGTAGCAGAAACCCTGCCACAGTTGCAGGCCCTGACATATCTGCAGTAATGGGCTACCTCCTTTGTAGACTACAAAACCAAAGGTTTTGAAACCACTAATGAAACCAGGTGACTGAAACTTTCTAGGAGTGTAAGCTAACAAAGTATATCAAGTGTGTTAAATTTCACCTTTACATATCTCAATTGATTAAATGGCTGGCTTTTCAACTAAAACAATGTATAGTTTAGGGCAAGATCTAATTAAATACCTACACATCTAACGGTGAAGGAACAAGTCAGTATTTGCATTTCTGATGAAACAGTGGCTCAGTACAGGTTAAGGTTTCAAAAGCTGCAAAGTTCTGAGGGTTCAGTACAAGGATACACAGTCTGCTTTTACAGCATGAAAGAATACATGACATCCTCTCCTTTCAGTTCAGATGCATTTCAACTGGTTCCTCATGAACAATGCAACACAACACGTGATAATGTTAGTCACACTGTCTGCCATAGGAGAAGTAGAAAGGAAGTATCTCTCCATGACAAGGCATCCTCCTTTTTACATTCCATGACACTTCAGAACATCTTTCATACAACCATAGCACTCCCAGACCCTCAATACAGCTGTATCACTGCCTCAATCACTTACTTAACTGCCCTATCCCAGATATTTCCCAACACCGATCTCTACATTTACTGATTTTCCCCCTCCCTCACCTTCACCTTCAATTTAAAAGCCATTTCTCCAGCTCTACAGAAATGTATCTGTAATTCTTCCTCACTTTTTTTTTCCAATCCTTTCCCACTCCTAATCTCAAATTCCGTCAACATAAGCTTTTAACAAATTATCCAATAAAACAATGTAAGTACTATTCTGTAAGTAACAGAGGATAAAAGGAAAACATTATAGAATTCTATTTCTCTGAGTTGTGTATAAAAACTTGATTTTGCTGACCCTTGTCCTTAGTGCAAGATGGTATGAGCTCCAGATCTGATTCTCAATGCTGAAGATGTATCAGGGTGGAGCACAAGCTACTTCCCTGTGCCTCATTACACATTACCTACTAAATTATGCTGCTGATCTCAGACTTTCCATCAAGCCCTGACTGCACAGAATTCCCCAAAGAAGTAAGGCAAACAATAACATTTTCTTTACAGTCAAGTTTAAACCAATATTTGGTACAGGAGAAAATAAGTCATTTTCTTATGAGATGAGTGAATGAAATCTCTGCCAAAAAGACTTCTGAAAAAATAACAAATGAGTGGTCTTTTCAACATAGGTCTATCATGACAGACATTTCCCAATGCTTTCCCAAAGATGTCAGAAACTAAAAGATGACACTCTCCATTGCACCACATACAACAACAAAAGTTATCAAAAAAGGTACAACAAACTTGGACAACTGCCAAAGTAAACTATTTAGCTTGTTATATTCAGAAGTGACAGCTAGAGTTCCTTTCAATTTCAGCAAAATATGTTTTAATTTAGATTTTAACTCAAATTCTTTAAATAAACAAACATGATTTTAAAAATGTCCTTGTTCATAGTGATTTAGCACATACGTTCCCACAAATCTTGTTTTGGGTTATTTTTATTTTTGCTATTAAAACATTATGCAGTTCCATTTGAGATTGCTTATTCAAACTATCTTTAAGAAAAAAAAAAATTTTGAAAATGCATTTTGAGAAATGCAATCCCCAGCTTAAAACTATATTCAATCCACATAGAGTAAATCCTCTACTCGTGAATGGACAGTTACACACATCTTGTAGGAATTAAAGAGGTTGCTTATGGGAGCAGATCTGGGTTATCTCATCTCTGAGCTTTGCAACCACAGTAAAAAAATGAGCATGACACACTTGTTCTTGCTGCAGCAGTCCTCTTGTTAGAGAGTAGAAATGAGCCAAGACAAAGACTTCTTATTTGTCACAGAATGAAAAGGGTCCCGGTTTATTCCTCTTTACAGCTCAGCCATCCTGACTCCAACCCTTCACTGACTCTGGCTGCCGCAAGCTCCTGCTGTAGATTTCCCTTGCAGCCTCTGACTGCTGGTTATTTCCCACTAACCTATGACTGCAGGTATTAGTTTGCAGATTCTGACTGCAGGCTTTCACCCAGCTAGACCGTGACTGCAGGTTCCAACAACAGGCTCTAGCTGCACACCCAGACTGACCCCACAGCAGTGATTCTCTCCCCAGAATCCTCCGTCTTTGTGATCCCCATGTTCATAGTCCTCCATGTGAAATCCCTCACCAGCTAACCCACTCCCTTTTATCACACTTATTGGATATAACTGTGACTCATCAGGGTAAGGCTGTATTGGGTAAATAACAGAGGTGTTACTTATCAGGGACAAGGTCACCTGTATTCCCTTCTCCTACAGTTCTCAGTAGGTGCCACAACTGTGATGAGATGCTTGGTGGAGCAAGAACATTTAAAGCAATTAATCTGGAGGTTAATAGACATGTGTGACTAAACTACTAAGTTTCTTCAGTATTCATTTTAACTAAGTACCAATGCCTTCAACTGTATTCCTAAAGTAAAAGGTGCAGAAGAGGAAGTGGATCTCAAAATGAAATACATTATTTTTATTCTAGCATTTAGTGTTGAGGAAATGCTTTCTTTTTTCTTTTCACTAACTCCACTGTGCCAAACACAGCATTTGAACATACACAGTTCTCAGCTGAAGGCTCCCAACTCAAATGCTGGAATAAACCAGGGAGCAGGGATTTTTTTCTTCAGGAACAAAAAGAAACACAATTTATTCTTTAATTGCATGAGCACTTTATCTTGGCATAAAGTAGCACTGCTATCATAGGAAGTAGTCCTCCCAGTTTTATTTCCACTAGAAAGCCCTTGCTGGTGCAAAAACCTCTACTGAGGCTGGTTAGGCAGACATGGAGGTGCAGGAAGAGTGTTTTGGAAGCATTACTCACAGGACTTAAGTTTTTAGGTGTGTGGCAAATAATGGAAAAATATTTTTCTCTGTTCAATGCTGTAACTCCATAGACCTGTTGACAAGTTTACTTGCTGTAAAACTGATGACATCAGCCCCACAAGAGTCTCTGCATGAACACCAACCTCCCAGGCTTTATTCTGCCCTTTACTCATATTTTTCTAGCAACATGGCATTTCAATAGTAATTCATACAGGTCAGCTCCTCTTTAATTCTTCTTGCCTACAATTCTTCAGGATACCAAGTCAGACTCCGAAGATGCAGTGTTCATTACCAGGTGTGCTGGTTTTGCATTGATTGATATTCAGTGAGGAGAGAAGCCACCCACGGAAGTGATTTTTTTAAGAAACGCTGTGACAAAACCAATCAGTGACTAGTTTTGAATACTGACATCTTGCTAAGCAGCTAGGAAGCTGGACATGTCTCTGTGAACACACATTAAAAATCAATAAATCCCGGGAGAGGCTCTCTTTCCCTCCAGCCTGGGAGGCGGTAACGGCACTGGTGGGGCTGGCCCTGCTCCACTCCGTGGCCCCTGGGCCTGATGCAGCTCCTGCTGAGATCCTGGCGGATTCTCCCCCACAGGAGCAGCTCTGCAGCTGTGCAGAGAGACGGAATTGAATGCAGCTAAAGCCCCCGAGATCCCAGCACAGCCCCAACACGCCTGAATCTACCACCGATCAACCATCATGATCGCTGCAGGCCTCGGGCAAGATATTAGCTCTTTCCTTGCACAGATGAAGCTTGCAAAACATTGAATCCTCTCTGAGTGAAGATACATAGAGAGACAATATGAAGACATCAAGGTCAGTGAAGGAGGATTCAAGTCTTAGATGACAGGAGAATGAGAAGATGCCTAGTGTTAGGCTGAAATTCTTTCGTAAAGCCATGGTGATGGACAGTAATATACTAGAATATCCCTTTAAGTTGTGGAAGATGTATGGGGAGATGAAGAGAGTTCAAACTGCAAATATGAGCAAAGGCATTTGTGTTAAAGCAAATAAATGTTGAATTAGATGTTTTCTTATGAGAAGTTTGAACAGAGAGAGAGAGATGAGATGAAGATGAAGACCTGCCCCCAGGAAGAGAAGAAGACCTCTCTTCCCAGATACAAAAATTATCTCAGAGAGAGATGAAGAGAACCTTTGCTTTTGAACTGCTCATCTTTAAAATGGTACCCCACGAGTTGACATGGTCCATAATGCAGCTGTGGGAAAGCTGCATAATATGGGAGGGACTTCACGAATGAAGATTCCAGGCAGCTGCTATTTGTGGGAATTAAAGCCATAAGAGAACTGTTTTTCTTGTGGAGAAGTTTCCATAGCATGGAAAAAGAGACTTCTTTCTCTAAAAGAACTGATGAAAGGCTATTTTTAGAGGTGGTAAACTGACCTAATTTCTAAGTTTTGTCTCTGCACATCATCAGTGAGAAGGAAAAGGAGCTTGTGGCGCAGAGAAAAAGTGTTTTGAAGATTTTATTCTGGTTCTTAATAATTTTTCCCCTCTTATAGTTTTGTTAATAAAGCTTTCTTTATACCCTTTAAAGTTTGAGCCTGCTTTGTTTTTCCTCTTAATCCTATCTCACAGCAGAAAAAAAGTAAATAATTCTGGTGGGCACTCAACCCTCCACAACAGGTCCTTCAATTTCTAAACCCCATTTGCAGAGCTCTACTCTTCCCTTAAATCCCGTTAGTTTCTTTCCTTTCCCAATCTTTTCAAAGCCCCTGCTCTTCTACCATCCTAACACACACCTTCATTTTTCTAGGCCCATGTACTTATTACTTATCTTAAAACTCCCTACAGCAAAAAATACAAATCACTTCAGAAAACAATACAGAGTTACATAGATTCACTAATGTGATAGAGAATCACATTTAATTTGAAGATTCTGTAAAACTAGCAAGCTGAAAACATCTTTCAAGATGTAATTTCCATGGGGAAGTCTGGATGGACTTATTTGCCAACTACAAGATGGGAATTCAAATAATATTGGGGTGGACAATATCAGAGCAAAAATTTCTTTTGAAAATGATAAATGATCCAAAGTCAGCAAGACAAAATTCAGGAAAGACATAATTGAAGTATATAGGAGGAATTAAAATGTACAAATATAACGGTTCAGTAGCAGACATACGACAAAAAGATCCTGACATCACAGCAGTTCACCAGCTAGAAATACCTCTTGCAGAACAGTTAAAATCTTAAATTTTAAGTTTTGCATGAGAAACAGAAGGCAATTATTCTAAAGTATTTAGTGATGATGAAGACCCTCCCAAAATATTAGTCTGCTTTGGGATACAACATAATAAAGTGTGGACTAACTGAAAAAAAAACGTATAGAAGGGAAACATAATCAGGGAGGAGTCCAAAAAGACCATGTCACAAGAAATTACAGCTAATTCTAGATGAAAGAAGCTCATGGTTTACAAAATGTTCCAGAGCAAAAATTTCTAGTAAAAACAAGTTCACCAACTACTCAGGACAGGGTACAAAAAAGTTTGCTTAAATTTCCACACAGATTTCACTGAGTATTAGGAAAAAAACACAAAGAGAAGCACTAGAAGATATAAAGGCTGTACAGTCTTCTGTGGAAGATTTAGGAAAAAGTTAAAGAAGCATAGGAAAGGCACAGTTTAAGCACACTTGAAACTGTTTGCATATAATGTTTTGGATTATATCATTTTATATGCTCGCTTTCAGTCCTCTGTTTTGACTATTTATCTTGCCAAAGTCTGGATCAAAGAGTGAATTACATCTTCCACTTCACTTGGAATAATAAATCACAAGGAAGGGTGATTTGTATTCTCAGGAAATGGAAGATGAGTAAATATTGAAAATGTTGTACAGTTTTTTAGTATGCCCCTCCATAATCTTTTTGCTCTGCAGTTCCAAGGGTCAACACTTCATCATCTAGAGAAATCTTACAACAGAAATCCCAATTCCCTGTCCATGCACAATGTATTCCTACTATGAAAAACCTCTGTATAATCAAATCAATATATAAAGTATGTCACTTGCACTAGCAGCATTTACAGAAATGCAATATTCTTACTAGGTGCTACTCAGTTTAAATTATTGTCTAAAGAAAAAAGGAAGTAAAATTTATCATAACACTTTTATCTTTTTTTAATGGGTATTGCCTACATATAATAATTAAATTTCAACAATAATCAGAACAATTTAGAGGCTCTATAGGCCTTATTGGATGCAATTATATAGATTGTTTTGCTTGTCAGACAGAAAAAATAGAAAAATGGGAAAAGAAATTGTATCTACTTTTACCTGGCTTGCATTCATAGAGATCACAGCATTCCCCTGGCTTTCCTGATGCCTTAGAAACCAGTATATTCAAATAGCCAGGCTGGCAAACCTTCCTCAAGCAGCCTGCAGGATTACACACACAACGGCTTGGGAGTGGGCAGCATTCACCAGGAGGTGCATAGCCTTCAATCAGGATGGAATCTTCTGGACATCGAGGAGAAAACTGGACCTCACAGCGGGCCTTGGAGCAATCAGGCTTCTCTTCTGAAAGGGAGAGAAAAATCATCATGTCATATGTGCCAATAAAACACTGAAGTTGTAAAGAGCAACTCAGATAAGCTCCCTCTCTTCTCCCTCCCCTCAAAACAATAAAAAAGGAAACATCTGCTTATAAACAGCAAAACTTATCAAATACCCTTTAAAAACTATAGTATTTGCAAAATGCTAGGTGTCTTACAAAATCTTTTACAAAATTTCTAATTCAGAGCCTCAAGTAGAGCTGTGAACTTACATTCAGCCAGGATGTTAAGAAACAACTCGCTATATCGTGTCAGCCCTGATGTTCACATCTATTCCTTCAGTTTCCTAAGAGCTTCCATTATGGACTGATTTAAATTGATTGATTTATTAACCTGAGCTGAGCTCTCACATATTCAAAAAGCAAGCTAAATGTTCAACAGCTAGCATATTTGAATACATTAGCAGAAGAGGATTTTTCCTGTACACACTCCCAGTATTCTCATTAGAAGTGTTGTTCCTACATACTTCACCAGCTTGAATACCAAGGGGTAACAGGTTTGACTATGGTCCTGATCCCTATGCATCCCTTCTAACTCAGGATATTCTGTGATTCCTTTATGTACAAGTACTTTATGTTTTTTCTTACAACCATCAAAGACTACTAACCTAAACGTGCTACTAGATAGCATTATAGCTCTTTTCTTACAGTTAAAAATCCTACTATTTTCATCTATCTTTAAAAAAGCTTTGACTAGATATTTGCCTAGAACTTTAAATAATATTTTTAAGACCAATGGTTTTTTAAAACCTACCCTTATGTTTAGATTCTTATGTGCTTTATTAAACACATTGTTCAGACAGAACATTACTAGTTAAGAGGTTCTCTGCAGAGAGTTCTATAAATAATAGATAACACAGTAGTTCCAGTATTTTACTGTTAGACTTTAGTTTATGGATATAATAAAAGAGTTGACATTTAGCTTTCAAAATTATTTTCATTTTCTGCTGCATGTTTGCCCAACATGCACAGAGAAGCGATTGAACTGTTTCAGTAGCAGCCTTTAAAGCACATACTCATGAGAGGCTCTTGACAAACCACTTGTACTCATGATGATCCTTAAATTCCCACTGTTCATTACTTTATGTGCCCTAGCATTATGCATCCCAATTTTTAAAGACTAATAGATAATCCCATTCTCATGCAATCTCTCTCATGAAAATACTTTGAATTATAAAATTTTTAAAAGTTAACCTGCTCTTTTTTACTTGAATGCATTTACACACATAAATGTATCTATATGAAGATAACCATTTCCTTAAGGACTGCTTAGATAACTCAAAACAAATAAAATTTGAGCAATGCAACTGGTCAAATACAATAAAAACTATTTTTGACCAATTCGGTTAACTTTCCAAAAGGAAAGGTTTGTCAGAAATGCACATCAACTGTTTGAATTCAGACTATTCAGGACTCTGGATGTATAATTTTTGAAGACCAATACAAAGTCTACTACTGGAGTTGGTAAGGTCACCTAGCAATGATATGAAAACAAGGACATCTCACTGTCAACACATAAGAAGCATCACAAGCAATAGAAGAAGGAAATGTAAAATAGAGAACCATGACAAGTATTTTTATATGAAATATTCATTCAATATTTTGCAGTTATTTTTGATAGTCTTTTCCACATTAGAGTATTATATTCAATGTAGTTAAAGGTTACAGACTCTGACAGGACTCTTACATAAAGCCAGTATTATTTTCAGAGGAAATGATTTAAACCCAACTACCACCTTGCACAGACACGCTTACATTTTAATACCAGGGAATATAACACCACTAGGTATTTATAAACCAAAGGTTTTCTTAATCCAATGTCACTATTACTTTGTACTTCACAGTCCCAAAAAATAAACAAACACAAAGCTCTACTAATAACTCCCTATTAATACTCATGCAAATATTGCGCTTCCAAATTACATCTCAAACGATGTACATGTTGAAACATTCCCTTTCCAATACACAAATGCAACTGAGCAACAGAAAAGTCAAATATATTCACGCAAGCTGGATCAACCAATAGACAATTATCTTCCAGCTTCCCAAACTTTAGCCCACAGCACAGTCAAAAGGAGGTTAAGAAACTTTTTGCAGACCAGGTCACGATTTGTTTCGTGATTTAGATGTTGCTTTCCTTTATGGAAAGCAGCTACTGACTAAAACAATATGTGGTCAGCAGTATATAAAGTGTTTCCTTGAACATAATTGTTATCTAAAACATGAAAATCCAGCAGCTCCAGGTGTAGCATGTTACTAAATGCTACTTAAAGCTTTAATCATGCCAGTGTAATTGCTTTCCAAGTCCAGAATGCACTGCAATGTAAGAAGATGGGAGTTCAGTTTTACTGCATTTCAGTAAAATTTCCTCATTTTGACACCAAGTTTGGATAAAAGACATTATTTCTAAGCAACCATTCAGAAAAGTTTCAAGGTTTTTCTTTTTGTTATCTCAGCAAATGACAAAATCTCTATCCACAGTGATTGATTACACTAAACTATTCTACCTTTTCATTACTTCATCAAAGAAGGCGTCAAAATTTAATCTGTTCTCAAAATAAATTACAAACATTAATACAGCCATAAATGTCACTGCTGTAACAGAATTCCTGATTTAATTCTAATTGATACAACTATTTAAGATTTCATCAAACAAGAACTGTTTAATAGCTTTTATTCCCTTTATTAACAAACATTTCTACCCCTTACAAAAGGAACATTAAAAAAAAGTATAAGAACAAAATAATTAAAAATACACCAACAGCCTTAAGACAGAAAACAGAGTAATACCAAGCTGCATTCCACAAAACACCCCTCAGAAATCACTCATCAGGGCTATTTCTGCTACTTAGCCCCTTTTATACAACATACAGGTTGTTTCAAAGCAGCTTCTCAACAGACCAAAGTGGATTCACAAGAGCCTGCTGCCTCTCTGGCAAATAGACACATACACTACAAAGCACCAACCTGTCCTCTGGATGTTTTAAGCCACTGCCTATTACACAAATCATGTTCTTCCTTGCCAATCCCTTCACAGTCAAACAATGCATCAAGGCTTAAACTCCATTTTGATAATAAAGAGAATATAAACAAATATGTGTGTCCAGAAATAGGAGAATTTCATTTTTCAAAGTACTGTGGTGAACTTAAAGAATGAGGCTTTTAAGGAAAGTAAGAACTATAGATGGGACTATATATATATGACTCACTATGAAAAAAATTAATACAGCAAATATATACATATTCCTGAATAATAGGGCATCTTAACAAACAGATTACTCAGCAAGCTACATGTGTCACATTGTACTCATCCATAGTACAAATTCTTTCACAAGAAGAATTTTATACAACCCTAAGTGGATGTAGAGACAGTAAAATTGCTATAGCATAAAACTTAATCACAGTTCAGTATGTCCTTAAAAACAAAATACCCCTACCATTAATAAGGAGAACAATCACTTTTCAGGGGTGCATCCATTAAGCTTTCCATAGAAGTTTGAACAGATAACCAACAACTCACTAAGAAAAACATAGTTGGCTGCAAGTGCTGCCTGTATGTTCAAAAAAGCAGCATTTCAAATAGCTACACAAGGAACAGAAAATATTGGTTGGTTTTCTGCTGAGGTTTCTCTGTGGGACATGTTCTCTTTATAGCCTTTCGTCAAACACCACTGAAGCTGGAAGCGTTCTGGTATCCCTGACATCTCAGCAGCCTGAGCCAACAAAAAATCTCTACAGAGATAAAGGAAGACTCTGGATCAATCAAGCTTTAGCAAACTATCTATTCTGAGACAGACAATTTTCTTAAGAAATTCAGAAATGTAGCTAGAAATACAACACTCTTAATAAACTGAACACAATCCAGACAGGAAAACTAACATTTTGATGAATTCCAAACAAGACTTCTATCCTTGGAAACAAACTTAATCCCTACTCCAAAAGGCAACTCTGGAGACAATTTCAAATAAAGTTCCTCAGTTTACCAGTGACAGTGTTATGTTTAGATATAAATTACTACTGGTAGAAGTTTTTCATTTCAACATAAACTTTACTTTCTGTAGGTCTGAAGGTTCAGGATTACTTGTGCTTTGCTATGAGCCTGCAAGAAAGACTTGCTGTTATTGAGCACATGAGAGAGTACACCCTACAATTATTAACAATAACCTAAGTTACAACATATAATTGAAAAATAATAGCTAAATAAGATACAATGCACTGTGTGCTTTATTATTAAATCAGGCATCATTCACTTAAAAATTCAGGATGTCTCAAAAAAATTTTCTCACTGTCATCTCAGAAGTGCACAGGAAGGTTGAGCATCTCAGATGAGACATAACAACATTCACACTGACCTTTCATTGCAACCACAGCATACTTGTTATAAAGTGCATGAAGGGAGGAGAACAACTTTCAAAGTATATAATAATATACATAATAAATCAAGATATGGATTTGGGTTTTTTTTTCAATTAACTTTAGAAAGTGACTGTCATAAAACAACAGCCATAGACCCAGAACTTTGTCACAAAGTTTCTCCATATCAAAAGCTACAATGTATTTTGAAAATTATACTTCTCATGACTGTACAAAGTTATTAGGGGGAAATGGAGGTATAACACCAAGTTACTGAAGCACTTACGCTGCAACCAATGCTTTCTTTGAGAGAAGGCATCTTCTTTACCTTCCTGAAAGGTTTATGCAATACTCAAACTGGGTACTAGTTAGATATGTTTTTATTAAGACAGTCACTGAATATAGGAAGTTTAGATCTCAGGCATTTTTCATTCCTTTAGTTAAAGAACAGCAGTTGTAACAAAAATCAACCAAGCCAAACCACCCTCCAACCCTCCCCATCTTTGTAAATACCAAAGCAGCATGGAAATAGAAACAGTCTAAGAAAAATTAAACACTTTGCTTTCACCTCTGTATCAAATTCTTTTCCTTCATTATGTTTACATGCTCTGCTTTGACACGCAGAGAAAGTCCATGCCAAGTTTATTTAATAAGAAAGCAGACCAGTCAAAACATTGGTTAGTACAGTGAAAGGATCTTAGGGCATGATCTGGTGTGGGAGAAACAGAGGAGAAAAGCCCTGATGGGGATGGGAGGGTCTTCTCATTCTTCAGGTGAAACAGAACAGATCCATGCTTCTCAGGAAACCATTTCAGAGAGGAATTTTTATCATTTTGTCAGAACTTCATAGGATGCTCTTACTCAGTCACCATAGAAACGAGGGCAGAATGTTTTACTGGAGGAGATGGCTGAAGAGAAACTGGTATTTCTCAGGTCCAAATGTTTCCATTGAGATATTGAAATAGTTCAACAGTTGATTCTTTAAAATCAAAATTTCAATATATATGCATATAGATATACAAAGATGTGTATATATACAGAGATGGAGGGAATATATATATATTTTCTGTTAGGTCTATACAGAGAATAAAAAGAACTTTGAAATAGCAAGCTTCATATTTCATTTTTCTGAGAAGTTCAGAATAGGATATGGTTTATAAAGATGAACACTTTGCATGACTAAACAAAGCAATGTATTACAGTTGGCACACATGCTTTAAAAGCACGTGCTCAGTTTTGCATTTTTGTTTCACTGTAAACCATTTTTTGTGAAATCTAGGCTAAAACAGTCATTTTTATTGCACAGTCTTACAGTCATCATTGAGATACATTCCAAACAATAGGCATACTGTACTGTTATACAGTGGCAGGAAGGAAATATTAAAAGGATTAGGGATAAACAAGAAAAATGATTACCCAGCTGAAGCAGTCAGACAGACAGGGATCGATACTGGAATGCAAAATACCCAAAAGGATTTTCAAGAATCAAAAGGGCAGTTATAGTAGATTAAAAAATGAGATTAACTTACACATACAATATGCACAGTACTGTATACGGATGAACTGCCACAAATAAAAAAGGGAACTAGAGCCTGACCTTTTACCTAAAATTGAACTTTATTTAAAATCTGTTCTATTTTCTAAATGAGTCTTGCTACACTTCCCAGCATTCTGGTGCTCCACATTTTACATACTACACAGTGGGGCAACCTGTCTTACCCACATTATAGCCTAATCTAACAGCCTAGAAACTAACCTGGGTTAAAAAAGTCACACAAAAGGACAGTCACAGATCCCAGTTTTCAGAGACATGAATTCATTGATACACATCTTTGCAACACATTATTCACTACAGATTTGCCAAAGCTTTTCCATTTTGAGGACCAGAATAACCAGAAAAAGGGTTCTACCACTCAAGACAGCTGCAGTCAAGGAAGACAATAATCCCCTTTGGGTAGATAGCAAAGCTGTTACAATTTTGTAATTTCATTTCCTGAACTACTTTCTTTTCCTGTGCTGGAAATATTAAAAAGAAAGGTGGTAATTCAAAACAAACAAATAGACTCCAAAAACATGACACCAGAATTACAAACAATCCTGACCTCAAACTGATGTCTTCCAAAGAAAGAGTTAACAGAGTCAATGAGGATCTGTCAAATACCTGCATCTCAATGGAAATGCAAGATCTATAAAACCAATAGTGTTTGTGGCAGTAGTTGCATTTGGGTTCAGACCTCCCAGCTCACAGCATTCCTCTGCTGTGCTTAGAAAAAATCAGGTCTTGAAAACTCAAAAGAAATTTTACTTTACCTCCATTTCATTCAAAACCTGCTTTCAACAAATATGTGTTAGCTTGACACCAACAAGTGAGTGCAAATCAGTAATGGATGACATTAGCTGACAGAAATGAAGGAGTGAGTCCAGTCCACTGCACAGAACACGGGAAGCTGCGCCATCCCTGGGACAGGATCCATTTCTACTGCTAACTGCACAGCTTCCAATAGAAATAAAGCACCTTTAAAACTTCAGTAGTGAAAAGCCTTCAGAAGTTAGTTGGAGCAATGAACAGATGGCTGTAGTCAGATTTACAGCTGTGATGCTTCTATTGTAAAATAACAGTTTTAAAAGTTTTCAATATTGTCACAGCTGGAATAACATGGTACATTGTAATTTCTTTAAATAAGAGAGCCTATTATCCTGGATGAATGGTACTACTTCTATTGCTCAGTCTTTATATTGACAAATCAACTGAAATTTCCAAAGAAAGAATATGTAAACAGTAATGAGATGGTCTCACCTATAGAGTTAGGACTTTGAAGAATGCCAGATCATTCTGGGAATAAACCAAAAATGGAAACACTAGATTTATAACTAGTATAAATTGCATATACTTTGATGACTTACAAAAATGTACACCAGTAGTACAAAAAGGTGCATCAGATTTACTTAAAGCAGAAAGTATTATTTATTGCAACAACATATTCAGCTGCAAAACCAAAGGTAATGTTGAATGAGTACCAAAATAATGATAAAGCACAACTATTTGGAACAATTCTGCCTAATGCAGCTTAAGAAAACAATGTGAGCCTAGCTGATATCTGGAGAAATAATCACAAGTATTCACTGAAGGAGAAGCACCGTCATGCACAGTTTGATGTGATGAGGAGAAAGGGATTTTAATTTGAGGACACACTGTATACCTCCCAATGGACAAACCTCTGGAGGCAGCTCAGGATATAAGGAGCACCAAACAATTTACCACATAATCACACCCAGAATAAAGTCTCAAATTACTCTGCTTCTTACTCAAACTCTAAAAACATAAGCAGAACAAGGACTTAGAAAACACTTGCATTCACAATAAATGCAAATTATAATGAAAATACATACATGAGTTTACAAAGAATAAGAGTTCACATATGTATGAAGCTAGCAACTGAGACTGAACAGCAGGAAGGGCAATCCATTTTCCAGAGCTGATTAACAAAAGCTACAGAGTTGTAAACATTAACTTAGAAATGAGGGGTTTGATATTCAAAGAAATGTGATTTTTGTTGTTAGCGAAATTGAATCAACTCCTGTCTGCCCCTTGGTGCCTTGCTTTGTTAATACAAATAAATTTAAGGTGTGTGATTTCTTTTAATCCTCTCTGATAATTGCTGATGTTAAAAAGCCCCACCAAAACCCACAAATGCAAGCCCACGCACAGTAAAAGAAGAACCTCAATGCTTACGACACTTCTGGCAAGTAAACTCCAGTATGCAAACTAGTTTTCCCAGTTATTACATTCAAAGAACCTCTGTCTCTTACCAGCTTAACCTCTGTATGTTTATTAGAGGCTTTACCACGTGTTTCTAAAATTCCTTCACAAAACCACTCAAGATGCATAATATTAGGAAAATCAACCCTGTTCCACATTTTGGTCTCCTCTTTATAACATAAGATACTGCAGTAGTCAGAAACGACAAAGAGAAGGGTGGTTGGAGAAGGCCAATGCCATTTCAAGACATTTTTACACTCCAACTGCTGTGGTTCATCTCTCTTGACTTGCCTGAGTTAGCTTCTTCCTAAGCCCTTCAAAACAACCTCTCTAATTTAGAATTTAAACACATTTTTTACTGTACAAGATTTTCCATACAACCAGAGATCTTCCCAAATTCTTGCTTTTTTTCTTTATTTCTTTTTTAACTTTAATTATTTTTTTCTTTATTCCTTTATTTCTTCTTTAATTAATATTTCTCTTAAGTTTGTCTCCCCACAATGAGTTTTGATGGCAACTAACTGTTCCTTTGTTACTCATCAGTTACCAATCCTGCATCATTATTGAACAACATTTCCCATGCATTACTTAGGACAAGAGAAAAAACCTCTACCTATAATAAGAAATATGACAACAAAGCAAAAAGGAGCCATTATAATTTTAGGGAAAATCTATACTGACAGAGATAATTCTGATGCAGAAATTCTTGGTGTTTTGCAGTGAAGAAATTCTACAAACTCTTTACAACATTTACAAATAGAAGAGAATTTGTCAACCCGAAGGAATTTAAACATCTCAGTCCTCCAGAAAAAGTAGATATTGGTTCTTACCAGATTTATTTTTGCTGAGAATTGACACTAAAAAACCTTCTAGTTAAGAGCATTTCACTGAACACAGAAATGGTGTGAAATGGTAATGATAAAACATTATCTTTTCTCCAAAGGCAAAGTCTTCTAATAAACTGCCACATATGATACTTAAAATGCAAAATGCAAAAATAAGTGGTTTATCAGAAGACTCCAATGCAAAAGAAGCTAAAGCACTCTGTTCTTGGGTTCCTATACTGAAGGCAACTTTCTCATATTCCATGTAAAAATTTGAATAAATAAATATAATAGAAAGTGTGCTTTCTTGACTCCAGAGAACATTTGCACTAGGCAAAATAAAATTAAATTAAGCATCTAAAAATCATACAAGGAATTCCAATGAATTCCGAGCTCCTGCTTGCAATACCTGTTTTCAGTGCTAGTTTGAATGTGTTTCTGTATTTTTACAACTGTCATTCACACAAATAAAAAAGGAAAAACAAAATATCTATTGGGAAAAAAAGCAACAAGACAAAAAAAGCACAAGAAATTTTAATTTTATTCTAAGATCCAGACAGCTTAAGCTTGAGAAGACAGCTACCCAACTGCATGACCAAAGATTTTTGAGAACTGTTTGGAAAAATAAACACACACCTGGAAATGCGAGAATCATCTTACTCATCCTGCTTACAAACTACACAAGTATCCTAATCAGAAATATCTACACATTTGAGGGGTGGTGGTGGGTGGCATGTGTGCAATACATGCCCTCACACACAGGAAGACCACAAGGAATCACAGTACGAGGAGTTTGTTCTGCTCTGCAGTGTTGCTGCACAAAATGCAAAAAGTCAGGTTACTTTTAAGACAAATTGAGAATCACGCAATATCCACAGTCTTCGTTCCTCAGATCTTCACTGAACAGGTGCCTGCACAGAACTATACAGAACTATTTATGTATATAAATAAAATATTTGATGATACAAATTAAACACATCTTCAAGTCCACCATTAAATGCTACAAGATATCACCACCCTCTTGCAGCATCCCTTATTTTACCTTAAAGCAGCAACATCCCACAGAGGGAATTAAATGTCAAAACTACAAAAAAGCAGAAAGTCAGAGTTTACATAGCACTGAGTGTCTGCTAAGACTAGTACAAGTATTTTGCTGACTTCAGTAGCCATTAAACTTGGACCCCTCTGTTTCAAACTGGATGAAAGCCAACACCTTGTATTAGAAACAAAAGACAGCAAGTCTGGAAAAAGACCAACAAGCCTATGCCAAATATATAAAAATAATCTCTCAGATTCAGAATGTTGTTGGCTGCAATGTTCTTTAATTAGATTCAGTTTCTGATCTCATTTGAAGGATACAGTTGTGTATTAACTGCCTGGAGAGTTTTTTCCCCAAGAGCAGCTTAAAGGGAAAAGATCTAGAGGACTGCAAGCATGGCAATCTGTTTTTTTTTTTTCCCAAGTGTATTTAATTTTTTTATTATTTTTTAATCATAAGTACCAAAAATTATCACAATCATCCTGACTCAGACATTTTTTCTGATTCTTCACGCTCTGCTTTTCTTACTCTTTCTTCTTCATTGACCTTTCCTCTTAAGTTATCCACTTGTTTGTCCTCTTTAAAGCAAATCTCAAATACTATTTACTTCACATCTTTTCTGAACTGTGTTTCCTATTATACATCTCCATCAGTACAATACACAGCAACGTACTTGTTTTATGTAAAAATTTACCTTAATACAAAATATTACTTTCACTTAAGCACTAAGGAAAAGCCTATTTGTGGCATTTTGCACAGCAACTTCAATGACATAACTGCAAAAAGAACCAACTAGGAAATTCAGATGTAGAAGCTTTAGATTAGCATAATCTCTTAGGGGAGTTTGGCTAAGCCTTGAATGCAGATCAAATTTACAAACACTAAAATGCAGATTACATAGCATTGTGGAACATGGAAGAGTTACTACCACGAAACTGCAGATCCAGTTGCACTTCCCAAGTGAAACAAATTAGTATTATTTCCAGCAAGATTCCCATGATGGCACCCACTGCACAAATTTGGGATTCAGTCACGTCCAAAGCCATTCCATTTTTAGATTGAACCCAGAACAGAGCACAGCCCAGGAGACAATGAGTGTACATTAATCTTATGTATAAAGGTTTCCAGCACACATTACAGTGTATGTGGTTCTGTGACCACAGACAAAGCAATTTATTAATAAATTGGTTAAGTATGGAGATGGCACATTATCCACAGAAGTTATTAGCATCTTTAAAACAGTCGAGAGACACCAATGTTGTATTTGGTGAGGACAGACTCCTGGGAAAAACTCTATGAGTGGGAAGACAGCAAATGAAATTTTGAATATCTACTAAGTGCCCCAAGAAAGGGATGAGCTCTGTACACTCTCATGCTACAATGACAGTGGATTCTACCTCACAAACATAACCTGGGAGGCAACATGAGCAGCAAGAACAGAATTTTAATTGAGAGCTATTGTGAACAAAAATGAAAGTTCTGTGTGCATGAAACAGACTAATGAAAATAGAAGAAAGGAGTTGAGGTTACTAGCAAACACTAAGAATGTTTTTTTCTCAAAAGATGCAGTGATCCTTACAGCCATGATACTGCACTGATCCTAGAAACTCACACAATACATTCAAGAAACCCCAAAGCTGTAAATTTATTCCTTCAAACAGGCCAAGTATTGCAGAAGTGAGCAAAGCCTGAGCAGTGCTAACCAGGAAAGCCTGTTGACATTCAACAAGGTAAGAGCAGAAAGCAAAAGCTACCAAAAAACCTTATCAAATACCACAATCACTGATGCTTACACATCTCAAAGCCCAGATTTCATTCTTTCCCCCTATTTTGGCTGGAAAAAGACAGCAGAGAGAATAAAATCTAGTATTACATGATGAAGTATCACACTTAAGATATCTCCTCCACAGTACACCTCACTGAACAGCAGTCCTCACAGTAAAGCAGCAGCAACAGAAGTAAATGACAAAAAATGAAAAAATCAGGTTTTTAGTTAAAGCAGTTGTAGATGTTAATTGATAATAAAGGCAATATTAATAAGGCAAGTTTTAAAGGAGACTTTTAATGAGCACAACTCAAAATTCATCTTTTTTCAACAAAAAGAATAAGGTCAAAGCATACCATGGAGTATTACTGCTGCTAATCAAACAATTCTGCTCTAATCTTTCATTCAATCTATGCAATGAATGCATTTTCTCAACACAGAATAAGTACTTGCTTTCACAGAAATCTGGATCAAGACTTACTAACATTTATCCAAAGTCTCTGGGATATAACCAAGCAGGAAAGGCAAGATTAAGTATTACTGATACATCAATAGCAGCAAAATAGGATGCAACAATGTCAATTTTGTCACCTGCATGCCTTGTGAAACATGCCTTCAGAATCTCACTAGCATAAAAAGAAAGAATTATTAAAATACAATAGAAGAAAGTTAGAGATTTTATTTCAAATTTCTTACTACTTGCATACCCTCACCATGCACTATGACCTATAAATGCCTTAGGTGAATGCTTAAAAGGAAACAAAGCTAAGTTGAATAAATCTCTTGCACTTAACCTCACACTTGACCTACTAATGTTCTATAAAGCAGGATTTTAATTATCACCTTTAATAAACTGGTCTTTTCCCACTTCACATAATTTTCTTTAATTATGCTATAGATTTTAAGACACTTTAAAATATATTTAAACACCAACTATTTCAGAAAAAAATGTTAAAAAATAAAAATTAAGCTGAGTAAATGTCAAGTTCAGCTACAATTTATATTAAGCCACAAAAAGAAGCAACAGTTGGATCACATAAGAGTGAACAGTACAAACTTAAATAACCTGTAAATGCACTGTTTAAGAAATGTGTCTGTATAAATACGGCTGTATAAACGTATAAGACTGTCTGTAAGACTGTCTTACAAAATTATTTATGCAGCAAGATTTAAGAACAAACATTCTGTTAGCATAAATTGCCTGAATTGCTTGACTTAGAAATGACTTATAAGTACTTGTGTGGATTCATACTGTCTCTTGTCCTGTGCATTACAGCGTGGTAACTAAGATCATAGACTGAAAAAACCCCAAACAACAAAACCCCACAAAACCATTCTCTACACCCCAACAAAACAACAAACAAAAAAACCCACCCCAAACCAAATTTTAAAAAATGCACCACAAAAAGAGAAGAAAATCAACAAAAATACGACCAAAGGAATAGAAACGCTTATATAACAACGAAGTATCCAAACCAAGGGACATCTAACAAAAATAGAAAGGATATACCAATTGACAAAGTTCAGAAGACTTAGGACCAAATTTCAGGACCACATTTAACTGGATTGAGTTTCTACTCCTGGTTTCAGTAAATTCAGACAAGCTATTTTGATTGTTTCACTCCTCAATTTACCATCCTTTTTGGCAACACAAGTTCTTTACAAGCACAGAGGAACTTGAGAACATGCAGAAGCATGTGATATCATACTTTGTTTAACACATGATCCTTTTTCAGTCAAGATTCTTAGGTGCTACAAAAAACCACACCATTTTAACCAAACAAAATCCCAACTCTTTAGTACATATTTGAAAATCCTTACAACTGCTAAAAATTCAGAGTATTCAAGAAAAAATGGTCAAGTTCTCCTTCAATAGAAAAATGACATCTGAGTAGTCTTCCCTGACTAGACTCAGTTGGAAAAAAGGTAATACAGATACATATTCACTAGTCAGTCACTGGCGAGTAGGTGTGAATTGGTGTCTTGCAAAGAAACTTCAGTTCACTCAGTTCTCAGTAGGCAAAATTCTAAAGTCTAAACCAAAGCATGAGGTATCCATTTCTCTTCTTTAACATAACCATTACGCCCTAGGCTTTAGACCCATATACAGTTAAGAGAGTTTGCTAGAATCATGCTATTCTGAACAGAACAAAACAAGAATGGAAGAAAACACTTTAACGTTTTTGTCAATTGCCCCCAAACAATTATTTGAGAATTCCTCTTCTTAGAAGAATTTTCTTAGAAAAGGTAGAAGAGCCAACCACTGTCTGAGCCAGGTGAGCTCAATGGAGTAAATTTGCAAGCTATCTGAAACGCATCCTAACTATAAAGATATAGGAGCTAGAGACAGCAGCAAAAAACAGTCAGGTTATGTAATATATTAATGTCTCATAGGTATCAATCTTGTGATGCACTCATGTCTCACAGAACTTATCTGTTCCAACTGAAACTATATAGAGAAAGAGAAAAACAAACCCTTTCAGGTGAGAAGCAGTCCAGAACTGCTCCCAAGAATGGTGCCACTAAGTTAAATTCCTGAGCATCTTCCCCATAGCAAGTACTTTCAGAACTTCCAAGGCAGTTCTGAGACCTTCTACCACTTTTGGTGAGGATCTATTGCTTTCAAGTCTGCCAATTGCAGAGTAATTGTCCAGTCCAGCTGGACATCATAAGGGCATCTGGTCCGCTCTCCTACTCTGAGCAAAGCTTACGCTAGCCAGCTGCTCAGATCTAGGTGAGTTCAGACAGCTCCGAGGATGGCAATTGCACTTCATCTCGGGGAGGTTTATCCCTCCCACATCTCACCACGTATTTGGCATGTTTTTGTTGTCTGATGCTTCTCATCCTTCCACTGTGCACCTTGGTGCAGCACCTACCTACATCTTCTCTGCGGCCAAATACGAGGCCGCTGAAGACAGCGTCAAATCCCTTCTTCCTTTACTTTAGACAGAAGAAAAGGTCTCCTGGCTGTAGACGGTGTTCCCCAGCTCCTGCCGAGGCACGGCTGTGGCAGGAAGGATGTCGAGGCTGTGCAGCAGCTCGGGGGGGAAGCTGTGCGGGCTGGCAGCGCCGCTCCCGCCACCAGGGCTGCAGTTGGCGGCCGCCGCCGCCAGGGCACACTGCGGGCTCGGCACACTGCGGGCTGGCATCCTCCTTGCCCCGCCAGGGCACACTGCGGGCTCGGCACACTGCGGGCTGGCATCCTCCCTGCCCCGCCAGGGCACACTGCGGGCTGGCATCCTCCTTGCCCCGCCAGGGCACACTGCGGGCTCGGCACGTACAGTGCCAGGGCTGGCATCCTCCCTGCCCCGCCAGGGCACACTGCGGGCTGGCATCCTCCCTGCCCTGCCAGGGCACACTGCGGGCTCGCCATCCACCCCGCACCGCCACCCCCTGGCCCCGCACACCGCTGCTCCTGCCCCGATCAGCTTCTCCCGAGGGCAAAACAACTTCTACAACTAGTATCGTATTGCCCCAGTGGGGCATTTTAGTAGAGCAAAATAGTGTACTATTTAGCATGGTAAAGCGTTGTAGGGTAGGTTTTCTATCCCATCACTGGCAACAGGCATACAGGAACTTCAAAATTTTTTATTATCTTATTTTGGAGTTAGAAGTTTATGACCAACAGATGTGACAAAAGAAAAGTTCAAAGACATGTATTTTTAACCTTGGATTCAGTTTTTGGATAGATCCTCCATCTGTCTCAGTTATGTCTCCTGAAGCTGTTCAAACGTTCAGGAGTAGCACGGGCTTATGCAAAAAATAGAAATTAATTTTGTCCACAAATTGCTACTGCAGTGGGGAGTTTATGCACTCTTCATCTCTTAAACTGTGAACTGAATTCAACTTTACCTGTAGTAGACAAATCCTGAAGAAATTTTCAGAGTACTTGACTAAATTTACTGCTCTGTTTGCAAAGAAGTATTTATTATTTTTATGAGGAACTTCAGCTTGTTTGGGCTATGAAGGAAACAATCCTGACTAGTATTTTGTCATCCACCCTTCACAGTTTTGGTATGCAATGTAAGCCCCACAGAGTCAGATCAGATACTCTTTTCTGCCCTTGATCTAAATATTAACTCTGAACTTAGATTAATTCATCAGTTGACAGAGCCATATAGACACTAATGTGCCAATAAGCTCCCTCCTCGAGTTAACATATGTTCTTCAATAATTTACTGACTTAATTTGACATAAGGGGATAGTGCCAGAAGCATTAGGGTGAAATATGACAACCTTCCCTCTCATCCCAGCATTGCTATTTCTAGTACTTGAGGATGGGGTGCTGTACTGAATAACAGCTGAGGACAAACAATAGCACTCTTCCTCTCAACTCCAAGACAAATTTGTCCCTAAATATTTAATATAAACTTATCCTAGAAGCTCATTTGTTTCCAAGCAAAAAGCCTGACACCCAAGAGGGTGGCACAGGCTAGGAGTTATGTCCTGCATCTTCACTCACTGCAGCCCCTCTTCAGATGCCCACTCTTGTTCAGAAAAGACCACAGCCACGTTTATACAGAGTCTGAAAAGACCACAGCCTCATTTATACTGGTCAAGTAGGAGGCCAGTCCCAAGGTACCAAACTTTGACTCAACAGGCTACATTCTTCCATCTAAACACACCCACCTTTACTAGGAACCACAGTTCAGCTATCACAAACTTTTGATTACATCGAGATTTACCACACATGCTGGGGTAAATCAAAATGACCACACAGAGTAACTAGACAGATACATATTATTTACACAAACATGGTGTTTAACTATATAAATGACTAGCCTGCAGTAGCATTTTCTCTTCTTCTAAGAACTCAACATTAAGAATGCAAGATTTTCAATAAGAAATAATTTTCATTTCCAGTACAAAGCCTTTGCCTCAAAAAAAAAGGACTTGGTTGTGACAAAGACTGGAATAAAACAAATACACTTGCATTCGTGCCCATAGCCACAGTCACACAGATGCTCCAATTGTGGATGCAGTTATTATTACAAAACATAGAACTGTGGTAATCATCTGAAAATAAAGTTGTACAGTGGCCAGCATTAAGTGGGTGACATTTGTAATGCTAACAAGGCTCAGATGCTATAGCTACATAACTTTTGTGCTTCAATAACACTATCCTGTTACAGTTAGGTAAAAATAATGATCTATTTTACAGTGGTGCAAAATGCCAATCATTTTGGTAAATTTTTAATACCTCTGTATCTTTCAGAGATTTCAAGTATTGTTTTTCTTTATATATAATATATTTAAACATTATTAGAATATTTAATACAACATAACTAGTGTATTAATATATTTGTATTTTTTTACAGAGATTAAATTCAGATCTGTATACTAAGCAAGCCTAAATGGCGAATGCACCACTGAGAAACAAGAATGCTGGAATATTTTTTCTCTCTTTTTAAAGGTTTTTTTTTTTAATTTTATTTTTAAACAGAAAATAAATACTGCTTGGACTTCAAAATAAAACATACTGAGGACATAGTGACAGGACACTAGAGTCTTATAGATTAAAACCAAACAATATGCATATTAAACAACACCCATACATCATCTTACAATATGTATGTGTGGAGTAGAAAAATTTCAACTGTAGCAGGCTCACTGCAGCCTCAATTTCACTACAGTGATTCAATTTCATGTGCAGTAGTATCAAACAGATAGCTTCTGTAATACTTCAAATTGCAGAGGAAGTCAAAATGAAATAGAGAAAGAAGCAAAATGTCAAACCTAACATAAATATGGTGAAGGCTCCAAATAAGCAAGCAAACCTTTAAAGCACATATAGAGGAATCTATACAACATGCCACTGGCAGATCTTGAAAGCATGTGAGTCTAGACTACTACTTCATATCGACTCAAAACATTCAGCAGACAATCAGCCAAACTTTTCAAGACTTCATTTGGATAACTTCAGTTCAGTTGTGAAGGTTCATGTCATGGTTTGATCCCAGTTCAAGTACCACACAGCTGCTGGCTCACTGCCCGCCCACCACTGGGATAGGGAGAGAAAGGGCAAAAGTGCAAAAACTCATGGGTTGAGATAAAGCCAGCTTAAGGTAAAAGGAGTAGTATGAAAAGAAAAACAAAACTCCTTAAAGAAAAACCAAACTACCACAAATAATGCAAAAATCCCACAATTGCTCATCAACAGCCAACCTGTTGAACTTCAGCCAGTCCCAAAGAAGCAGTGCAGGCAAACCTCTCCCCTTCTCCCCAGGCTTTACCGCTGAGCATGATGTGGTATGGTGCAGCTGGGGTCAGCTGTCCCAGCCGTGTCCCCTCCCATCTCCTTTGGCACCCCCAGACAACTCACTGCTGGGGCAGCATGAGAAGCAGAAAAGGTCCCAACTCCATGTTAATGCTGTTCAGCAATTCCTGAAACACCAGTATGTTATCAAAACGATTTCATCACAAATCCAAAAGATACAGGTCCCATACAAGCTGCTATGGAGAAAAGCAATTCTTTCCCATTCTAAACCAGCACAAGGTAATATTAGAAGTCAACTTGCAAGACAGTATCCTAGTGAATGCAAGCAGCTTTACCCACCTTTAAGTACAGCTCTTAAAAGAGATCAATTCTTTCTGATTATTCTGAGATATTCAAAGAGAATCAGAATTTAGTTAAATCTTTTCCTTCAGCAGAATGTTTTCCCTAACAACTCCGTTTCCAGACCAACTCTATCCACATTAGTTTATGCATTTCCAAGCCCCACTACTGTTGCCTAGTAAATAATTAAATGCAGAAACATTTTACTCCATGACAGCAACTGGAAGACTATTAAAAACATATAAAATACAAGACGCATTTACAGATCCTTTTGAATGTAACTTGACATGTACCACATGAATTCAAGGATTTCTGAGAAAACACTTCTTTTAGAAAGCTGCATTTATTTGCAGGATAGAATATGAATTTGCATCAACTGGAGCTTGTATGAATTCACAAGTAAGAAGGATATTTATTAGATTCACCATAGATTTACAATGCTTGTAAATATTTTCCAATGATAATACATTGTAAGGCAGGGGAAGTTGTGAATTTCTATCTGGACTAACATTACAGTGACTCAAGACCTAATTAACTTGGTAAGTCAATGGTAAATACATGAAACCTGTCAATTATTTCAAGCTTGAATTGCAGAGAGTGAAAGTACAAAACCACAAATTTTTGCATATCTTCCTTCCCCACCTCCTCTTCAAACAGCCCTTATCACTCTCCCAACTATTCTAGTTCTTCCTTTCTAAATTCCTCCCTCTGTTTCCCTCATCATCTATTCAGCTCATGTTTAATTGGCTAGCCCTCCTTCTTCAGATCCCATCCCTATTCCATTTAATTCAAACAACCTCCTTTCAATGCACTCTCCAAATCTGAGAGGAGAAGAAAGAGCCCAAAAGTCTCCTTGCTTTCAATCCTTACACCTGACAACACAGAGTTACAAGACTGCATGAAATCCTCCCTTGCCTTCTCATGTCTAAAAGCCCATCGACGCAAAAGTGTTTCTTAAATCTCTACTGAACTTTTGCAAACATTTTTTGAACGGTTTATATCCTGGCCTACTACAAGCAGTGTCTATTTTGACAGATAATTTTGTATCAAAAACTAAAGAAACAGCTGGTAAAAAGCATATTATGAATACAGATTCCCTACAGGTTATCTCCAAGTAAAAAAAAAAATTAAGTTATTAAAATCATCATTATTATAAAGTTAAATCTGAGGTACAGACTTCTTCAGAGTTGTTTTTTTAAATAATGAACATTACAATGTACTTAATACAAAACCTTTAATGAAAAAAAAAAATCTATACTGATTATTTGCTCTGGGACCGCACTTTGTTGTTTTCACTTAGGTTTGAAATCATCCAGAAGCAGACATAGCAGAAACCCCTTCAATTTACATGTTTAAAGTTCAGCAACAAAAGTATTTGAATTGCTAAACTACCTCAATACTAGCTGTAACTCGCTCCCTCCTTTACCTCTCTCTTTACCTCCTTTACCTCTCTCTAGGAAATGCCACCAAGAATGCAGGAGAAGAGTACAGCAACTGTCAGGGCAGGTGTAATGGCTTTTTGTCCTGCACCATAGCATGCACACAAAGAAACAAGACAGCAGAAGGAAACATGCCCCATCCACCCCCTTAAGACTTTTATGTGGTACATGCACCTCCATTTAAAGGCATACATGCTGAAGCACAAAAACCAGAACTCATCCTTAGCTTGAAAGAAGATTTGACAAGGAATGGACAAAGAGAACCCAGTAACTGTTGATATATCTTTTGGAGCTAACAATTTAACTGAGAGTCTAGTAATACTAAATTTGCACCAGTGATATCAAACAGGGTCCTAATTTAGTCACTAACATTCAGAGAACTAAATACCCAGTCTACTTGTGTGTTTGTTACACAGCACAGCTATACAAAAAAATACCCACAACAGTGCCCTAATGGCCTAACCCACCAAAATTCAGGCAACTTTAGTTACTGCTGGTTCTGTTGACTTCATTGGTGTCATGCTAGCAAAGTTATCCACTGTGCTTACACATATGGACCATGCTTTCTGAGACAAGTATGTTAAAATGTTACCCTTTTTGGAAGTACTTTATAATTGCCATAGTGGTTCAGCAACAACCTTCAAGAGAAACCAGGCAAGCCCACAACTGTATGTTTACTCTCCTCAAAATGTCAGCAGAACATTAGCAACAGAACAGTGAAAGTCAACTCAGTTTTCATACAAAGACATTTTCACAGAACAGCCCAAAATTATGTGGAATTAAATCCTGATGAACTTTTTATTGACAGGAAAAAAGCCATAAATATTACAAACAAAACTAGGTTGTTAAGATTACGTACTGCGCCTGAGGTATTCCATCAGTGGTGGAATAAACACTGGGCTCTTAAAAAGTAACAGTAAGTTAATTGTAAGGACTTTACATCACAAGCTTGCCCTCAGAGATCTTACAGCAGAGGAGTAAACACATGCAGTCACACCCTAACAAGTAAAAACATCATAAGTTTACACTCCTAGCTGGCAAAAAGCACTAAGAATTGTGTCATTTGCTGTCTGCTGGGATTCCTTTTTACCTTTTTTTTCAAGTAGTTTCTTGTTGGTTCCAGCCCAAATCTGCCAGAGTTAAAGACTCGTTATTGCTGACTCAAGAAAAAATATAGTAAGAAAAGAATACATAGAGAAGCAGTGCTCATAAATGAGATCCTTAGAAGTATAAATCAAAAATGAAGCTTTTAACATAATTTCATCAGATTTCAAGAAAACTAATTTGTAGCACTGAAAAGGAAAGAGCCTACTTTAAGACTAAATGCACCCTCCCCATTACATTATGGGTTTAGTTACTGTACCAGGCATGATATAATGGAAGCAACTACACACATGTATGAGTGCAGAAGCAGAATGCATCATCCAATGAAGTATAAAGCACATCAGTTTCTTTGAAAAAGTAAAAATGCAATAGACAAGAATGATAACTAAGAAGGGCTGTTCCCTAACATCAGATGGTAAAAGCTACATTTTTATTTGAGAAGAAAAAGGTGTGGAAACACCCTCTGTAATACTAAACCAGCAAAGAGCAGAATGAGTACACAGAGCTGAAATAATTGGCTGGATGTTACACCGTGCTTATGCTATTTCTTTGTTGTGTCCAGTAACAGAGGTTGTAAACATCCCATGGACACAGTGCTTGCATTTCTATGGCTATGGGAACAATCAAATCAGCCTACTTGGACTAAGTTTCCAAGATCATACCAGAAGTCACTATCTTAATATCAAGTGAAATTGAAATTTTTGTAACAATTTTTTTAAACTGTAATTTTTAAAATTAGTTTAAACTGCAAAAGAATGTTACATACAAACAATGTTTAATATTCTACTCTATAGTACAGGGATGGAAGAAAGCAAAGAAATTATTAAATCTTGTTGGTAGACAAAAATGTTAATCAATAAAAATGTCAATCTGTTTATACAAACAGAGGTTCAGAGAACTGGAAATGCCCATGGCTTGTAACATGAATTTATTTAATCCTGGCTATATAATCCCTTCATCATCACCATAAAGCAGCTTCATTACATATAAAGAAGTCTGCCTTAATATTATTCAACAATAAATGAAGCTAACTACCATTGATTACAGTAACAGCAACAAAAAAGCAATTGCTATATTACTCATTTAAGACTGTTAAACTTTGGGGAAAACGAAACAGACACCACCTCTATTCCATTACCATTACCAGTGTATTTTTCTCACCAGCATACTGGCTTACCCCAGGTATTTCTGCCATGCTGAACTATCCATAACATTGAAAATACATGCAGCTGTTCTTTGAAATGATACAGAAGAAATGGGCTACTTTACATAGGTAATGAAACACTGCTGCTTCCCATTTATGAAACATTTAGTCAGATAGGTCTGTAGGTTTAGTTATGTTTATATATACGTACACACACACACACGTATATGAATACCCCCACCCCAAACATTATGACATTATGGAAAACCCACTGATTAAAATCATCATTGAATTTGCTACAATATTATTCATGTATCTCCTGCTACTGATAATAACTATGAAATGTATTAGCAGATTTTTGTCCTATTATTGTTAACAGTAAATCAGAAGCATAAAGATCACTGGGAAAAAGAAAGAGAAAAAACATGCTACTGTCTCTTTGAAAAATCTGTTCCTAGAGTATTCAAATCTCTTCAGTCATATTCTAATTTCTCTGCATCACCACAAATGAGGATGGGAAAGAAACACATATCAAAGTCAATAAAAAAAACTCTACTGTATTCAAAGGAAAAGGTGTTTGCTATCTTACTGGGCCTCCAGAGAACACCAAGAATGCCTCCCTCGGGCAGCACCACTGAAGTAGCTAAAGTAAACGAATGAGAAACACTCATTTTGTCTGGAGACAGAAGAGTTACTCAGGGGTACCAGAAATCTGGGAAGAGTTAATTCTGCTTGACAGATCATGAGGAATGGCACAACAGCAGAAGAACGCAGCAAAGACTGAGAAAAAAACTGTTCTTCAAACAGGGAAAACTGCATAGAGAGAATCATTGGCACTGACCACAGGCATTCCTTGTGTAAACTTCCCTGGCTTTGCCTCCTGATGGGACCAACAGCACCACAGAAGCCACAGGAAGCTAAGAAATAAAAGATGCAGCTAATGGAGAAAAAGTCAATGTTTTGATCAGCCTGGCACAGAGTGTGATGCTCAGAAACATGCTGGAAGCCGTGAATTGAGAACACATCAAAACAAACCTGCAAGCAGGTCAAAGCCTCCCTCACCCACAAGCAACCCTCAGCTGCGTTTCGCACGCCTGCTCCAAGCATATGCTTTCTCCATTAAATGTTACTGCCAGAACCAAACAAGCAATGAACTCATCCACTTTGTCTATAAAAGCACATGTAGGAGAAGAAATGTTCAAATTAACTTCTACTGCGGTTTTTAATCATGATACGAAATATGCAGAGCTGACTAGAATATCAGACAGTTTAACTGGGCAGCTGAGGAGACCAACACAATTCTGCCTGAAGGTCAAATCAATATCAAGAAAAAATCTTGTGCTACCAAGAACATTTACCATCAGATGTGCAAAAACCTAGTTTGGGAGAAGTTTAAAGGAGTGGAAGAGGTGATAAAGTTGAGGAGGAGTATTACACTGCGTAAATAGCTTTTATTCAGTGACGCAGTAAATGCGAAAATTCTCCCTTGGTGCGAGGCAGAGTAAACAGAAGAGGATTAACACCACGGCTCAGATCTCTACCTGAAGGCAGTGCCAGCGAAGGCGTCCGACCGCCCACACCGCTGCTGCAGGCAGCTGGCACCACGGCTTCTCACGGAGCAGAGGGAAAGCTGGCAGGGCTGCTCGCTCACTTACATCCCAAAACAATCCTGTGCTGGACTTGGTCAGCATCCTGCTCCTCAGTGGCGTCTCAGCAAGCCAAGGCAGCTTTGGCCACCTGCCCACTATTGGTTTCTCTGCAATAGAAATCGCTTCTGTTGCTCACTAAGAAGTCAAACACTGCAGATAAACACAGGCACACAGCTGCCATTTCCCTCTCTGAACAGTTCTTTACGGAGGGATTGAAAATATAGGCATCAACGGCAATTTTCATACCACCTTCAGCCTTCATTCTAATGGTGAAAAATGTTTTCAAGATACATTTCTGACAAACGGGTACTATGTAGCTTCATTCTGCAAAGATCTTTCCACACAGAGCAAAGGGACATAATTGTGCAATGGAATTCTAAAAATCTTCACATCAGACAGTTAACACAGAGACGATTCCTTTCACAGACACCAAATAGCTGCATTCACTATGTGGACGTGGTATTTGCACATTGACCATGTCAGTTTTAATAGATAAGAGTGTCCCATCCCTCCCCAAGTCTTACATCTTTCTAAAATATCATTCAATTAGCCAGAATCAGTAGTATCAGCCAAAAAGACTGATAAAAGAAATGACATAATAGTCATTTGAGTACAGACAGCGCTTAGTCTCTACCTTGTATTAAGTGACTTTTTTGATTAAGACGTGTAAAAAACAAGCACAAAAATATAAGTCACCACTTAGCCACTCTTACTATAATTATAACACCACCACCACCACCCATCATTTAACACATAAAACAGCGCTACAGCTGTCTGCAGAACTCATTAAAAGAACAAGAAACAAGCATCTTCACATAGTATCTGTTATGATTCAACACCTTAGATGGTATCAGTAACTGATTTTTTTAACCTCCTGTATTTTCTAGCATTAATACAACATCAGCAATACATTACTTCACACTGGACTGGACAACAGTTCAAACAGTACACATTAACTGAGATTTTTCTGGAAGGATTTTTCCTATCAAAATAAAGCACAAAGAAAAAGTAAAGGATAACAAGAAGTAATGTACAATCAAGATCAAGATAGCAGGAAGGAAACATCAACAACAAAATATTTCAAGAAACTGAAGACAAAATTTCTTCAAAGCTTTTCGTATCAACTACAACTTGAAATGAGAAAAGCTCCAAGTAAATATTGTGAAATTCATCTCATTTTGTAAACAATGCATTGGTTTTTAATCTGAATTTAACATTTCTTACATTGCCCTGAATAAGGATTCACCAAGTCTACTTTAATTGACCACAGCCTTGGATATAACATGGAATTCTATAAAATAGTACTCAACTCAAATGGTGAGTGCCTAATTTTAAATACTATTTAATTAGGCAAATGAACAGAGATTGTAATAAATGGTCTTGTCTTAAAAAAGATGAAATAATCTTTGTATAAGGTAAAAAAATACTTATGCAGGTACCATAAAAGCCTTCTCTACCTCAAAGTACATTTACTTCAGAAACCTCCTCTTATTCTACTTTGCTTGCTTACATAGTTTTTGTAAATGAGAGGTGCTTATTATAAGTAATGGATGATGCTAAGGAATGGCAATGATCCTTTTACCACTACCCTCTTTACACTCTCATTTAGGTAGCTTTGCAGTTATCACAAATTATTATCTAGTGCTGGTCTACAAACTCAAGCACTCATTTACTAAATGGTTTAACAGATTATTGTCACTAAATCTTGAACAGATGAACCTTTCAGATGCTCATTTAGTACTAACAGCTACTATATAGCTTTTAAACTACATTGTTTTATTTTAAAGACAGCATTATGCAAATCCTAAAGTGAGCTACTAGCTAACAAAGTAATGCTCAGCATGAAGGTGACTTAATCCCACCACTCAAGGAAAGCAAAACCTTGATAGTTTGAAAAAGTTTGTCTAACTTGTTGGCTCAAGCACCATTTCAAAGCACCACTTCCAACCAACATGAAAAACTTCATGATCAGTGATTAAGTATCTTGTTGAACTACTTCAGGCAAAAGATAAGAAATTGGTCTTTAAAAAGAAACGGAACTGAATATATTGTTTTCAACCTCTTATTTTCTTTTAGCTAGGCAAAACCATACAGGTTACAAGAGCCCTATAGTAAAACAACCCAAACCAAACAGGAGGAAAAACAAACAAACAAAAAAAAATTCTTGGTTCTTCCCATGCCCGTATAACAAGCAGTCCTGCATGTCTCTACCATTCCTAAGAAAGCAGGATTCCAGATTTCATCAGGGACAATCGACGGAGAAGAAGAAGAAACAGAGGAAGCACCGGAGTATGTTCAAGTCATGACCTGTAACACTTTGTGGTCTTTTAGCTCTGTGACCAAGATTTCTGATGGAAGGAATCAGACACTGAGAGGCCCACGGGATGGATGCTCCTTTCTCACTGCAGTTAAGAGACTAACCAGGAGCTGCCACATGACTGGGAGACTATTAGGAGTTTTTCTCCAGATAAAGCCTTTTGTCACAAGACCTCCTCCACCCTGCCTGTAAACTGGAGGGAAATGCAAATGCTGCATGCCAAATAGGTAGAGTTTGAGAGGAATTCAAGGCTGCCTGGCAAAAAGAGAATAGGTGCAAGTAGGAGGAGAGGCACTCCTGCCAGGCCTCCATCCCAATGGCCTCTACTCACCCACGGAATGGCTGAGGCTGCTCCTCCTGCAAGGACACCATCTGGGCATCAGCAGCAGTGGGAAAAGTCCCACTCTGCAGCCAGGAAAGGGAGGAGAGCACCTACAAACAAAATGGAACAAAATGTAAAACCGAATTTAAGGAAGATGAGATAGGTAAAGCTGAGTGGAGTATAAATTCTGAGGAAATATATTTGAAAACTGAAAGGAAATCAAATCATATATCCCAAGCTTAGCAACTGTTGTCAGTGTGTTTTTAATAAAATGGAAGAAATTTCTTTTATTACAAAGAAATTCCTGGAAACATCCTGACTATAAACAGCTGTATGAGAAATTCAGTTGACATACAAACTAACTTCATGAACAACAGATACACGCTAATTAGGAGAAACTATGAGAAACCTGCATCCAGTAAATTAAATCTGTATTCCATGTACTAACATTTCTACACACATGTCAATCTACAGCAAAAAAACGATGTCCTTGTAATTACTTATTGTCATCTAGGGCAAAACCAAAATAAAAGCACACATGCACTATCTGAAAAAAGCTAGGCCTTTGGGGAAATCTATGTGGTATTTGTTTATATAAATAATTCCCCTCTCCAATTTCCAAATTCTTATTACATGAGAAGAAAATTATAGAGGATTACACTGCACCACGAAGTGACACCCATTAGAGCATAGTATCCCAGTCTGGGCCTTGAGATCTATCAGTATTAATAGAAAACAGATGAAATTGCCCTTATAAGCTCTGTGACAAGGAACTTACGAGTTTGTTTATAACATTTGGTGTAAACACAAAAAATTATGAACTCGACTACTAATCTTTTTTGTCTGTGCTACAATATAAGCCTTCAATAGATCTATTACCTATAACTGCTGTTAATTAAACAAGTATACAAAGAGAATATTTTCTTCCATGTAAAAGACAGCTGGCTAGCAACATCTTAATTAAATTGTAAATCCTGTACTGAAAAACTATTAGATACAAACATTTTAATCACCTTTGACAATCAATTTCACCCTAAACGTTAAAAATAATTAATCATGTTGAAGACAGATGAGTTATTTGTTTAAAGGCTACGGTCATAAAACCAATAAGGTCTCACATTTATAGAGCTATTTAGAACTAACACAAAGGCATTTTTTGCATGAATAGCTTCCTGCAATTCCAGAATCCCTGGAATGCAAATTCAGTTATGAAACCAATTAATCTTTTTAATTACTTAATTATGTCTCAGATCCAACAAGCAGGCAATTGTAAAATACAAGAGAAACAGGAGGCAGAACGAAGGCATTTGTAACTGTACAGTGTGTAACCTATTCCAGAAAAACAACTGCCCTCTGGAAGTGGCAATTCCGCCTGCCAGGCAGGAGCCCTGCTACATCTGCAAGCAGCTGGGCTTGCAGCACTCTGGCTGGAGTGTTTCTCAAGTGCCTGGGTATACTCCATTTGAGATCTGCACATACTCTCATCAAAAATGGTAAATGTGAAACAGATTGTCAAGTGCAACAAGTACCTTGGATTCAGCCTTCATTTCCAAAGGCTCATTTCAACCTTTCTAGAGCAGAAGGTTTGTGTCTCCTACCCTGAAGTAGCCTGAGCAATAGTCCAAGTCATTTTACTTTATATATATAAATATATATTACTTCTGAGCAAAAGTTAGGTTTTCTTCACTGCAATTTATCAGGTTTATTTTGATTTAACACCAATCTCTGTTAAGAAATATTTTTTTCCCCAATTTACTTGATTTTTTGCTAATTTCCTCCTATTTTGTCTACTTGCTGCTTTAATCCTGCACTTTCATCTGCAGAGGCATATAACACTGGGAACAGTGGGGTAAATATGTGCTTCATGTTCTCCAATGCAGTACATTATACACTTGCTTATTACAGACTCCCAAACTTTTCTTCAGGTCTGGTTAGACCACAGCAGTTACTTTCTTTTGCAAATGGAAACTGTTCACTTTTTGGAAATGTCAAGATAAAAGATTTTTAATATAACTTGTTTTTTTTTTTTAAAAGCAACATTGGCCTATTTCATTCAGAAAAAAGCCTTAAAATAGCCTCTTTCTATTGCTTGCCACCCAGTCATTAGTTCTGCAAGCCCATTCAACATACTGCCCTTGAACTCTCGATTTCAAACATATTTCAGATACATGTCTGGTTTTCTCTGAAACCAAACCACAAGTGCCAGATATTGCTCAAAGTTTTAAAATAAAAAGCACATTATGAAAGTTGAAAGACTATATAGTGGGGAAAAAAACCCCAACAAAACAAGAAAAGGTAGCAGTAAAAGTCTGTTTTAGATTACATTTCATCATTAGAAATTGTAACTAACACTTTTTATCATTTCCCCTTGAAATTGTATTTTGTTTGCTTCTAACTGGCAAACTTAGCCCTTTAACCCAGAACTCCTTGTATTTCAGCACCAGTATTTTCTATTAAGGAAAAAAACCCATCATATTTCAGCAATGTCAACTTGGATTTCTTCAAGGAAACAAGAGAAGAGAAGCAATACTGGCATTTCTTGCCAGTGCTAAAAGCAGGTTAATCCTTTTTTATTTGAATTTCTCAAGCTTATGCAATCAGCTAGCACCTCTACCTGAGAGGTTTTAAACTGGTTGCCAACTCCAGTCAAATAAGGACAGAGATTGAAATATAGAAAAGAAACTCTTAAAAGGTAAGGATAAGGAAGAATAAAGCCAGTAACTGATTATTGCCATTATCTAGTAACCTGAGAGACAGAAAAGTAGAAAAGGCTGTTGTGTTGTTGGCTTTGGGTTGGTATTTTGGAGGGATGGGGTGGGTGGGGAGTTTCGGAGATTTTTTTTTTTTGTTTGTTTGTTGGGTTTGTTTTTAATTCAATACTCTTTTGCCATTTAGATTAGCTGGCAATCACCTGAAGTTTAGTTGTTAATTACATGCCATGCATCTTTCTTTGCTTAGTGCAGGTGCCGTGCAAGATGCAAAAAGAGCAAAAAGAGGCAGAAAAACATAAAACACAGCACAAGCTTTTCTAACAATGACAAGGAGCTTTGTATCAACTAGACATGCTCAACTTGAGGCATCCAGCTGAAGCATCTGAACTATGAATCCAATTTCCCCATCCTGACATTGTGCTATGGACAAGTCTGGATATCTGCAAAGGCATTTCAGACCCTTGGTGACCTGATCATCTTCCCCACTTTCCCAGTTAACCTGTTTCTCTGTTAATGCAACATATCCATACTTTTGACACACTAAAAAAAGTGCAGAATGTAACACAATTACACCTACCAGAAACTATTGTAATCCAAACAGCCGAGGAAAATCAGCTCTTACAAAGAACAGATGTACCACTATATATGTATAGATTTTCTGGCCTTTTCTTAGAATAGAGACATGGTAAAATAGACTGTGATGCAAGAACAAAGCACTCTAGAAAGAAGCAGTTTAAAAAGTTGCTCATATTCTTAGTATTATGACTAATTTTTACACTAAACTTATGTTTATACACTAATAACCATACTAAGGCTAAAAGAGATGCTGCAGTGCTGCTGGAGACCACAGTCTATGAAAGAGACCGTTTTAAGTAAACTAGAAGTAGCAAGAAATGATATACTATATTTTTCATTTATGAACTTTGTTTACGCCAAGTACAGGATGTATGGGAGAAGGTAAGAGCTGCAGTGTAGAAGAGACATTTCAGGAGGGGTCAGCAGAGGCTGGTCTGGACAGACAGCTGGAAGAGGGCTGAGAGGAGCTGTTCAGCCAGTGGAAGAGAAACTCTCCATGCTGGAAGCATTCACCATTAATCATCAGGTTGTTTAAACTGCTGCAACTACTAGCTGAAGGGACAGCTTTAAACTCTTTATGAGTTATGGCTCTTCTACAGGGCTGCTTTTTGAAGGCCTTCTACTTCAGGCACAGAAGTTCAAGAAGTTCTTCACTAAGTGAAGAAGTTTAGTCAACCTCCAAATACTGTAATACAGACTAGTGGCAAGGGAAAACTTCAGGACATTCTTTAAGGTTATACTGCAAGCAGCAGATGACAAAAGTGAGCAAGTACATCTTGATTTTCACACCTTCCTCGATGAGGCTTTAGAGATGAAAGTTCAGAAACAAGATGTCTAAGGAACTTCTCACACAATGAAACATTATTTTTCTCCTCCTGAAGTCCTCTTAGTGGAACAAGTCAGCATGACATGAAAAGCATTTTGAAAAGTAGAAATACTGTAGTTTTGCAATACTTTCTTAGCTTTAAACTAGCTCCATGAATTAAATGATTAAGCACTTGATGGGGAAGTAGAGAACAGTTTAAAAAACTCTACAGCATCTTTCATCTTCTTGAATTTAAAGCAGCTATCACTATAATAACAGAAAATCAAGGTTTAGTCTACTGTGCAAGACAAGATTTTGACCCTGTTGAAATGCTAAACTCTGCAGCACTTTCACTGAACCAGAAGAACACCAAAAGATTGCTGAGGCAAAGTAGGACACTCATGAAAAGCAGCAGGGAGAGAGGTATGAAACCCCAAAAGCAGAACAACAAAAAAGCTTTTGCCATTACTCTATATTTACTTGCAACAAACTTTCTCCGAAAAATTAATTTTGGATGTCAACATTTGTTGGACTTTTTCCTCCCCCAAAAGATACATGCAGGGAAAAATGTTAATCTGTATTTTCAAACATTTTTTTTAAGACTGGATTTCTCATGACTTCATGGTTACTTCTTCTAGAGTATCAAAACAAGAAAAGGATGTCTCAATCGAACTATGATCTGGATGTTGTATGCGAGGTGAGACACATGACCAAGAGTCAATTTTCTTCCAAGTCTGAATGGTAATTGTATGAATATCAAGTCACACTCTAAAGAATAATTATTATATGTTCCTCATCCAAGGTTTTAGGGCAAGAGATTGCAATAATCTTTCAAAAAATACATGAAAGTTATTTGGAAAATGGTCATTTTCTTGCAATTTTTGGCATTGTAATACAACTATTAAAGCAATCATTTATTGCAGAATGCAGCGTTTATATCTTTACATAATACAATCCTTGCAGTTTGAAGATACTAAGAAGGAAGCATGCTAAGAACACAGAAGAATAAATTCAAATATTTAGTTCACATAAATTCAAATATTTAGTTCTGAATCGGATGTTATTTCTACCGCTCTACAATTGTTTCCAGGAAACAAAACCTTTAAGGCTTTATTTTAAAAGTTGCACTGACAACAATGATTTGTCTCTATTTTCAAAGGAAAGAACAGTATGATCCAGCCAGTGCCTTCCTGTCTTACATGCCTACCCTAGAAAATTTTCCCTGCAGTAAATGCTGCATTTTTTTTCAGCCAAGCGATATATCACTCATCCTCTTCCTTGAAGACCTAAGCTGAAATTCACAGTTGTGTGCAAGAGAATATAAAAGTCCTTGCAAGCAGCCTTTTCATTTTTAATAAATTAATATTTTTTCTTCCATAGAACAAAGTCAGTTGTATTATTTTAATCAGGAAGACAAAAATTCATAAGGACCAAACCTACTCTAGCAGGACCAGCCTGGGCAAGCTGTCCAGGATCTCATCTAGATGGCTTCTGTGTATCTCTAAGGATAAAGATTTTGGTTTAACCTTTGCCAGCACTTGGTCACTCTCACAATGGAAAAGTGTTTCCTGATGTTCAGAGGGAACCTCCTGCATTTTCAGTGTGTGACCATTGCCTCTGGTCCTGTCACTGGGCACCACTGGAAAGAGCCTGGCTCTGTCTCTGTACACCGCAACTTCAGGTAATAATTGTAGAGACCACTCCTGAGCCTCCTCTTCTACAAGCAGAAGCTTTCTCAAGACTTTCATCATGAGAGACATGCTCTAGTCAGTAACCATCCTTGTCCTATTTGATGGGCACTCTCTGCTGTGGCCACAGCTCTCTTGGGAAGCCCAGAGCTGGACACACTACTCCAGGAATAGCCTCATCAGGCTGGAGTAACGGGAAGGGATCACCTCTCGATCACCACTCTAATGCAGCCCCAAGACACCATCAGCCTTCTTTGCTGCAAGGGCTCAGAGCTGGCCCATGCTCACCCAGACAGCTCTGCCAAGCTGCTTTCCAGCTGGGCAGCCCCCAGCACACACTGGAGTTTTCTGGGGTTTTTCCTCTTCAGATGCAGGACTTGGCACTTCACCTTGTTGATCCTGCCAGCCCATTTCTCCAGGCTGTTAGGGTCCTTAGGGATGGCAGCATGACCTTCTGGTACACCAGCCAGTCCACCCAGTTCTGTATCATCAGCAAATTTGCCCCCTCATCCAAATCATTAAAGAAGATGTTGGACAGGACTGGTTCCAGTACCCACTCCTCGGTACAGCACTGGCTGCCAGACCCCAGCTAGGCTTCGAACTACTGACCACCATTCCGGGGGCCTGGCTGTTCTGCCAGTTTTTACCTCACTGTCTGCTCACCCAGCCCCTGTTTCATCAGCTTCTCCATGAGGATCTTATTGGAAGCTGTGCCAAAAGCCTCACTGAAGGCAGGCTCCTGCCTACTGTTCTCCTCATCTACCAAGCCAGTCACATCATTATGGAAGGTTATTGAGCTGGTCAAGTGTGACTTCACTGTGGTGAATCCATGCTGATTAGTCCAGATGACTTTGTCTTTACTAGTGTAGATCATTACTCCCTTGCTTTACAGTCCATTCAAATGAATTTTGTAATCATTCATACATATGTATCCCCAAACTATTTCAATACCAAGTGGGAGAATCAGTATTATATGAATTGACTTTTGTAAGACTCACATACCACCCCACCAAAACAAACAAAAAAGCCGCTCTTTTCTCCAATGAAGCCTGTGAATCTTTTTAGAAAGATACCCAGAGCTTGACTTTAAAACTGCAAGTGATAGGAAAAATACTAATTTAAAGCTTAACCAGCCTTAACATTAATGATTTTTCCCCCTAAGTTTTAGCTTGCAGGTTCTAGATCTTTTACAACTTCATCTTTAAAATCCATGTATGTACCTCATTCAATGGGATCATTTCTCCTGTTACAGAATTATAATACACTTCTCTTTATACACTAAACAGACTAAAGAAGGTAGAATGAACTTTTCCAATTCTAAAAAAGTTACAAACACATACAGGAACCTTTTCCTAAGAGCACAAGCTAGCTATCATTAGTAAGGTTCTTGAACTGATTAAAAAANAAAAAAAAAAGACCTATGCACTAAGAGTAAGTCAAAATGAAAAATAAGCAGAATGCACACCTAACACAAGTATTTAAGGCAAGGCTTGGCTCACTGCCATGCAAAAGCAATCTATATTTTAAAATTACCTGTATTTAAAATGACCTGCTTAATAATCAAGTAATGAATATATGACTATTCAAGTAGCATAATTATTCAGATACATTACACTGTATCCATAACCTAAGAAAAAAACAGAAAAGAAAGATAATTAAATAGCGAGGCTGAAGGACAAATGGTCACTCTCACAAAAAGTGCAGCTGCCACCCTCAGATTACTAGACTGTCCCACAGTGTCATTATCCCTAGATCCTTATTAAGCTCTTGCTAAGATACCAAATACAAATCTTGACACTGCTACATTTCCAATGCTAGCCTTCATGATAACCAGATTTCCACTGATTCTTTGCAGTTACATATTTGTTGGTATCCTTACTTGCTATATAAGTTGAACAGATAAAGATGTCATGTTTTTAATCTGTCTAACCCTTAGTGTAATTTGAGATGCTTATCCAGGCTTACATCAAGGCAATGCCCTTTTAAAAATCAAAAAAACAACACCACCTCAAAACACACGACCTAATGCAGCCTGGCTTTATTGCTAGCCACATTGATCACGCTATTTAACTTCTATACTTGATTACAACATTTCACAACAACAACAAAAAATGGTTTTTAATAGATACTGTAAGTAAAATAAAGTGAAGGAACTAGTCATGAGCATATGACTACAGCATAAGACTATACTGATGATGTAACATTAAAACTGTTATCTTCTGTAATTCAAGATTCCTGAACAGTCGCATCAGCTAAATTTCAATAAAATTAAGCTTTCAATGCAAACCAGCTGTAAGTATGCACTCTGAATCAGTATGATAGATGACAGGGCAGGAGACCAGAATGGTTGACTACGCCTCAGAAAAAGAACTGAAGCCCTCGGCATAGGAGAGACTGGTAGGGAGTTCAGCTCATATTTAACAATCACAGGGGAAGTTCAAGGTTTGGCTGACGATGCTAATTTCTTGTGGAAGTAAAATGTCCTTCAGAAACACAACACTTGGGAACACTTGGGTTATTATTACAAAGCCTTAGTGAAAAATCGATTTGGAAAAAGATGAGGTTTATTTTAGATAACTGATTTTTAGATTTATGTCATTTCCTTGGCCTTACTATTTGTATAACCCTGCCCTTCTCCTGCCTCTGGAGCTGCACCAGCACTGGAAACAGCAGCTGGCAATGGTCTCAAGCCAGACTTCCTTGCTTTCCACAAGGCAACCACCCTGTGGTGAACCATCAGCTGCAGAGCTGTGGGGCCACTGCAGCAGCCCAAGGCAGATCACAGGCACTGTGGAATTCTGCCAGGTTCCCATACAGACACATCAGAAGGGAGAGACAATGGATTAACCTGTCCAGTGCTGTCATTAAGACAGCTTTGCTCTTCCTGTATCAAGGTCAGGATCTCAGAATGTGCAGGAGCATCCCCAGGGCAGCGCTCTGCTCTCTCAGGGGCACACTTGTAGCACTCAGTGCTGAGTGTGTTATTCCTCAATTAAACAAACACCCAGCATTTGGTGAGAACTGTGAAGAAGACTGCATGTTCGCTGTGTCCAGCGTGTTGAACTCTCTCAGGTGAGATCTTATGGAAGACAGAAAGTGTCCCTTTCCTGGAGGCAGCTACCATACCCAGCCAGGGGAAGCTGTCACAGTCTCAGGATGAGACAGGTAGACACAGCAAGCCCAGGCTCCCAGTGCACACGGGATCCCTGAGAAGGCACACAACAGGTGAACAAACCAGCCACAGATGTGCAAAAGACAGCAGGATCTTCTTAAGGTCTAGGTGGGGATTTGGAAAGGCTTACCATGAATCAGAAAGCCTGTGAAAACTGCCTGGTTGGAAAGAAAAACGCTGCAAGACAGACTAGATAGATCTGACTCTAAACCATTAATGTTAACATTTCAACAAGCAGACATGAATTCTTGTGGTGTGCAGTTTGACTTGACATTTTGTACTCTTATATAATCTATTTTTAAAGTGAAAACTTAGCATTTTGGGAGTCTTACTGTAAGTATGGTACAGGACAGTTCTACCTCAAAGCATCCAAACCAGAAAATCTATTACAGCAAGCAGAAAAAGGATCTTTGCTTCTCTTTCCAAAATGTTAAAAATATTAAGAGCTTAAGTTTTGATGTTACATACATGCAATTTTTTTGTCCAACACCCTTGCTTTTATTATATAATCTGAAAACAATTAGCCTGAATGCCCATTTTTGTCTTAGAGTAAGGAAGGCCTAAATCTCAATGTAATGGGTTTTTGGGAAAGAATCAGAAAGAGTTCTCTGGTTTATGGTGTGTACTGCATCTGAGTATTTCCACTGGTTATTGCATATGAGTAATCTTGCTATTAATCAATTAAATTTCACTGGCTAAAATTATAGTTGTCATTTTAAACTGGAGGTCAGATTGGATGGTATCTTCTGGCTTAAGATACAAGAGTCTGGCGTTAGAAAGTGCTATAACCTGAAAGTATGCTGAACTAAATCAAATTAACCTATCAACTAAACTCATATAAGAGACCAGGCATAATTAATAACCCTACTGGAACTACTACTCCAAATACAAAAGCTCCTCTTCTTTTAGAGTAATATCAAAGAAACATGTACCTAGGTTTCATTAATTTCTACTATTTCAGAGTTAAACCTGTAACAGGCAGCACTATACTCTCCACATTTGTACTGCAGACAAGGTGAAGCCTGACATGATTTGCAATTTAACAGGAGAATCCTTAAAATGAATACTAAGCATTTTCTCCCTTGTGTCTTGGCTCGTCCTCTGAAAAATGTTCCAACTTGGTGCTGAAAATATTTCTCCTTCCATTCATAAATACGCTTCCAAAAATTAAGCAACTAAGAACTGGAGTGTGATTTTAAGATGATGAACTATCAATTAAAATCTTAAGAGCTCTTCGTAAGAAACCACAGAAGTAGGAATTTATAATTAATGAGCAATGCAATTGCATGAAAAACTAAATGTTAAAGACAGAGTAAAAATAAAGTGCCAAATTTCCTTGAATGATGCAGTTTCCAGAATGTTATTTTCCTGTAAGCTACTGCTAGATCAGACTATGTTACAGTCCAAGTCAGAAAGTTTTAAATGGCATAAACTGTTCTTTCACATCCTAAAAATATGACTGATACACACACTGAGACATGCTTGCTTTAAAAACAGGGAGCTCTGAAATTGCAAAAACCTGCCTTTACTTCTCTGTGCAGAGTTTGCTACAAGAGACTTGCTATAAGAGATTATAAAAAGTAGGAGATACATGAAATAACAATTATGATTTACAGTACCTAAAATGCCTATTTATGAAATCTCAATATTAATAGATGCCATGTATATATATTTGGAAAGAGAAAAAACTAGTGAAGGAATGAAAATGAAAACCTTGACTCTCAGCAGAGCTTCAGGGAAGATCTTTTATTCCAGGTCATGAAACAGCCTAATTACAGTATGCCTTTTCAGCTGCATCCCAACAGATCTTCAGTCATTACACTGTTCATTAAATAATCAATTTTTATTCTCCCCTCCCCCTCCATAATAATTGTTTCTTTTTCTTTTGCATCCCTCCAAAATATATGCAGCATGGTCAGAAACTCCCAGTTTCTCTGGACACATACAATATACTTTACTTCTTGCACAACTCATAATCCTGTGGAAGCATTAATACATATCCTACTACTTCCAGAACTGATTGCAATACAAAAATCTACTCTTTTAACATGACACAATACCCCAGTGTACTGGTACTCCAGCTTTCAACATTCCAGCATTTAGCATTGCCCTTATCATACTTATACTGTTCTCCAATACCTCTATTTCAGCTTCTGGTGCAATTGAAGTCCTGCTTTATTATATTAATGAGTCTGTGGTAAGAAACTGTTAATTACTCAGTAGTCCTGAAGCAAAATGAATAACTGTCAACATTATAAAGACAAACTCACTGTTTTTGCCACTCTTCTTTCCCATCTTCCTTAACATTGTATGACTCATGAATTACCTATACAGCTCCCATCACCTACTTAATAAAGCAAGTATGAAGAATTGCTGCAGTAAATTACAGACAATGAAAACAATGAGGGGACCGCAGATCACCACTGATGCAAAAAATCAAAGGGAAGAAAAGCTAAAAAGCACAGAATTCTTCCCTCAATTGTACACACAAGGTGCTAAATCTCCACAGAAGTAGCCTCACAAAAATGCTTTAATCTGAACCTTTTGCTGAGCAACTGACTGTGGGAGGTGCTGCTCTGCCCTGTGATGTTTATTAGTCAGTCACACACCCAGGCACAACATCACTCTCTGGCTTGACTTCATCATCTGTAGCATTTTCTGTTCAAAACAGTTATTGAAACTCCCCGAATGCTTGAATTTACTAGGAAAGCATGAAAAGACACTTAAATTTATAGACAACTATTGTCATTTTCTTTCATAGATTTTCACATATACTGGAATAAGACCAACTTTTTGTCAATGCCAAAACCAATTCAATTAGGATTGGTACTAAGCAAGTAACTCCCAAATGTTCATCATCCAGCCTTTAGTTTGTTTTACTGGTAAATTTTATCAAATGCTGCTTTTCTAAAGCTGTTAAGTGTACTTCACCCATGATTATTTTTCTCCATAGAATGTCATCAAGGAAGACAATGTATCACAGTATCTTTGGAGCAAAGACAGACTACAATAATGCTTTTCACTGAAATTTTAATGTTGACTTTTAAACAAGCCCCTTTCCTTCTTGTGTACCTGAAAGATAGCTAACCCCACTGCTGCACATATTTATTAAAATTTGCTGTCCTTGTTTTTCAAGGGTCAAGTTTTTCTCAGTATGCAGTCTAGATCAGTTCATATATTCAGTCTAAAAAAACCAAAATCCGTGCACAGTTTAAATAAACCCAACCTTTCCCAGGCACTTCCTGAGTAATTTATGTAAACTCAAAGTGTATGCAGAGTTGGGCTACTTAGAGACAATTGCTCAGACACACCAGGATGACATTAAGAAAGCCAAAGCTGTACTTTGAAACTGGCAGAGGGGGTAAAAACCACAGGGACTTCTGAAGGCTACAATGGCAGCAAGAAGAAGATTAAGGAAAGCAAGAGCAGCTACCCAATGGAAGGAAGACCTGGCAGTAAAAATATATGGTGAAGATTGATTTAATCTATCTCCTTTGCCTCAGACTTTCCTGATAATGGATATTTTCAGCCCTCCTGGCTCTCTGCCACTGCACATTCATGAGGATGAAGGACTATATTAGGATTGAGAAAGGTAAAGTTGGAGACATCTAAGAGTAAACTGGACTTACAGAATTCCTGAGTACAGAAGAATAATACAGAGCTAGTCACTGTGGAAGCTACTTCTGGGTACATGAAGTACCCAGAAGTTCTGAGTCACTACTCAGAACAGCCACCATTGCTGGAGTTACACCTCATCGCTGCCTACAACAAAAAGACTGGTTCGGTGGATGAGAGGAGAGGAGAGCAGTGGATGTCATTTACCCTGACTTTAGCATGGACATGGGTCCCCCAAAATGCCTCTGCAACCAAAGGGAGAAATTGACTGGACAGGTGGAATGCAAGGTGAGTGAATAACAGGTAGAGTAGCAGCCTCGAAGCACGGTGGCTATAGGTGACAGCAGGTGACCCTTACTGGCACTGCTGCTCCAGGTGCTGGCTCTGAGTGCCTGACTGGAGCTACAAAGAAAGCAGCACACAGCTCTGCAGGGAGATGCCCAGGGGGAGAGCAACTGAGTCACAAATTGCAGCAAGTGCCACTCCGGTTCAACACACGTGAAACGTGTTTCACAAAAGGGTGGTCAAACACCAAACCTGCCTGCCTGGAAAGCAGCCTGCAAACATCACACTTTCAAAATGTTCCTTCAGTTACATTTACTTCTCAGGTCTAAACAATTTCTGGGTTATGTGTGAGATTTTTCTTAAACAAACATCATTTCAGCCCAATGTACTAGGTTACAATGGGCAGTTCTTGTTTCTTAGGAAGTTGGCTGCATGCTTCACCATTTAAGACTTCAGGGTTGGTTTTTGTGTTGTGTTTGGGGGGTTTTGGGTGAAATTTTTTTGTTTTTGTGTTTGTTTTGTGTTGGTTTTTTTGTGTGTGGTTTTTTTTTTATGTTTTGTAGGGGGATTTTTGCTCTTTTTTTTGTTTTTAAATCACACTGCAGTACTTCTCATTCCACATCACTTACCAACTGCTTTCTGCTGCTTTCTGCAAAACTGTTCATCTTTAATTATAGAAATTTCTTTCCTAACTAACCAGTTGTCTTTTCTCCCTTACTCTAAGTAGGATACATATTTGAAACAATTTCTGGTCTTGGAGTAATTTTTTTCCCTTTAGGGTCCATGCATAATTTATAACAACCACTATTAGCTATAATCACCTATAAGCTATCAATTATTAGCCAGATTGCTAATGGTTCCCTGTGCATGCAATGGAGTAGCAGTAACTACAGCACTTCCACATCATGTCATACACTATTTTGTAGTTAATGTCTTTTAATCATCTCCATATGGGAAATTTCACACAGAAGTACAAGTTATTAATCATATCCATGTAATTCCTTTGAGGAGGAAAATCAGCCGTTGCATAAGTGGGGAAATGCCACTTTTCCAAACTGTATGGGAACAAGTGGAATGGGAAATAAAAGCTGCACAGAAACCTCCAAGAATGTTACCACTACAATTTTCTGAACAACTCAGAGGAGTAAGAAGAGGGAAGAAAGCAATTTAGCAGACTTCTCATGCTTTCTAAAAGAAGTGAGAAAATAAAAAAAGGACCAGTGTTGCATTGAACATTTTTGCTTCTTCTTGCAACTGACTGTCAAGCCCTTTGCTCCCAATCAGAAGCAGTAAGATGGGATGGGTACTAACTAGATATATCAAAGCAGAAATCAATGCTGTTTACAGCTAGAACTACTAATGGACATTCTCCCAGTGGCATCAGTGCAAGAGACAAAGTGTTGGTGAAAGGGTCACTGTGTAACTCACAGCACACTAAGGGCTAAAGACATATGTGCCAGCCTTTAACACAGCTTTTATTTGACACGTGTAGCCAAAGTGTTTCTTTCTCCTTCAAGACATCTGAAAGTGGATACAAGTTAAATACTTACGACTTTTAATAGCTCCAAGAAGATGCCAGTAAATTAAGTTCTCAGTACTAATCCACTATTTTCTTTTCAGGTTAAATAACCTCACTAAAATGTAACTGTCCACTAAAATCAGCTGTGGGATAACTCCATTTATCTTCAGAGCCCAGCAAGCCTGGCCCTTTAGCCTCAATTGCCTTGGTTATTAGAGATACTAAAATACATGAGCACCCTCTAATTTTTATTAAGCACACAGAGATACATAGCAGTTTTTCAGATTAAGAAAGTAAAGCAGAAAGAATATCTCTCTTTCAAGGGGCTCAGGAGGAACCCTGCCACTTACAGAAAACTTCATGTATGCTGTCTTTCTCTACTTGCTGAGCTACCAGATTACATACCAGCTACCTCCACTTCATACAGAGCTTAAGTTAAGAAAGTCTGATCAGGTATTAATATGGATTTAAAGACGCTAATATGCCTTTGAGGCATGAAGGGTAGAAATCTATGACAGCATGGTTAACATTGCCAAAAATAACTCTATCTTGCAAAGTTGATGACAGTAAAACCTCAGGAAGCATTAAATTAGGAATCATCAACAGATTTTTTAAAAGTAAAACTCTTTGAAGGCAATGCTGCCATGTAATTGGAGGTCAAGTAAAAGTTTGACATTTGCAAAGATTACAAGATGAGTTTATATTTACATATTTAACAAAAAGCCCAGCAACAAACCAAGTGTGTCTCATCCTCCAATGTTTCCCATTCTTGTTAAAGTACTGTTGAAAGATGCAAGAGACAGCAATTTTAATTCGTAACAATGCTTTATTCTATCCTGTAGAAAGGAACCATTTATCCTTGCTTACTCAAGATCCTAAGGCAAACTCATATGACACTCATTTGTAATCCATCTGTCCTCCTGTTTTGCCCATAGCTTGTTTTTTTTAATCATCATGCAGATTTCAGCCAATAATGTGAAAAATTACTTGCCTAAGCAGATTTCTTTGTCAGCAAAACTGCCTTACCAACACTTCTCAAAGCCTTCTAGAGACTTACGTTCTGAAAACACAAATTTACCCCAACTCATTGCCCACTCAGTAGGATGGGCAATGAATGAGCATTACACAGCCTGTTTTTGTGATTGCACCTGCAAAGCTACTGCAAAATTTACCTGTAAAGCACTGTAACTTTCCCTGTTTACTGTGACCAGATTTTTTTCTATGTGCTATCATTGCCTTCTAATACCTTATGAAACTTACCAGGTGGCCAAGGGCAATCAGGACAATTCCTGAAACCTCTCCTGTAATTTTTAGTGCCAACTCTGGCACAGTAATCACTCTCATGCAGTTTATATTGAAAATCAACACCAAAAAAGAGCTGCAATGTTGATGCTGCGCGTAAAACTAGTAATTTTCATCACACAGCATCAAGAAGTTGAGAATTATTTTCAATATGAAGCATTGGGATGTCACCTGCTTTTCAAGGCTACACCTATGGCAACACATACCAATTTTAAGTGGCACCACTTATTTTGCTCAAGTACATGTAGACAAGACAGGTAGCTGTCATTTTTTCACCCTTCTCTTCTTCTTTACAGATACATGTGCTATTTTACTGGGATTTACTGATACCAATATCCAAACAACAAGCAAACACCTCAAGACTATTTTACCACTGCCCAGAAATCTTAAAGATTTTAAGAGTACTAGAATGAAACACATAATTCCAAAGACATATCAGAGGCAATTGAATTAATGAGCATACATTTGCTAACAACATCAAAATGCTGTACAAATAAACAACAGACATAGCTTTGAAATGCCTGTACTCCTTTTGCAGAGAAACCATGCTCTTCTATTTAACAGATAAGAATAGAAAACAGCAAAAATTAATACACTATCTAACATAGTATTTGAGCACTTTAAATCTAGAAATATAGTGGAAATACCTGCTGCTTTGAAGCCTTTCATATTGAAACTGCCCTTGGCACCCTCAAAACTTGAAACAACTATTCTTAGCTACTCCGATGTTCTGAGAGTTTAAGATATGTCACTAGGTAACATAGAACATTTTCTGGGAAGCCTCATGAATGGGCCTTTTTCATCCAGAATCAAACATTATTTTCCAGAACAATTGCCATAAATTGGGAGCACTTTTATGGGAGGGGCATAAGTGTTACTTACCAGTTATCCTCTTTATTGCAGTCTTCCTCTTCCTCCAGCCTACAACAGAGTCCTTATACTAAGAGTTACGGCTCCCACCTACCAGGAAGCAAAAGAATCGTCAATCATGGGAAGTACCAGATGTGCACTTCTATCTCAGCCACATCTCCATGTCATGGAGACCTAAACTGCATGTGAAAATCCAGAAAAACCTCATCACCAACCCATCATGAAGAAGAACAAAGGCAAGGAATTGCTTGTTGCAGCAGGAGGCTAGAGAGAAGCATTGACTTGCTGACATCTCTTTCTCCCCCACATATTTCTTACATAGGAATCTCTGCTTAAGGAATCAGAGAGAAAAGAAAGATTGCTATAAACAGTTCCCAGAGGCCAAATGCACGCTTGAGGCATCCAAACCTGTGCAATCTAAACACTAGGGGAAGTGTTGAAGCTTAATGGTGTGTAGCAGGTTACACAGGAATAGAACTTATTGCTATTACGGGCAATTTCTTGTTTTGCTATGGCAAGACCATGTGCTCTTAGGCAATGAAACATAACTGTCTGCAGGATTTAGCTGCACTAGCTACTGCCCTTTGAAGACAAAGGATATGAAGGGACTTATGCTTCTCTGCAAATGCAATCTTCTAACCTCCAGAGAATGATCACACAAAGATTATATGCATCATTCCTATATTAAAATATTCTGTCTGTACACGTGTATCTGCAAATTCTTTGATTGCATTGTATACATACAGCTTTTTAAAAAGGGCCTCGAGAAGCATGTTATACTTGCCTAATCCTTTTGTTGGAATTCAGGGAAGTATCTGCAAAATTAATCTAATCTTTGTACAGAGGGGGAAGAACTATCAATTCTCAGAAGTCTTTGAAGAGGAGGAATATAAAATGTATTGACTAGCGCAAAACACTGTTTTTAGGAACTGTGTGAGCTAATTTGAGATAATTTACTTGTCTAAAATGAGGACACATGACAAAGTTGTCATAAGATTTCATGCTTCTAACATGCTTTTTACAAGTATTACAACTGCTTTATCAAAAAAGGTGGCTTTTATTTTAAAGAAAAAATGACAGGCATCTCAGCTGCCAAAGTTATTGGCATTATCACATTTGAAACTCAATCTTTGTGGAACTTAGAGGTATAAAATTTTAGCTACACTCAAGAGATTGATGTGATGACACATAAAATTATGAGAGAAAACAAGAATGAGATAATCTTTCTATTTGAGGTTCACCTTCCCTTGATGTTAACTTTCTTTACAAGAAAGTTTCTGTGAATAAAGTTCTTGAAATTCCATCATTTATGAACTAAGAATCAAAAATAACCCACTGATTCCACAAATGATATAAAGTTTTCAAGGACAGTCACATTTTACTATCACTTACAGAAAACACTCTATAACTCAAAACCCTCAAAAAATATGTTTTCTATTTTAGCTCTGTCCATCATATTACATGCAGTTGTAAGCATCCAGGAACTACAGCTACCCAGGAAAGAGGGGTAAAATGAGCAACAACAGTAAATAGGAAAAACTGTCATTATTTGATAAAATAAATTAAAACCACAGAAAACATCCCATGTGTCAAATAAAGACAACACATCAGTGAAGTTACATCTGTTAGAATTAATGACTTGAGATACCTGTCAAGCTCCCTTCTTTTAAGGTAAACATAGTTCAAGCAATACCCTATGACCAAGGTGAAAAAGTTGAGGGAATGGAGTCTCCTCTTTACAGACTGCCAAGGTGTATTCCTGGAGGGACACTCACAGGGAGAGCTCAAAATGTTAGCTGGAGAAGCAGGCCCATGGGAATTTCATGTGGTTTAATAGGAGCAAGTGCAAGGTGCTGCATCTGGGTTGGGGCACCCCTGGTATCAGCACAGGCTGGGGATGAACAGACTGAGAGCAGCCCTGGGGAGAAGGACCAGGGGGTGCTGGTGGATGGGGCTGGGCATGACCCAGCCATTGGCACTCACAGCCCAGAGAGCCAAAAGTGTCCTGGCTGCATCCAAAGCAGAGTGGGCAGCAGGGCAGGGAGGGGATTCTGCCCCTCTGCTGTGCCCTGCTGAGACCCCACCTGGATCACTGCATCCAGCTCTGGGGGCCAGCACAGGAAGGACATGGAGCTGTTGGAGCAAGACCAGAGGAGGGACACAAAGATGATTAGAGGGATGGAACACCTCTACTATAAGGAAAGGCTGTAAGAATTTGGTTTGTTCAATCTGGAAAAGAGAAGGCTTTGGGTGGGGTGATGTAAGTGCAGCCCACCTGAAGAATGCCTACAAGAAACATTGTAGTGAGGGACAAATTAGAAATTAATGTAGAGACCCGACAACAAGGAATGGCTTTAAATTGAGAATAGGTTTAGATTAGATATTAGAAAGAAACTCTTTACAGTGAGAGTGGTGAGGCATTTGAACAGGTTGTCCAGGAAAGTTGTGGCTGTACCATCCCTGGAAGTGTTCAGTGCCAGGTTGGATGATGGAAGGTGTTACTGCTCAGAGCAGGGGTTGGAATTAGATGATCTTTAAGATCCTTTCCAACCCAGAGATTTGATGAATCTCTGATTCTATGAAAAGGTCACAGTTTCATTTCTCCAGAAAAAGAGAGATGGATGTTTACATTTGGGCCTCTGTATTTTTCAGACAGTGCTTAAAAACCACTCAATCAAAATTATGGTAAAACATTTACCTGCAAAATACAAGCAGAAAAACTATGGCAAAGGAATATTAGGAGCTATAATAAATGAGGAATAAAACAAGCATTAAGCTTGTGTAAGAACAGAAGGAAAACAGAAGTGTACCAAATCTTCCTGCCATTCAAACAAATACAAAACCCCTATGAAAATGAATAAACTTTGCATATGGAATTAGCCAGGATAACTGAAGAGAAGATTCCCAGTTTGAAGTCAGAAGCTGAATATCTCCAAAACTTTAAAGCTTAATAAAACATGTCTCTTTAAGCATGAAGACCAGCAGGTTAAAAAAACCCAAAACAATCCATACCCCAGGACACTGAAGATTTAACCCACACTATGCAATCAAAAATCTTGACCCAGTAGGTACTCTACAAAGAAGTACTCAAAAAACCTTCAAACACCTAACCAATGCTTCTAACATTGCTTTAAGTGCTACTTCCACTCACTCACTGCCCGTGAATATAAAATCAATTATAATAACAGAAAGAACATTTCTTCAAACAGATCCATTGACCTAGAAAAGCAAGCTTATAAGTGGGCAATACTGCAGTTCTTCACCCTGACAGACTGTACCTTGTCACTACTCAGTATCTATCTTATCAAATGCTCTCTGAACATATTTGTAAACCACCAGGCTGCCAAAAGCCCTTCAACAGGTATTTAACACTACAATGACTTTCCAGGACTGCAGTATCACTTTTGTTAGATGTCATGTTTCTGTCAAAATCAAAAGCAAAGAGAGCCCTTAAATTCCAAATCCACAGCTGACCTTTCTGCCCCAGAGAATTAATACTCTTCGCTTTGCTCAGCTGTATCTCCTGTGCTTTTCACTGTCAGTGATTCATCATCCAGTGAGACAATTTTGCTGAAGAGTGACACTCTTCCACCCGCAGTGACAGGCGTTCTTCTCAACCGCTCTCAAGCAGCTCAAGCATCTTGCAGCCTTCTCAAGACTGTCTTATCCTCACCTAGCTACAGAGCTAAGCTTTTATTTAGCTACTGCTGCCTTCACCTTCTCTCTTTTCCTCTTCTCATAACTCAAACACACTCAGTTGTCTTCTTCAGTTATGTTATTAACACCTCTTTTGTTACTTCCATTCCTGTGCACCACTCCAGCTACCATCACACCTCAGACTTTCTTCTTTGATACTCACACAGACCTTCAGCTGTCAACTTTATTATCTATTTAGTTCCTCTCTTCTGTTTTTATATCTAAATCACCCAGTTCTTGGTCACACCACTGCCTGTTTTTCTTTAGTCAAAGTTGCCATCAACAGGCATTTCTTACTCTATCCCATTTCAGTTTTCAGTTCCTTTGCAGGTTAACAGAACCCACACACACACACACACTGCCTTGTCTGGTATCACTTCACATTTTGAAGACAGGCATTTCAGGACAAAAGCAGTTCATAAGAGAACTTTTGTGAAGCAAACATTTGTCTCTCAATACGCAACTAGATGGCTTTAATTTTTCTGTTCCTTGAACTTTTCTGTCTCATAGCTAAAATTAACTTGGAGTGATGGAAGCCCCTTAGAGCCTTAAGCTCCAAAATACTACCTGGAGACAATGTATGGCATTTATTTCAGCCCTTACTGGAGTTAACAGATGTTTGTATGAAAGTTTAATAAAAAAATTGTCACAGAAAACCTGGTTGCTTCTCAAGGTTCACTATTAACTACATCAGTAATTATAATATGGAAAAGCTTTACCAGGAATGACAGCACCAGAAAAGCACAATGCTACTGAGAGTTTTCAACAGCTGTGCAGCAGAGGGGACAACTAGTATTTCTGAAAGTTTTTTTGCTTTTGTTAACGCAAGCAAAGTTTGTAAGATAAGCAAGTGGAGATTTGCTTAAAATACAGTCTCTCAAGCCATTAAGAACCATGTTTGAAAATAATGAAGGGAAACAAATATTCCAGCCTATACTGATGGAAAGCCTGCTACATGCTGCTCCCTCCAGAGAAGGAAAGAAAAAATAAAAGTGCACAAAATTTCTAGGTCTCACTGGGATAAAAATCATTAGTGGTCCGAGCATAAAATTTTTCAGTCCATGACATACACATCTACCACCTGAGACTACCCAGAACTATGCACCTAAAAGTGTCTGGAGTTGGCAGAATTAACCAATGAAAAACATTATTTGGAACTTTGAGGGGGTAGGGGTAAGGAGGGTAGGGATGATCAATTCAGAGCAAAGAAAACCCAAAGCACCTGAAAATGCCTATGTAAATTTTTCCAGGAAATGATGACAGTGAAAGTTTCTCTAAAAGAAGTCACAAAAATCTGTTTTATTATTGAAGGGCTCTCTTGGGTTTATAAAACAAAAAAAACCAAAACAACACAAAAGTTTATTGTAGAGTAGCAGTAATTTATAAAGGAAACACAAACAGAACAAAAATTAAGGATGGATAATAATGGTCAAATTTTAAATTTCCACTTCCAGTGACAGTAAGGACACAAATTGTGCTACATAAACCATGTTAATATTACCTTGTCTTAAAATGATAGCACTTATCTGCCAACTGGTTACAAGAAATGACAGGGTGCTCACTCTGTCCCAACTGCAAATTCCAGCTAAATCTAGAAATTTGAGTTTGCATTTGCAGTAAGCTAAGCATGTGGACAAGAGCAGTTACAATTTCATCAGCTGACATGCACCTAGCTATTATCAGATCATGTATCCCCACATCTCAGAGACAAAGTAAATCTGATTACAGAAGGATTTAAAATGGTTTGAGTGTAACTAACACACAACACAGCAAATGAGCAGCAAGACTTAAGTGCAGATCCAAGACACTTTCAGACGTTTCTATGGATACTGCAGGAAGCAATTCCCCCCTCCACCAGAAAAAGTAGTGTTTTAATTATGTGGATAAGTAGAGCTGCTGGTGAGAAATATTCTTCCTGTGAAAGGAACAGGAGAATATACTGTAAGGAAGAAAGCCAGTCAGGACAGGTAGCAGGCTAGGAAAAGTAACTTCTTGTATTGTCTGAAAGAAATGGAAAACTCTAAATCCAAGATGCGAGAAGTGTTAAAGACAGAATGATTAACTTAGCATCATTCAACTTGAAAAGCAAACATGCATTTTCATCTAAACAGGGCTAAACATCATTACAGGGCTGCTAAAATTAAAAGACCACAATGTTTTTCCAGTTCATTTCGTCCACTTACCAGCATTTCCTGTATAGACAATTTCATTGATGAGTCAGCTGTACTTCCTCTCTAAAGTGCTTTGAGGGGAGCTCAAGTGCATCCTCTTCCTCAATCTTTGAAGTGTTTACTTGTACCACCAGCTTTGAAAGTAAAAGGCAACAGGCAGGCAATACAGAGACAGGAATGAGGCTGAGTACAATAGTATGTTACTCCAAAAATATTTTGGTGTTGCTCTTCAAATCTTACATGGACAGACAGTCCTTTTATTTTTTAACTGAGATTTTAGATACTATTTAAAAGATACTTTTAAAAATTAACAGTTTAGAATTCAGTCAGCAATATATCAGTTGACAAGAATATAAGAACAGATAATCTGAAATCATATACATTATATACACAAATACATAAAGCAAACAGGATTCTTTTCAGTGAACAAAATCAGAGGTGTGTTATAACAGAAAACAATTAGAAAACTCCCAATATTAAATAAAACAGCATCAATAGTGGGAACTAAGAACTAATGGGAGCACATTGTAATAGGAATGTTATGAATGTGGACTTACAAGAAGTAATGACATCTGTATAAACATGTCAGAGTAAAAAGAATTCCAACAGTGGTGGAAATACTACAGGTAAGACTACAACTGGCAAAGGTTTATCTACAAAGTGGCGAGGAATGGGAGAGGGGAACTACCAAGGAGGGAAAAATTGAGATTTATTTAATATTCACATTAAATATTTTATATTCCAAAAGTGATTAGAAAAGCTAAAGGACAGTCTGTCACAATCATTAATAAAGTTATTTCAAAAATCCAAAAATAAATAAATCTTAAGGAAGAAATGCTTCACAAGAATTAAAAAGAACTAGCAAGGAGTCAATATTGAGTACTTCCATTTATGTTACTCCTCTTCTTGTTAAAAGGACAAGCGTGCTGTGAAAATATGAGAATGAGGTTGTGTCTGAGCTGAAGACTGCACCTAAGGAATTTCCAGCACACTTAAGTGTTAGGAAGCTCTCCGAGCACTAATGCTTTCATTGTATTTTTTATATGTCTGCTGACCTAGGAAAAGTAATCTGCTTCTTATAGAACCTGGAACTTTAAGAAAATAAAGAAGTTGACTTCTTAAAATCAAATGTAACTGGCACACAGGCAAGGTGCATAGTACTAGAGAATCTAAACATGACTATGCAAAAACAAAATGCTAAAAATTAAAGCAGTTTAGATTCTATCTCCTCTTTATAAGGAAGCCATTGAGGGGGAAAGCCCGTGGTTGTCACTTCTCCTACCTTATCCAAATATTGGGCTTTTTTTTCATTTTGGGATGTTTCAGGATTGTTTCATTGGTTTGGGGGTGTTTTTAATTAAATCTAATTTTTAAAATTTTCATTACTAACATCTAAAAACACACTTTATATTTTTTTGCTTTGACCATGAAAGAATAGAAATGAAAGTATTACAGACAGGGATAGAAACTTATCCTGTACTTCCACATGCAATTAGCAAGGATCAATATGCAATCAGCAATTAGCAAGGATCATAATATGGAAGTGGGAACATTTCACAGTTTCTGAGGAATACAGGACAGAACAAAGCAGATGTCTTGACTAGAAGAGAGGATTTTATTACCAGGAACAATGAGCATCTCTCTAAATGTTAAGCCTAGAGGTAAATTAAGTGAAATGTAAGAATATAAAGCTCCCTCAACTAGCTGAGAAAAAATCAACACAAATGTTAGCATGTAAAAAGGAAAATTACTATAGTTAGAAAACTGTAAGAGCAAAATTAGTGACAGAAATAGGGGAGGCAGTTACCATCGTGTTTGTTGACTGAACAAGAGGAAGTTTCCATGTCAAACTACCTACAATGTAACATGGATTACAACTCATATTTGCTACACCAGAAGCTTCAATACTGAAAACTACAGTGCACCAGTACTATAATTTCAGTGAACACTCACTCATGATTCAGCACCTGTTTTCCAAGCAAAAAGGATGGAAATATGGCAAGACAAACTCTGTATCCTCTGAAGAAATGCTTCTAATGGATCAGAAACCAAAAATCTCTCATTGTCTAGAAAGCGAGTCCGGAACAGTTTTTAATATTTATCCCTCTTCCCCAGTTTTTAAATTCTTCTTCCATTACTATTTTCATAAGGCTCTTCCCTTTATTTAACTGCTTTTTTAAGTTCTATAGATTAAGAATCAAAAACTGAATTGCATTTGAATTCCTGTGTGGTCAAGACCTGTGGTGGGGCAGGTGAGTTGATTCAGACAATGGTCATCGTTCCTTCCCACTGCTGCACAGTGTTCACCGTGGAACAGTAAGAATTGTAAATATCCAGGTATCTTCTTACATCACAGAAAGTGGAAGTCTCAATCATGTCATTATTTCTGGACACAAAAAACCCCACAATGCATTGATGAACTTCTAAACAAGAGAGAGAAAGCTGTATGACCTGACTATACCTGAGAGATATTTAAATGTTTTCCACAGATCAAACACCTGTTTGGTTAACATTCCTTTTGTTAAGTCTTAATGGGACAGTGAAGGCAATAACCACTTACTGCACTTGAAAGAAGGTCATTCCACCACAATCTCCTGGACAGGAGGTCAGCACCTTCACACACACAAGAAGAGTGCCTCAAAATCTTTGGAAGGCATGGAAGCTCCTGCTCAGCTCATTTGCTCTTGGACAGTTCTTTGGATCAGTTGCAGCCCCACTACTGCAGAGCGAGATGAGTGAGAGCATCCTTCAGCAGCTTCTGCAGATGCTTGGTGCCAGCAACTGCAGGCTGTAATTTGTCTCTCACCCTGTCCAAACAGGTCCACACAAGGAAGAGCCACAGAACTGCTCCTGAGCACTCTGTGATCCCCTTGGATCCAGCAGAACTTTTTCAGACTCAAAAAGTCACGCTGAGAAACACGAGAGCTATGCTCCAAGCGATGGTAATTTGGCATGTGCAGCATTAGTAATAAAGGGCTAAATACACAGCACTGACTCTTACAATTGCCTCTTCAAAACTAACTGAAAGTGATGCTGGGTTTGATGGGGTGGTTTTATTCCAAAGAAAATTCCCTTTTAAGGGACTTACCTTTTCCAGTGCCAACGAATCCACAGGCTCAAGACTGATGGAAGCCAGGGACTGCAGAGCTGATAGACTTAATCCACCTGCTAAAAAGGATCATGCTGGAGCTGGTAAGAACTACTGGCTGCACAGTCCAAATCTAATTCACTTAACACAGTGTGACATCTCTAGAGAACCTTACTGCCTAGCTTCCTGGCCAGGCAGAGCCACAGAAGCCCTCTGAAACCAAGAGCCCAAGGTCACGGAGGTCCCTAAGGGGCACAAGACACACCAGACCAACGCATCACTCCCCGACACACTCTTGTAAATAAGCAGAAAAATAATATCCCACTTCAAGCTACACTGGAGAATTAAGACATTTGCATCCCCAGTTAGCAATTACATCTACTGTGAAATGAAAAAAGATTTGCAAGGATAAAATTAAATTTCTTCATGCAGAAGTCAGCAGAAAATTCATTCAAACCATAGACACAATCTGGACATTCAAACAAGAATTGTCAGTCTTCTCTGCATATTGTTTCAGGAAGATTAAAAGGATCATCATTATCATTTCAGGAATTTCTAAATAAAGCTCACTGTACTCATACAGCCTCAGTATGACCCTATACATCAGGACAAAAGAGTGTTTTAAAGCCAAGTCACTTTTCAAGAGTGTCACCCAATCTCACGGGCAGATATCACACAGTGTTTCACATATTTCATAACAAGGTCTAACATAACCCAAGGCTGATGGATCACAAAAGATATTTCCCTCATGGTGGATTTCCAGTTCTCTCTAAACAAAAATCCATCAAGATCCCATGCAAGACCTCTACTACAAAGGAGTTCATTTCTTCAGTACTAGTCATTGTCTCATCAACAGGACAGAAATACAGCATTATCTCTAACAGTGCTGTTCCTAGCGTATACTCCACAGCTATCTTTGCAATAGTATATCCAGTGTCTCCACATGCCTACCGCATTTCCTTTCAGTAATCCCCTTCACCAACACTGAAATCTTCAGCATCTCAGGTCTGCCAAAGCTGCTTAAGGAGTCTACTTTCTCTCTACCTCACTGCAGTAGCTTCACCAGGAATCACCACTTCTAAACAGTCAACAAAATCAGGATGTTACATCCAGATATCACTGCTCGTCTGCTCAGAACAAACTTGCTTTCATCATCAGTTTAGTATCCTAGGTTTACATCTCAAGTGACAGTAGCAAGATTCACCAGGCATTACACAGATCTTGTGTGTTGGAGCTTTCAAGTTGCAACTTTCCAACCATCTACTATTTTCTACATGTCACGGGAAAACACAGAGTTAACAAATTTCCTTTCTGAAAGGAAGACTGCTTCCTATGCACAATTTTTAAAGTTTTACTTAAAAGTAGGAAAAAATCCCCATAATGTAATTTATTATAACCAACATCAAACTTTGAAGAAATACCATCTTTACTACTGTATGATGTAGGAAAACAATAACTTGAGCATAACCTGGAACTGAAGGCATATTATGCATAAACACTGCTGGCTGTTACACCACAAATGAAGCCTGTTGAATGATCTCCATGGTATTGGTTTGTAGGTAGAAATTATATAGAGCTGATGACATGAACAGGATACAAAGAGAAACTATACACACAATTCTGAACACCAAGATGCTTCAGGTATTTCTGTCAGCATAGCGCATTTTTAAAAATATAGTTAAATTAAAAACAGATGACTTTCTGGTATTTGGAGTTGTAATTTCAATTTACCTCTCTATGATAAAGTGACTGAGAGCCAAAGCAGCACCTTCCTGAAAACTACTCTACTTTTGGCTGAATGCCTTTCCTTCACAGCACTTCTTTCAACATTTCCATACATGTTCCACAAAGGTGCTTGAAACAAACACTAGTAGCTTAAAAAGAACAGTAAAAACAAATAGCTTCAGACATATTTGCCAATAAAGAGCTTTTCAAAAAAGGCCATGTTGCCTGCATCTGACAGCCCCAAATCTCCTCCTTAAAAAAAGCTAAATCAACCTACCCAAACCCACCTTGTCCAGACTAGAACAAGAGTTACATCCAGCACCACCAAGAGCACAAGTTCACAAACATCCCTGTCACATCCCCAATGTGGTACTGCAGAGCTGCACCAGCACTTGCATTTCTTAGCCAGCTGCTCAGAGCAGACCCACAGAGGATGAAGGAAGGAATCAGGGATTCATGAGGTGTGGGCAAGCCCAGAAAGATCAGAAGCAAGGAATGATTTCATGCAGGGTAGCTGGAGAAGAGATTAGAGTTAGAAGTAGGCACAGTAGATGTACTAAAATGGTAAAGATGACTGTGCACAGCTGACTGGAGCACTGAAAGAAAACTGAGGTGGGAAAAAGCCATTTGCATGCAAGCTTCTATTTGAACTTACTGAGAAATAAGACTTGTACAATTCCTCCAAGACACTACACTCAAGAGGTGATTCTCATTCATATGATTATTCCAGAAGACCAAAATAAACTCATAAATTAGCCAATATTTACCCAACAAATGAAGTAAGCTGTTATCCCTTCATATTTCTTTATGGGTAGTCAGAAACATCTGAATAAAACTGTCCTTATGCAGCACAGCATCAACTGTATACAAAACACCAAGTAGGTATCACAATGTGTTAATTCTAATTAAAAAATTAATTGGACATTAAAGGTTGATTCTAATACCTTTGGAAAACCCTAATCATGTTGCTTTGAAATCTGACACTTCAGTCTCAATACTCCAAACTGAAATATCTACATGAGGTTCCTCAAATCCAGCACCAAAAGAAACAGAGCCATATTGCTTCCAGATTCATCAGTCAGTATTTATCAGATTCATTACTAAGCATGCACTCATAGATGTCTTCATTACAAGAGATGGCACATTTATGAGTAGATCACGAGGACAGGGATGTCTCCTACCTTAGTAGCACTGTATCCCCTAAAGCAAGATGAGGGCTGCATCCCAGTTAATACAACATGAAAACACACATAATTGCAGAATTTATCCTGCCCCCTACACCCACAACTACATAGCCCTCTACTAGTAAATAGAGGCAGGCAGTCCTATTCTTGGACTGTTTTCAGCCACCAACCCAGTTGCTCTACAAGTCAAAATAGCAATAAAATAAAGCTAAAATAATATCCCACAATGAATGGATGACAAGCACATTGCAATCAAAGGCTAGCACTAAGAGAAGAGGAACCTTATTGAAAAGAATCATTAACAGGTATTCTTCAAGACACATTTGTTTCCCAACTGATAACTACTCAGATACAAGGGTCTCACCCATAGAAATGAGTCACTCCAGAACACTGAGGTTCCAACACTCAAAAAATTACACCTTCTACCACAGGTTAAACCATTCACCATCTTCATCTTCCTGCCACTGTGTTTTTTACAAAGCATTCCTCTTAAATGTCACTGTCATCTCCTAATTTCTCATCGTTTAACAACAGGATCAACAAAAGGGGAAAGAGTTGTGTTGGCATCTCAGTGCAACTAAATGCAAGCAACCGTTTTGAGTAGCAGGCTTTTCAGAAGGAGTAGCAGTCTGAACAAGTAAGGATAAGAGTGTGTTGCAAGCCCCCCATGTTTCCCACAGCAGCAGCCAACAGAGCCCAAGCAGGATAGCATGTAAACATCCCTACTGACGTCTATTCTCATTATATGACAGCTGAAAAGCATTTTCACTCAGAAATTTCATACTCAGATGAAAAACCAAGGCACAGAAAGTAATCCATAAAATAGATGCAGGGGTTCTGCCACCTAGTGGCATCTAGAGCCTCAAATCACTGTATCTACCATATTATTATTACTTTTTTTTTTATTATGATAAGTATTTTACAGCAGAGAACATAATAGAGAACACATAGTTTCACTAGCACTGAAACTAGTAAGCCTGGTTGCCTGTGGCTTCGTTTCAGAACTGCATTCTGTAGCACTCAAGATGATGAGTTTCAATTGAAGCTTTTCTAGTTCAAATAGTAATAGTATACTCCTCTTCATCAGTCCTCCAGCTCCCACAAATTCTCTGCTGCCTCAGACTGAAGTGGATTTCCTGTTGTATAATCTCATAGTCACCTGCCCATGTTCAGTACTTGCAGAATGGTAATATCTTTGAATATTCATTGACATTGTTCAAATCTAATAAATCTCAAAAGTAATCATGAGCAGGAAACAGGGAAAAGCAGAGGCTGAGAGGCAAAAGCAGCAGAATGATAAAAGCCTCATTTCTTCACAACACTGTCTGACTCGCAATTTGTCAGTAAAGAATCTTTGCTGGCCCCAGTAGCTTAAGGGATTCCCCTCCCAGGTCACAGCATGGACACACAGCATGTCACATCAAGGCAAGGGGAGGAGGGACACAGAGGAGCACTGAGACATGAACTCCTTAAGGCAAGAGGCAGCAGAAATCCCCCTTTTCACCAGGCCATAAACTCAAAAGCCCTCTTTTCCACTTGGGATTCAAAACCAGAAGCATTTTAATGCCTAAACTAGGTCAGTCTCTGTTTACACAAAACACAGATGAGAAAGGAAGTATCAATTCATTCAACTTAGTCAGGATGGGTCCAAATCACCGGACTACATGGCACAGAGCAGCTTGCTGGTTTTTTTTATTTACTCTTAATAAAAGAAATCTTTTCAAAGACACATTCAGAAAACACACCTCACACAAATGTAGGCAGGCAACAAACAATTAAACAGATATGCTTCTTCTATGGGAAAACTGACAAAGAAATTTAAAGTGATGTCATATTCCTATTAGGCTATACCTCACACTTACTTTAGGTTTCAGCTCCCATTTGCCAACTTTTGTAACCCTGGAACACCATGAGGACTTCTGGTCTGTATCTACCACACATACCTTAGTAAATAATAGGTTGAGGTATTTTAACTTCAGTCCAGAAAAACACGCTAACTAACCCCAAAGAATAACAAAACCCCTCACTAAGCAAAAGAAAACAAGCCACATGCTACAAAAAAAAAAAAAAAGGATGAAAAACCCTAAACCCAAAATGTAAGCAAAATCACAAACATAATACAGTTGTCTTATCTTTTTGACAATTTTCCCTTGCCTTCTCAAGTTTTTCCTCCAACTCCATAGCAATCCTTACACTCCCCAGAAAGTTCCTTAACTGTAGGTAGCCTATGACAATTTTGCCCTTAAGAGGTGGGGAAGAAGAAGAGAGAGGAGAAAAACAACAACAACAAAAAAAGGGAAGATCTGCCACAAGGGGTTCTCAGGTGAGCCAATCCTGAAGACTTAGCAACGATTCACAGATTCACAGATTTCCTCTGGGCTTTTATGAGAAAATAAGATTTCAGTGAGTTTTATTTCTTGCTCCATATTCCACAGATGTGAATTTCAGTTATGTGAAGTATCAAGCAAGAGCTACCATAGCGATGCAAACAGGTGCACGAGTGACTTGATGTGAAACCATGTTTGATCTCACTGTGATGAGTTTTGTGGACTGCAGCTATAAAGACAGACTAGATTTCTGCTAGAAAGCAAAGCACTCTTTCTCTTGTCAATGAGCTAGTAGTTGTTACAGCAATAGTGCCTAGGATTGAGAAGAGAAACTGGTATTATCAGAGTAAGTGCACTGGCACATCAATGCTTCACAAATGCAGAACTGAGTAAAACTCGGTGTCAGACACAGACACTTCTGTCTGCAGCCTTCTGAACCAAACCAGTGGTGGCTTACAGAAAGTGTGGGGCTTTCTGCTTACAGAACGTGTGGGGCTTTCTTACAATGAGCACTCATGCTCTGGTCTGCATGTAGGACAGCTACTCACATTATTGGAATGTTAGAGAGTCATTCAAAAGAAGTTAGGGATGTGCTATTGTGAAGTTTCATCTTTATCTCAGTTTTCAAGTTTCACTTAAGCTCACTTCACATTAGTACTGAACAGATCTGTTGAAACTCTTCTGCAGTGTAAGGAACCTGCAGAACACAGCAGTAAAGTACAGTTCCCTGTACAGGACAATCCACATACGGGGTTATTAACCAGGTTAGCCAGAATCTTTATTTAATCTCACTTCAATAAAAAGCTTGCTCAGACAATGGCAAAGGAGAGGGTAAACCATTTTTAGGCAGTACCAATGTGTACCATACCTTTATATGATGACAGCTCCTACAGACCTGGTTTAAGAATCTCAGTAACACTCCACAGAGTTTTGAAAAAGACTAAGCAAGTACACACCTAGAAAACAAAAATCTTGCTAAAGCAAGAATAACTTTATGCAGAAATGAAACTTCTAAAACAGCACACTTTGCTTGTTGAAATGGCAACATTTTCCTCTTCTCATTTTCTATCATGCCTCAGACTCATTCCTTAGGTGTTAGGTACACGTTTTGTAAGAGATTCACCTGTCAGTGAACCACTCAGATCACACGTTTCTTTGCAAGGGCCCTGCTACCTGGGTACAGCCCTTGAGCCAGGATGTGAATCCCATCCACCCTCGGTCACCTGTATGCTCTCCCAAATATCCACTGTCCTGGAATACTCAGTTTCTTGCTTAACACACCTAAGGTCACACAACAAACAGCATTAGCATGCCGACTTATTAAGCATTTTAACTTTCCAACACTAGGAGCAGATGTCAGGGAAAAAAAGATAGGCATTTCTTTCTCTTTTCATTCTCCCCTCCTCCACACACAGACACACACTGCACTTTGATCTTGCTTGGCTCCCTTAGAGCTTCCAGATTCTAGTAAAGCTGGGATGAGGAGTCCTACCTTTCTCTGCCCTGCTTACTCATGACTTGGCAGCTGCCAGCATCTTGTTCAAGGACAGACCCAGCTCAAGGAGACGGACAGCATTGAACTCCCAATAGCTCTTCAGGTCTAGCAGATGAGTTCCAGGCTCAAGATGTTTGTCCTTCTACCCAGTATGCCCAAGTAACAGGACATTCAAACCACAGCAGAAGGTATCCAAGCTGGAAATATCAAAGGTATTGCAAGCTGGAAGCCAAGAGCAGGGGCATGCACCATGGCAAGGACTAGATGTTCAGAGTGATGTCACAGACTGAAGTACACCCTTTAACTCTTCAACTGATATGGCAGTATGAAGTTCAAGACTTCTAAAAAGCAACAGCATCAGTGTTGTAATAGTAGTTTTCTGTCACAAGTGATCTACCCAGGTGAAGAATACCCACACTGCCCACAAACTATAGCAATACATTAACTAACAAATTTTGTTTAACAGACATTACATCTTGTTTTCTATCCATCATTGTAGTATGGTGTATCAGTCATAAATTTACTAAACCATTTTGGATGTTTGAAGTGGTTTTCTTCAGAAGCATCCAGATTAGCTTTTAAAAATATATTATTTTTACTCAAGCAGTAAAACCTTGATACCTGTATTCTATCCTGACTTCTAAACATGAACAACAGTTCAGGAACTTGTGTTCAAAACTCTCATAAAGCAATAGATACAAATTACAGAAAGACCCAAAACAGAAAGATGAAACATGTTGCTTTTGGCATTACTCTGTTCCATATTTACATCTACAAGAAGCCTGACGTGACAACTGCAAAGAAAGACCTCAGACGTACCCATATAAGTGTGCCAAAAGGGCTGGAAGCCCCAGCTCACATGAGGAGAATGTCAAGCATTTCCTCTGCTGCTGTGTGTGACTGCACCTCCTTACCAGGGGTCAAAAGCAGATTTGAGTTTCCAGTCTGGGGCTTGGGAGTCTTTTTATACTTGTTTTAAACCAAAAGAGTGTTTTCTTTGTCCTTCTAAAGTTATAAGCTAGTGCCAAAAATGTTCAACATTTAACATTATTAGTGCAGTCATTTATAGAAGCTGCAATTTTGGCATATGTATCCGACAAATCATTTAAATTCTAGCACCCTAAATTATGTAGATTGGTTTGTCACTATGACAACAATTTTTACATGTCTAAAACATACAAAAGTATGATTTTTTTCTGCTCCTTACAGAAGCCAAGATTTATCGAAAGCTTTACCGCTTCTGGACAGAAAGGCAGAACTTACATAACACCTGATTCTAGACAAACCATGTTGAATGAAGAAGGAAGTTTTAAGTTTCATGAACATGAACAGCTCTAATTTAAAAATACTTTGAACACAGAACTCTTGAAGGAATCTAGAACAACAGGGAAGAGGACATGCAGGAATTCAGGAATACATAGAGCTCTTTCTTATTATCATTAAGAAAGAGAGTCTTAATGAAAGAAGTCTTAATGAAAGTCTTAATGAAAGAAAGTCACTAAGAAAGTCTTTGAATGGCTTTCTCAAAAGACAATCCAACCAATCTCAAGGTCAGGCTTCACATTTAAAAACAAAGTTTCTCTAAAAGCCAACTGGTTCAAAGGATCTTGCTTTCATTCAAGTCTCCATACATACATACATCTTAGACACAAACACTAGTAATGCTTCATTTTATTAGAAAGAAAAATTAGTCTGATTATGTGGAAGATGTATAGTGTTTGTTTTATTTAGAAAACAACACCACAACAACTTCAAGGCCAAAATTTGGAGAAAAAGTGCTAAAATAGTTTGTCCCATGCTATAGAAATGTTCAGAATCACAAAATATTGGTATATCATCCATTTAAAGAGCCAACTGTGAAGTTACTGGAGGTGATCCAACAACAACAACAGGTTGCTTTTACAATAAACTGTTTCTTATTATTTATAGACACAAAGCCACTGTACTAAAATTTTCATATTGACCAGTATGTCATTATTACCAGTATCACTGCACACATTCATTCAACACTCAGTTATCTCTGTCACCATCAATGCCACATATATCCAAACACGACTTGCCCTGTCAAAACAAGACCTGTGACCCAGCCACAGGAATATAGCTTCCTGCTGCTATACAAGGTTAACCTGATGTTTACACACCATTTAACTTGAGATCTTTGCTCAGGTCTCTTCTGTCACGTGTAGCTAACTTTTGATCCCTAAAATCAACATTGCTTCTGGAAGCATTCTGCTGAAAGTCACCTGCTCCATTTTCACTCTCTTCCTCAACTTGAACAGAAGTAAGGTCAAGCATTCATTTACACCTGTAGCTTGCCACTACAGTTGAAGTGGACATACTTCAAGCCTTCTTGCCAACGTGGAGAAGAGCTTTTGGGAGCTAAAGAATCTACCAAGTGCAAGAGATGACCAGCTGTAAGATACCTGCCCTGTTTTTTCCTAGTCTCATAGAAGCTCCAGGTACAATCAGTTATCTTGTATTCAGTTTCAGGTGAATGCAGGTAAACATTTGAAACAGAAAAAGGCAAGAAGAATACTCCTTTGTCTCTAGGAACAACACTGCTTTGACCATCACACCTGACTGCTGGCTTTGTAGGAAGCATTTTCCCTGCAGTCCTATCCCAGGGCCTACAGTAAAAAACTTCTGTCCACAGCAGTCTCAAAAACTGCCAAGTTTGGAGGAAACTGAAGTGCCACAAACTGAAGATCCGGTACACTCTCCATACGAACTACACACCCAAGGATATAGAAAAGCAGGCATGGCATCTGTATAGGTGTTCACATGAGCTAGTGCAGCACAGCAAGGCAATAAGCTCAGTTACTACACTGCCAAAACACCACACATTTACATAAAATGGCACGGAAAAATGGAAAAGACACAGCACTACTTCCAATTGTAAACAATTTTTGTGATGGTAACACTTCAGGGTTTTTTAATCAGCTGCTCAGTTTTGTCTCCTATATTCAATTTTCCTTTCTAACTAGGTCCTGCAATGCAGCTTTTCCCCTGTTAATACAAACTGCATTATTCATAATCTAATTAAGCCTAAAATTAGGTATCCGGCCACATCAATACAGAAATATGAAAGTCTATTTTCCCTTTTGATATCTTTCTGAAACTTCTATAAGGTTTTCCTCTGGTTAGCTCGAAATCTCATAGCATAGATTTTGTTTGTGTGATATCTTGCCTTAAAAACAGGACATGCTAAAATAACCAATATATTGGCTAAAAAGATCACACCTCCTTGATCAGGGAACAGTTCTCTGAGCAACTAGACTCAGGAAAAAGTGCTAAGTCCTGCAAGTGTAACACTGCACTGTCATGCTGTGCAAGCAACTGCACTGCCAGATGTGCCACTGTCCCAGAACCCTCTCATGGAGTTAATAATCGAGTTCTCTTCCTTTTTTTGTTTTGGAATATTGCTTTGTATATTTAAGTAATCAGTACTAAAAACCATTAGTAATCTATATTATTACCATATCAAATGTGGTTTTTTTCCTTCTGCCTCTATTCATTCAGAAAAGAAGCCCAAAAGCTACACTTCTGGTTTTCTCTCTGTTGATGTGAAATTTGCCTTCAAATGCACTTACTTGGCTCTCACAAGCATGAAGAAGGGTAGAATCTGGATGTTTGCCACAACTGCATTCCTCATTGCAAATACATGCCAACCTTCAAAGTTCAGTTATTTGAGCAAAAACATACGTTAATTGTTGTGCAAGGGGAGTGGAAAGTATATCAGATTAAACACATCTGAAAGTATTTCACTCTTTGCTTGATAAATCAGCATAAAGCTGGATCTATTCCCTTCTAGTTTTTCAATACAGCCATTAAGACCACACAAGTGAAGTTGTACACAAAATCAAATTTAACAACAACCCAACAAGTATTCAGAATAAAATTACCTTCTCATATTTGTTATTCCAGGACTGGTCTAACAGGTATTTCAACATTTGTCAGCATAAAGTTATTCAGTTACATGTAAAAAATAATGGAATGCAAGGAGTGTGTTGCAATAAACCAGCTTAATAGATACCAGCAACTTAAAAGGCCTTTTCCTTTCACCTATGAAGGACAGCAGTGAATACCTTGGAAAGGTGCAAGCCAGGTAACTAAGAAGCAATTCTTAAAACAACAGTTTTAATGATTTAATATCAGCAGCATGTTTTACGTGTGGACAGAGATACAAGTGAAAGAAGTTCTTTTACCTAAAGGATTAGCCACATCTTTCATCAAAAAAGGCACAAACTTTATCCTTCACATTTGTTCTGAATAAAGACTGAGTTTAAGTTTGATATGGAAAATGCTTATGGTTTGGATAGAGTAGAACTGAAGAAGTTGACTGGTTTCTCCTCTCAGAGCTCAAGTGTACAATGAAGCTGTGAGGCAAGCCCACCATCATTGCTATGACTGATGGCTCTTATTCTCTCTCTGGAAAACATGTTTGTCTGTGTCACATCACAACCAGGTATTATCAAACCAGACTCTCTGAAAGAATCTGCAGACCAAAGTTTTTATTGAATCAGTTTAAGAGAACCCAGCCCACTTAGTGAAAGACTGGATACACTGCCCCCCAACTTTCCCTTCACTTCCCAGAGGGAAGAGGAGATAGCTATTCCAGCAGGGAACTTGTAGTAAGAAATGAGCTATCACTTGAAGACTCGATGATGCCTCTGAGACGGCAGCTCATAAGAGCACAGCTCCAGGCCTGCTCTACTAGAGGAGGAAGAGCAGACTCAAGCCTTAGGTTCCTTACAGCTCTGTACAGTTCTTTACAGCTCTGTAGGGTTATCTGAACTGCTACCAGTCAGGCATAGAGGGAGAAAAAGCAGATGGAGAAAAGCAATTACTCCAGAACTGGAGTAATTGAAATTAGATTTTCAGCTAACTGAACAGGCACTACATTACAAGTTTTCCATGCTACTTCCTATCCATGTCCTACAAATTTATCTTGATGAAAACATATTACTTCCTCTCAGTTCCTCATCCCCAATCCTCAGCATCTCACACCAAGTCTGAAGAATTGACTCTTTTGTGCTGGCTGCAGCTAATTCTCTGCAAATTGTGACTGCAAGAATGCATAGATGCAGTTTATTGAGACTCCTGTCTGTTAACAGAAGGAATCTTGTCACGTTCCACCCCCAGCCATATTTCTCACAGTCCACTCCAGCAGGCCAAGCTCAACCAAGCTGTCATCATTAGCAGGCTCCTGAATAGAAACAAGCTTTCCAAGCTCAAGAACACCGGATTTCCTGAACCATATCAGAACAGGCACTCATCAAGACAATAACCAAAAGCATTTGAAACAACAATAACAAAAATGAAACCAAACCCGAACACCCGAACACAGGAATCTATTATTGTTAGTATTATTATCACTAGGTATGCAATAGCTTTTCCAGACAGTTTCTTTCTGGGCCCAAATGTGTGCATTTCCTCATTGTAGGATGGTTCATGACCTCTATACAAACCTTTTCTTTGAAAGGTCACTGATGGTCCATCTAGAGAAACAGGCACTTCAGGCCTGATGTCAGGATGGAGTTGGGAGGCCTTTAAGTATAAATGTGCTTTATGCTATGTACTCTACTGAAGTAAAAACTCTTCAAACATTTTCATGTCTACATGAAAATTAGACAGATTTTGGCTACCAAGTTCTATGACCAAACCAATCCTTTCAAATGTATCTAATCCTACGGTTTTCTAGGAAAACAGTGGCAAGGGATGGAGACTGCCTTGAGCATTACTGAGATTGCACTTTAGCTTCACCACACTTTCTCCCCAACAGACATCAGTGTCCCTAAAGAGGTTACACACAGCTGAGTAGGGATTAATTTCTTCTCATTACAGGCTTTCCCAGTACAGGGTAGAGCAAGTCTCAGGGAAACGAAATAAAGAACATTCAGAGCCTGACAATGACATCTGAACAACATGACATTAGAGCCAAGGTAACCTGATTTTGGGAAGGAGGGATAGAGGAAGTTGTTTTAAGTGAAGTGGGATACAAACAGAATTAAATAGGTAGGCAAAGAAAGGGACAGAGAGAGGTAAAGTTGGAATGAAACACAAGGAGCCCAGGAAGGCAGCCAGAATCCAAGCCAACAGAAAAAGAAAGATCCTACATGAAGCTCACTAGAGAAAACTTTGGGTTAGCAGAGTAAGAAAGCTAGAATTGACATCAAGGGAAGACCACACACAGGCTGAAAAGCTCAAGTGTAAGACAAACTAGATAAAGAAGGAAGATGACTGGAAAGGCCCTTGAAAGGGAAGGTGCTAACAGAAAAAGGCACAAGAAAATGAAGTATAAGCAAAAGCCTCCACCCCTTAGCACATTCCTGTATGGAAAAGGGGATTCCAGATTTCAGCTCACTGTTACTTGTCACATTGTATCTATGCAACAGATTCCTCATCTGCAGGCTTTCAGCAAGCTGTGCAGTTTTCTTCAGAAACTCTGATTATGGTGTATCCATCATTCAGGTATTCAACTTATGTCTCTTTAATCACACTGTGTATTTAATTATCCATGTAAAGTGTGGTGAGGAGAGAGAAGTTAGACTACCCTCCCTTGGTCCCACTTTCCATGGCAACAGATTCTAATAGAGTATTTAAAGGTTTAAATTACTAGTTTCAAATCTTCCTGCTATTACCTTTAACAGACAAGCCAGAAGAATGAAGTATACATCAGTACTTTAGATTTCAGGAAAATCTTAATTTGACATATTTAACAGATCTTATGAATCATCCTTTTTTACATGACACTACACTTTAAGATTTAGCTTGCCTTAAATAAATGGAAAGGTTTCTCTGTTTTAACAAGCGCATAGAGCCCTCTGTACTACCTAAGCCATGTTTCAGGTGGACTTTCCAAGTGGTTGAATTCCATTTTCAGACTATTAAAATCTGAAAACCTGAAATATTCAAGCAGCAAATACTGGCTCGAACACACCAAAGTGTCTATTCCATTTTACCTAAGAGACTTGGCTTGCTTCGCAAACAGGGACGTGGCAAGCACCAGTGGAAAAAAGTTATTCTTCTTTTCCGTTAGCTTAGGTACAGGATGAAGCATTACTTTGGTTTTAATTACCAAAACAAGAACTAACACATTTAAAGAAACAACTTCTATTAGCAGTTAGCATTCATTACCAATCCTAGTCAGAGAACGAGGGAATGAGCATCTACAGTGCAAAACTTGCTAGGCAAATTTAACAGACTCTATCTGCAAAATGCAGAAATCAAGATTACATTATGACTGCTGCCTGTCTGTTAGGAAGTACAAAGGGATTTACCTTTCAACATCCCTCAGTGGTACAGTTTGATTGTCTGAGGATGCAAATGCAAATTCACATTCTTATGAGTAAAAGTTGGACTGTTATAACACTCAAGTTGTAACTGCCAGACTTCTGTTATTTAAAGGTACAGTTGTTGCTTCAACACTTGCATCAGCCATCCTTTCCAACTGTGAAAAATTAAAAGTCAGCAGGCCCTAAACACTTCTACTGGTGCCCCACAGTCTGAGGCTTTGGGCGAACACCCCCCTCACTCCACAAAGAAATAAAACCGAGGGGAAAAAAGAAAGAAAATTACACCTCTGGAAAAATGACTGCACCACAGCTCTTATACCAGACAGTTTACATGTACAACATTGTTACCTCATGGCTAATTATAAAATGCTGGTGCTTTAATGTGAAAATTTAGCTGAAAAAATGAGATCGCTGAAAGCGACTCAGAATCAACCTGCTTCAGCTATGCCATTCCACAAGCTAAGCCCATTTCTTCCAAGGCTGCAAAGTACAAAAAGACAACCCACAGCAGATTTCCATAGTGAGTTAAACACATGATGAACTGCTATGCCAGTGGAGTCCTGCTGAAATACCACAGACTTAGTCACATATTCACAGGTCAAAAGAGAAGTGGTAAGACTGAAGAACCCATACATGCTATTGCCCACTACCACATCAACAACCGACCAAAGGTTCTGCCTAGAGTTACAAAAGGAAAAAACCCACAAAAATCCCAGACCAAGCACTTGTATGCCTTTATTGAGCAACATCATGAACAACAATCATGAGTATGTTTCTTCAGTTTCTGACAACATCTTCTTCATTAAAGTCTGTAGCAGAGAATCAATTTTCATAACACAAAAGATGTACAAGAGATGACATCATATCACACTTCCTTAAGTCAAAGATTCTCCTAACTTATGGTCAGTAGCCATATAAATACATTAACTTATTCAAGGTGACTTTAAACATTGGTTTAAAGTAGTCTAATTAAGCAGGTCCACACCTCTAAACAACTTCTGCATGTTCCTGAACACTTCGGAGAATAAACAGTAATTACAGCATCATAGAAATGGTCCAAGATCACTTTTTTAATTGTTGTTCAGAACAATCCAGAAACACACCATGCAGATTTAATTTCAGCTGGATATGTTTCAGCCAACTCATTTCCAGTTTAGCCATAAGCAACAACAACAAAAAAAAAAAAGGCAAAACAAATATGGATGTATACATAAGCATAAACATATGGGGCCTAACAAATCTAATCAAAGGAACACAGGAACTGTAAAATATGAGCAGTAAGGTAAGGTGAAGTAAACTTAAAGAAAACAGCAATTAATGCATTCATATAATAAAAGATATAAGTATAATCAGTAACTACTCCTTTTTGTATGCCTTTACTCTTAAAATCCACTGTGATTCAGTCACATTAACACATCTAAAGAGTATTCCACACTGCTCTGCACATGAAGATAAGCAAATGTAGCTACTACAAACTACAAACAGAACCATTTAGTCTTAAAATCTGCCAACATCATAGCACACAAACCATGTTTTTTGCCATCTTAAACTTAAGCATTTGGAATTCCAACCTTGCAAGGTACTATCCTCCGCTAAAACATCCACCTGTTTTCTGACACATGGAAGACCAGAGGTATCTACACAAGTCATCCTTAAACATATACACTGTACTCTAGTTTTTTCATCAGCTACACAGACAAGATTACTAACTCTGAATTACTGAAGACAAGTGCTTACCTTCAATCCTTTTTAAGGCCGACAGACAAGTATCCCGGCTTGGAAACTCAAACGGGTTGTTACAGGTCCGAATGGTGTCACAGTCGCACTTCCCATTGATTATGTTACAGCCTGTTATAAGGTTTTCATTGCACGGTTCAAATCCAAGAAGCTGATCATCATCCCAGTTTTCATCTAAAACAGACAAACAAAATCACTCACTATTGAATTTCGGCTGCAGTACGTAAATTTCAGCTGCTTTGGAGCTGGGTGCGATTCAGTTCAAGTTCAACACAGTGCTAAACAGAAGAAAACAGATTAAAAAAACAACCAATCAATCTAAACAGTGGGATTTGCCAAATACCAGGTCTTTCAGCTGTTCTACTGCCCATTTTGCTAAAGCGACTGGCATTGTTTACCTCCATTCTATATGAAAAATGTATCATCTCAAGAAAGCGCACAGCTGTAGTACAAAAGAGTGCTATTCTAACAGAAATAACTTTTGCAGATAGCTGAAGTTATATTTATAATGGAAGTGAGAACATTGTACAGAATCTGCAGCTGTTACAGAAGTCAAAACTGAGTCAGAAAGAGAGAATTTTAAAAGATGATTAAAAAATGCTTCACGTGAAATTCACTCCACAGAGATAACTTTTTATTACAGAAAAAATGCCACACCTCTGATTGCGTTATATGACCAAACATGAATTTTCCAGCAGCCCTGAATTATCATACGTATTCTTGGAGAATTGATCAGACACATTGCACTCCTTGCTGGCAAGGGTCTAGGGATAGTGGGGGCAGAATGAGTCTTTCTGCTTAAATGACTGTTCCTTTTGAATGAGTCCTGTCAAATGTGTGTAACTGGTGCTCCCGCTCTACAACTGCCCATCTTCCTTTTAGGAGCCCACATGCAATATGATTTACTTTTTTTTTTTTTT
>VXBR01003872.1:384968-398317 GCA_013400215.1 Cisticola juncidis
TCCTCCAGAAACACAAATCCAGTAAATCCAGAACTGGATTTATTACCAGTCCTACAATATCTCAGTTTCCTTAGATTAGGTGCACATACAGCAACATTCCACCAACTCAGAAGACTGATCAAGGTAGAAAAATAGAAGAGCCTGGATTTGAAGAGACCTTCAAAGACCATCCAGTTCCAACCTCCTGCCATGGACAGGAACACCTTCCACTAAACCAAGTTACTCAAATCCGCATCCAGCCCAGCACTGAACACTTCCAGGGCATCCACAATTTCTCTGGGCAACCTGTTCCAGTGCCTCACCCCTCTCACAGTAATTAATTTCTTCCTAAAATCAAATCTAAGCTCATTCTCTTTCAGTTTAAAACCATTCCTCCCTGTCCTATCACAGGCTTTTTTAAGCAAGATTGAAGGAACCAAACTAAGCATCAGGTATTCTTTGCTACAGAATGCCAGATGTTTTATAGACAGACAAGCTTAGAAAATTAAGTCCTCCAAAATAGTTGCACCGAATCCACTAATTTCTACTAACGACAAAAGGAAAAATAGGTATTTTTAATCTTTATATCCTTACATTCAACAGCAGCATTCACACTGTGCAATCTAAGTAGTTCACTCCAATTTTTATTTATCAGCAACAAGCAAGTTTCCAATATAGATCCTGCCAAGAAAAACTTAAAAAAAATTAAAATATCTTCCAGTTATGAAGGGTGGGTTTCTTCTTGTTGGGGTTATCAGAGGCTGTCTTCCAGTATGAGAGGTCACAGCAAATACAAAACTGTCATTCAGTAGCCTGATGCTCAACACAAGCCTAAAAACTAATAGCAAATAACAGCATACACACACATATGCTGAGGTTGGCAAGTAATTTCTTTCTACTCATAGAAATATGCATAATATCTGCTAACCTGAAGTTTTTCCTGTTTTTTTGGGAAAAAAAAATATCTAGAAAGAGCTGTTTACCAATTCAGTACTGTATATGATCTACAGGAAGTGTCACAGCAGATTCTCAAAGGTATATTTCTCCCTGTAGAACAAACTCCTTGGCTTCTATTATGAGCTGGCAAACTATTCTGCTGACAAAAAAGCACTGATAAACAACAAAGTCCATTTGAGTTGTGAAGTTGGAATTTCCATGGGAACCTCATGGCTCTTCTCCATAAAAATAACAAAGGAAGAGTAGTCACTAACCTCAGGAAGTAATTTTTTTCCTTAGCTTAACCTATCATACAAAACAGCAACTCTATCAATGAAAGTCAAAGGAAGTGCAGAAGTTCCTGAAGAGAAACTATTAAAATTCTTTCAAAGGAAGATGCCTCTCCAGCAATGCTTGGGATATTCTCATTGTGATAAGGCCATGCATACAGAGGGGAAAAAAATAAACCACAAAAAATCCTGAGAATTTGGAGAACAATAATACATCCTGTTTTTGAGAAGCCGGAATACAGCCTGGACAATTTGTATTTTAGAAGTCACAGAGGTAACGCATGTAAGGACAAGAACAAAAGCTACACCTATGGTCCAAGACTCACTGTTTGAAACTCTGCAAGAGCACGGACCACAGCTTCATCCAGACCAACCTAACAGCCTTAAAGTATTTGTGCTGCTCCCTGTTTCTGACACGAGCACTCCTCCTGCACTCCTGGGCGCAGGACAGGCGCCCAGAGGCAGCGTGTGTGCTCTCAGCCCTGCTCCTCCCAGGCCAGAACAGGCTGGACGGACACACAGATGGCAAGGCTCTGTTGCTTTTCCAGCAAACTATTTTAGAGCATTTGTGCTGCTTTGCTGTGTGGTTTTTCAGCACTGGATCTTCTCAAGGCAGACAGATCAGCAGAATCTTGCCACACGAGCGCTGCCCACCCCACACAAGGTGGGCCCCAGCTGGCACGGAGAGCAGAGTCGACCCTCACCCATGGCAGAACACCTCCACACAGCTGCACTGCAGTGTGGCACTACACACACTGATTTCCAGGACAGCTTAGTGCTTTGTACCCCATCTGCCAGCTCTCCTAAGTTTCCAGAAAAGGAGGTACACAGGAAGCACACAGCCCAAAAGTAGGTGCACCCAAAGTCTTCACTGCCACACAGCTCAAAAATTAGCTCTGTAGCCATTAAAGTCTTAACAAGAAGAGAAATCCCTTCGTAATACTTGTTCAGACTGTACTTCTAACATGTTGCATCTTCAAACAAGATGTCTACTTTTCATTACTCGGTGTGAATAGAAGAAAAAAGTTACATTCAGACAGGAAGAACGCAAATACAGTTTTAGCCTGCACATCATCTACTAGCCTGGTTTTCACACAAGCTTATTTAGAAACAAGATTTCCATCAATGAAGTAACAAACATGTAGCAAGAGCTTATTTTCTTCACTAAATCAGTGCCAAGTCTATCATGATTTTTCGTGTAGACTAAAGACTGGCTCCTTTTCCTAGCTGATTCAGTCCTTTTATGAACAGAACTTCAAGGTCCTGTTGGATGAATAATTGTTTATCACTTTGAATAAATTCTCAGAAGTCACGTCAATACATGCAGAACAAAATTCTTTGGAATTCATGAAAGTATTCATGTGAGCTAAAGGGATGAATCCAGAATATCACTTCAATTCCAAGCTTTAGATACTTGATGCAAAGCCATCTAGTGCTCTCCTTGATGCAGATAAACAGTGGTCCAGTACAGCATCTTGCACCTTTAGAGATCAGCAATATTTCAACTGACAATGGAATGATATCTTGTACAAAACATATAACCTAGCCTCTGTTACTCACAAAGATCATCATGTCCTGGGGACTATTCAAAAGACAAACTTGTACACACCAGTGGTTTGGGACCTGGGACAGTTCAAGAACTATTCCAGGCTGGATACATTTTCCTGCATGCTCTAAGGCTTCCTTTTCAGAAGACTGGTTTTTTTATGCCTACCACTCAAATCTGAATGATGTGAACAAAGAAACTGAGATGCATTAACTTGTGAAAGCTTTATTTCTCTACAAGCAGGACCAAAACCCCCCCCAAATATAGGAATCTTTGCCTCAAACCTTGGTATGCACATCCTATTCCCTAGCTATTTCTAGGACACCTAAATATACAAAAATCAAGTATGTACTTAACACTCTAGAGTTTTTAGAAGCAATGCAGCTGAAAAGAAGCCCAAGTAAACTACTAGCTTTTATCCAAACTGATCTTTCTTTAGCTCTGATTTTCACCACCTCATTGTGCTGGCATGATCAGCTAAGGGCAAAAAATCAAAGGGCTGCACTTTTTAGTCATCCTCAGTTGTCACCGGAGCCTTGTTATACGGTCACTTAAGTACCTTTTACACACAAGCCTCATAGCAGTTCAAATGCTCCCAGCAGGCTCATAACTACAGCTTCAAAGTCATTTCTCTTTCAAATAATTTCTATCTACATGCAGTTCCCCACTCTCTCCAACTCATTCAGGCAAGTTCCAGATAATAAAGTTCCAGATAATAAAGTAGTTCTGCATTTATTCAGATCAAAGTTAAGTCTTGGATATAATACCTTTTTAATTCTTCTAACTGTGCTTTCATACCAAAAGGAAGCCACAGGAAGGGAGACTTCACATTAATTCCAAAGTTTTTTCCTTTTCCCTTCTGTCATTCATTTAATCACTTGCTTTCTGCAAAGCAAATGTTTCAGCTTGCTAAAAATTCACATACTGCTCTGGGCTGCTGAATTCCCAAGTCCTGTCATAGCATGCATCTAAAGTAGGGAAGAGGATTAAGGCATTAACAAGTTGAACAAGAGGTCCTTAAACAGGTCTAGTCTGGGAAAGAGTCTGAGAAATATGTCTCTGGTAAGCAGCATTCCATCACTTCTTTCATACTAAATCCTACATACCAGCATCATGCAAGGCATGATGGTCATGACTGAAGCATTCATCTTATTTGCCTGAAGAGCTGCCTGTGTTTTTAGAAAAGCATGCCACTGAGAAACTAACTGTAAGTCTAACTTTCAAGACAACCTCACTATAGTTACATTTATTATTTATTATTCCCCATTGGCAAAGGATCATGTCAAAACTGGTGCAAGCTAAAAGAACCTGGAAAGACCTTCATAAAGACTGCTTCTCCATTGCTTAAACTTTTTCTTTCCCTTTCTTCAAGTTCTCAGTTTCTCCTGCCTGCCACAGAAACTTCTGTTTTGTGCCCTAACCCTTATCTTTCTTTCTGGACACCTAATGAATATCAGCTATTGTTTGGAGAATGCTATACCATGCACCTTCACAGTTTAGATAACGCATCACCTCGAAACAGCAAGAAACACACTGAAATAAATGATCACTAAAGTATCACTGTTGAAAACAAATACACAAGTATTTTGCCCACAATAATCTTCTGTTTACCACCCTACCCTTTGTAATTTAACTGGAGTGCATTGAGTCAACTAGCATAATTTACATTTAACTGCATCATATCACTCTGCTACTTCCTCCCCCTGCCCCTCCCCTTTTTTTAAGCATCCCAGGCAGCTCTTAGGATGCTGAGAAAAGCAAAGACACCATAAAAGACATTGGTGACCTGAAAGTGAAACTGTCCAAGTCACACCTTACAGACTCTTGCATCCTTTTAAATATACATTTGAAGACAACAGGGAAGCAACCCCTATTGAGACTGGCACTGACCTCTGGGAACTGGGAGGCAGAGGGGGGAACCTTTCAGAAACTCCTCCACAAAACTAGACCCAAGGTCTGAGCCCCACCACTCCAGCACACCCACATACACACAACAGCATTTTTAAATCAGTGGTATTCATTAAGATGGTATGAGACTCTGAAAGGATTCTAACTTGCTAAAATAAAAAAAGGAAATGCTTCTTGCCAGTAGACTCTCGCTTCTCTTTGAACAGGAAAAAAGAATGATGGAAAGGAAATTCATGTTTTGGAGGAGCTGAACAATAGAAATGACTAATTACCACTAAAGAATGTTTGAAATCCAGCCCCAGACCTTGAAAAGCAGCAGAAGGAAAGACTAGCCTTGAAGTGAGATTGAGCTCACACACTGGCTTCAATCCTTTCCCCTCTTGCAACTTATTCCTCCACTGAAATCATGAATCAAGGACTAGAGCCGGCAGAAACATTTATGGTAAGACACACAGCTGAGAGTTTTGTGAGAAAGCATTTTTTTTCCACATTTTGGAAATGATCCATTTTTCCACATTTTTGAATGATCCATTTTCCAAGATCAAATCTTCATGTGGAATGTACAGCAGTACAAAAGCATTTTGCAGCTGCCTGAGAAAATTGTTAAAGCTAGAAAGCAGAGCTGTACCATAACATTTAGCTACCTCAGGAACACAAGCATGTAATGCTTGTCTCCAACCTGACTGCCTGCTTTATCTTAGCATGTATCTCAGGTGATTAAATCCCAAATGTAGTGAGAAAGATTTTCACTGCAGCAGCTCTCCATGTGTCTGAAGACACTTATTTCATACTAAGGAATGCAAAAAGTATTTAAACAGACCAGCTTTCCAGTGAATTATCTCTAGAAACTCTACAGTAGTCTTGAGGAAGGCAAGGAAACGTTAAGTGAAGCATGTGACATGGACAACTACTGCAAATTTAGAAGTATTCTTTTCCCCACACTGTCTGGAATATTTTACTTCTCCAGGCACACCCCCCCCACCCCCACCCCTTTTTTGGGGGGGTGGGGGAATGGAGGGAGGGAGTGATGGGGAGGAGAGTTTTGCCTTTGGCTTTTTATGACTTTCACTCTTAGGGCTCCCCACAGCAAAAGTAAATGGTACTTCCAAAAGCCTTCTTCCAAAAGATGGTCAGAAATAATAACTCATGAGTTTTCAAGTCTGACCCCTACACATTTACACACCTGAAAAAAGACTCATGAGCAAATTATTTCAATCCCATGACCAGAAACATGTCTTATTGGTAAACAGCTGACTGAAAATACTGCACTGCCTCAGGATTTAACTAGTCAGAAAAAGCCTCTGCCAGTACTCCCCTGATTAGAACAAGCATGGACAGCAGTGTTTCAGCTGTCATAGCAAATTTTTCCTCTAGCTCTAGAAAACTCTTTGCAAAAATAATTGCTAAAGCCTCAGAAAAGGGCCAAAGCTTCATAACCATTTTCCAAAGCAGTCTAAAATTCCAATTTCCTTTTTTTTTTTCCCAAGTTGCACTCTGCACCCACAGGCTTCAGAAGGCTGCATGTACAGCAGCACACATCAGCTTCACTGCAAACAAGGAGTTGGCTGGCAGCTTGCTGAAGCTGCTAGGCAGAGGCAAAGCTGACAGGAGTAGGAAAAGTTCTGTCACAGAGAAATTCTGTAACAGGGCCGTGAGTGAAGCAACCTATACCAAGAACAGTCCACACTATTGTAAGAAATTTGATATCCTAAATATTTTGCCACTGTCCCCCCCAGTCATTAATGCAGCACCACTGAACACCATAATTACAATGTATTTAAGAGGAATTGCACCCCATCTCTTAGTCACAGAAGATTACAGGAAAAACTCAAGCTTGGATTTAGAATTACCCTCAAGGTTTCTTTTCTTTTCCTAAAACCTAACTTAGAGATAGACATCAAGTCCATAACTTCTATTGTGAAAGCAGCACAGGTTACATCAGTGCATGTAACACTATTATCAGTATGACCCCAGCTTTTTATCAACAGCCCATCAGTGAGGGGAAGAAATACCTCCACATATACATCCAGCCTTTCTGGAAAAATCTTGAGGAGAGTACAACACAGCCTGTAGCAAAACACTGAACTTTAATTCATTTCAAGGATAAATGACTCTACAAAATGGGCTCTTTTGGATTCAAAAACATTACACCTGCCACATTTTTCACCAATAAAAAGAAAAACCCAAGCCCATCCAAACAAACAAACCCCAACTAACAAATGAAGCCTACAGTGGTTATAGAAGGCTAAAGTTCAGGGAATGAGTAAGAACATGGGAATTGGTGCATGCCTATGAGGTAGTCAGCTCTTTTCCTCCTGCCCACAACCCTTCCTTCCCCAGTTTGTTTTCTTATTCAGTCTTAATAAAAACTTGCACAATCATGACCCACAAGGTGGTGTTAACATGATTGGCAGATTTGCAAGTTAAGAACCCAGTATACCCAGTGAAAGCTGCTGGGGACCCAGTATTGCCTCTGGTAAAGGTGTGAACTGCTTCTTCTCAAAACATTAGGAAGGGCTTACTTCCCCAAAACAAGGCCAAACTAGTCTGTTTAGACAAGAGCACCCCCAGGGACTATTTTTAATCCATATGCTGATGTGGAATTTAATCTAGATGGTCTCTATGCAAATGTATCTTTCCATCTTAGTTTATGTTGGTAAGTTTCTCCATGTCGGTTTCTCCATATACAGGAGCTTTCTGTGTCAGTATCAGTCATTTTCCAAATTCCAGCATTGTCAGACTGAACCGGTGTCACTCAAAGTCTCAGGCAAACCCCTGAGTTCATGATGTCCAAGTTTACATTCCCTGTGGATTAAATGCATTCTCAAATGAAAAGCAGTTTATAAGTCACAAGAGATACTTAATAGGTCACCTCTACAAAGTATTTAATCCACTAAAACAGAGAACATTTGGTTCCGTCTGCAAGATCCTATAAACTTTACTTATTGAGATGAAGAATCCTTAAGAGGGGCACAGCGTAAGGAGGGGAAGAGGACAGCATTTTTGAACCATATTAATGGGTTAATTATTGCATAATATGCCTGTCAGTGAAATAACATTTTGGTTGACTAAGTACCAGGCAAGAAGTTAAATTATGCAAGAATCCTTGAATTAGCTAGAGGGTGCTTAAACCAGCAAAGATGCCTGGAGCAAGTTTGAAGGTAGTTTAAACAAATTTTAAAAGGAAAAATAATAAGCACCATGATTTTGAGGTACCTGGTGAAATAATCACTTTCTGTGTGGAAAAATTCACATAAGTAGAGGATGCTTATATAAAGTTTTAAAAACTAAAAATAAACAAAAAACAACATTCCTCTTGCAAAAGTTTAAAAACTTAGTAATCCAGCCTATCCACAGTGAGATTTCTTGTTTAAACTAACTGTACTCACCCAGAACAGCAAAATCCTACTGATTCCTGCATCATATCTGTTAGACTTTTCCACCTAATTTTTGCTGAAATACTGGAACCAAGTCATTTCTAAAATTGAAACACGATGCACAGAAACAGAGAGGAAACCATTTCCAAGTCAAATAAGCACCTGATCCAATTCAAATTCCATGCCACACTCAGAGTTACATATTCTTACTGATGTTGAGATTTCAGCATTGATGGAATACAGAATAGAAATAGCTTATAAGTTTTCCAGTCTGTGTATAAGAACTCAGCATTTTCCTAGTAAGTGTTTTTGGGGGGCAGCAGGAAGGAGGAGTAGGGGAAGTGGACTATTAAATTTGATCAAGACTAGCATATTCAAAAGCTGAATATTCAAAGAACTACTTCTCATTCCAGTTTCACGACTTACATAATTCTTCTGATCATTTTCTATATTGACAACATAAATATTTTTTCTGTTTATCACCCTGATAGTCTGGATTGCTGACAGCTGTTGAACAAAGTACTTTGTCTTCACACCAACAACTATTGGTACACCACTTAATGTTGATGAAGTCCCCAACTAGACCATCAGTTCTAACACCTGATATTACTGAAGTAACAGTTGCACTTGCACTGACGGACATCACAACCACTTGGACATTTTCCCAGCCATTCACTGCACAAGAAAGGAAAAAACCCAACCAAACAAAACATTAAGAAATCTGGGCAGCACTGCTGCAGTCCGAACTGATGTAAACAACTGGGTTACCCACACGCAACTCCCAGATCACTTGAACTTCAGTAACTTGTACTCAAAGCAAAATACTGCCTGATCTTTGGGGGTCTGGACTGCATCAGAGGCAAGAAGCCAAGCATGCAGTATAGCAGTCTGTCTGAAGACAGAGAACCAAGTTGAAGGCTTCATGTCCAATGACACATTAGAGAGCACAGGATTGAAAACTACTGAAAACAAGGTTATCCACAGGGTACTAGCTACCAAAGGTACTTATGATAAAACTGCTATCAAGTCTGCAGGCAGGTTGTTCTTCCTTCAGTAAAGCAGGGAAGAACTCCACTAGCACACATGTAAACCAACACCTAAACAAAACAAAACAAAACAAAAAACAAAACAAAACAAAACAAAACAAAAAAAAGCTCAGCTTTCCTCTTCCAAATTTTGACAAAAATAGCTAGGCTTTCAAGGTTTAAATTATCTCATCAGCTCCAGTTTCACTGAGCTTCAGTTACATATCATACACTTACATATTTCTCAAGGAGGAAAACTAGGCAGACTTATGGCTGGGAAGAGGACAATAAACACATCCAAGCTCTCCCAGCTTGCCCCAACAAGGAGTGAAACAGACTGCAATGCTCCAGACTCCAAAAAGATGCAGTTCAGTAAATAAGACTAGGACTAGCCCCAGTAAGGAAAGCTTCTGCCATCATGCTAGGAGATTAACACACAAACTTCCCAATAATTGCCTAAAATCTGCTACAGCAACCTTCTCCTGGTTCCAAGGGAACTTGAGTTCAGAAGTTATTACTAGGCAGACAAGCCTCAAGTACTCAAGGCAAGCCTTCTTACCTACAGTACGAAAAAAGAACACAACAATAAATGTACACCCCCCCCAAAAAAAAGACCCAACTAACAAAAGCAAAAGCACACCCAAACCTCACTAAAACAAGACAACAAACCAAAACCAAATAAAGTAATAGATATTATTGGTAAGGTAGTGGCACAGTGATAGCTTCTTTCAATGTCTACCTAGAGGTTAATTCATATGGAAGTATATTCTAAAGAGAAACTAACACCTTCAGACCAGCAGTTTTGTTAACTATGCATTTCAAACAGATCACAAAAACTTACATTTCTGTTTCAGTTAAAATAATTTTCAGTCATTTTCAGTGTTATGTTATTTGCTACTGTCATGACTTTGAAGAGTTTAGCAAAGCAATCTAGGCTTCTTTACCTAATAGCACCAGAAACTGGAGAAGCATGGAAACAGACAAAAAATAGTCATCTCAAGAAATGCCTTCACAGAGTAACCTAACTTCTTAGGCAGAGCTTTTTCAAGGCTCTCTGATCCTCTGGAAAACCAGAGCCCTGCCCAGCTGCACTGCTGCAGAAGCCAAAGCTAAGGTGTTTCTGGAGAACTTCAGTCTAATTCAGTGGTGGCTCTAGGACTATCTTTAAAGGTAGAGAGTAAGGGCAGTTCCTGCTTTGCATTCAAAAATTCTCAGCCCTAAGAGTCTTTGGAAGGGGGTTTAGGCTCTCAACACCTCATAGAACCAATACAGCAAATCCCTGCAAAGGATGTTGTAGAGTCAACAGAGGCTGGAGGTGTGCAAAATCTCTCAAGAATGCTCTTTAGGAGGTGAAGCTACCAGCACTAGGACCTCAGAATTATTACTTATTAAGAATACAACTGCATTCAGGAAAGGCATTTACTCACTTCAGCATAACAACACAAACAGAGCAGTAGAACTGCTTAGAGATGTGAATCGTTAAGGTGGTGAGATGAAGGAGAACTTCCTTCAGCTTTTAGAATGAAAAAGGAAAAAACCCCTCAGGATCAGCAACAGATTTCACTAATAAACAGTGCTTTAACAAGGAATAGTCTGTTAGTAATTTCAGAAAGAGAAGCTGCCAGCAACAGATGCCACAGAGACTTCTCTGTCAGGTGTTAGGGAATCCATTTATGTCAAGTGTGTTCAATGCTAAAAACTAGCAGACAAGTAGATACCTGTTGCTATTCCAGCTCTCAAAGCATTCTGTAGCCTAGCATGTGCTGATAGTCTGAAATAAGACAGAGATGAAGCTTCAAAAATGATACAAAACACCATGCTTATAACTGTAGCCAGTAGGGGTCATTTCAGTGTAAAAAATTGCAATGAAAGAAAAGACTAGAGTCAGGAAGGAAAGTAAAAACATGAATTTCTATTAGCACATATCTGTAAGACACTTCCATTTCTTCCTCACTGGACTGGGGAAGGAAAGGGTTTGCACTCTTGTCTTGCAAGACAAGAAAAAAGGTGCAGCCTTTATTCTGTTGATGGATAAAGGCATGGCTTAATGCTACTCACATCAGGCATCACCAACATAGCCTGTTGCATGTGTGCCTGTAAACTGAACAACTGTTTAGGTCACCACAATCAAAAAAAAACAGAGCTATTCAACCTCATATTCACAATCAGAGGCAGTACAATAAGTACCCTTTCATCCTTGCTGCCACCTCATGTGCAAAACATGCACCAGGAAGAACAACATATTACCTCTGCTCCTTAGAATGTGGCACTTTCCTGACAATTCACTGATAGGACTATTCCAGGACTATTTATTAGGCTGACAGCTCAGCTCGGTTCCTTTTCATTTATGAGAATGACAATTAAGCAGATAACTTTCCTATTTAACGTTCTCATTTTAACATATCTCCCTTGTTATAGTTAATAGATCATTATCTCCATCCCCTAGGACTATTGCTATAGGGACAGCTGGAACTGGTTTCTAACCACAACACTTATTGAAACACAATCTTGCCAACAAATGCTTCATACTATTTTCAACAGTAGATGGGACGTGTTTCGAGCTGAACTACAGCAATGTACAGATTGCATCACTTCAAAGGAATGAAATACTCCTAAACTGCCAGAGATGTCCATACTGTGATACAGTAAGGGAATTGGAACATTAAGTCCTTTAATGACTGTAGGCTTTGAGTTCCTTTAACTAGTGAGAAGGCCCAGCTTTTACTCAGAAACTTATGACAAGAGAAACTCCTGCAAAACCAGGTAAGTTTTCCAAGTACCTTTGCTTGTACATTTCTATTTGCAAAAGCTTTTCCAATACATATTAAAAATAAGAGACTACAGAAATGTACATATTCAGCAACACAGTCTCAACCAAGGTCTTCAAAATAGTTTAGAGCCATTTTAAAATGTTTAACAATTCAGCTTTTAATCTAGAGCTCATTCTACCCAAGCATCAGCTCCCGAGGCTGACAGCATTGCTTGTAGCACAGGCAGGGACACACTGCATGCTCTGCTGTGGTTTGCAATTCATTTGTTATGGAGGCAAGTGGAGTTTTAAACTAATAATGAGCGAGCGCCAGGACAAAGGTCAGCTGCCCACTAAAAATGACCGGGTTTAGCTTTCGTAAAATAGTGCATCATTTTAAATGCAAGTTTTTTGGACAGATGCTGCCTCACCAGCTCTCTGGACTTTCTACTGCCCTCTACCCGCCGAGAGGAGACCGCGCCGTCTCCTTTTCCAGAATTGTCGAAGCTCCCGCTCCGAATCGCATATACATTTATACACATCCCAAACTACTGCTTATTTGCAATCTCTTTACAGCGCCATGTTTTCCCTCAACTTGGGGGAAAAGGCAATTGGAAGTACAAGAGAAAGAGAGACTAAAAATTTGTCTCTGACCTTTCAATAATTTATAACACGTAAAAAAAAAAAATCTTGGGAATTCTGATAGATAAAAAACCAAAGGCGGGGGGGCGGGGGGGGGGGTAAAGTCCTTTTGATTTTCATACCAGTTCATCACCTCACAAGACGGCAGGAAGCTGAAGTGACTCTGAGAAGAGTTCTGCCGTGGGTATTTCCCCCCCCCCTCTTGATGCTTCAGCACGGAAAAAGACACCCCTTATCATTATATGCCGAGCAGGACAGGCAGAGAGATATTAAATGACAGGAACAGGAAAGAAAACTTTATAACAAATGATGAGTCTTTGTTGTTTCTTTACACAGGAGGGAATCCGGAACGGGCATCATGTGTGCACGACTGACCTCCGCCGATCTCCATCTGCCAAACTCTTCCCGAGTCCTTTATCAAGGAATTTTAGTTGGGCATCAGTAGCTGATACAAGCTATTAGCAACCCAGTGACACGCTACGGAGAATTAGTAGAACCCTAAAGTTTAGGGTAAGAAAATTAAGGGCAAAACTTCTACGTAGGAGTCTGTAGGGGGTTTTAAGCAGGGAAGGTTAGAAGACACGCTCGCAGACGGGACAGGCGGGCGGGCTGGAAGGGAAGGAGGGTGCACCGGCGCCTAAGACGTCTTAGGTACGCCCTGCTTCCTTCCCCGCCGCTCATCGGGTACCCCCACCCCGGGGGATGGATGGAGGGATGGATGGCGTCCCGCCACCTCTCACCTTCGCAGACGCCCACTTCGTACTCGGTGATGGAGTCTCCGTTGAGCGGCGGTCGGATGACACAGCGCAAGCCCCGGTCGCAAGCTCCGTGCAGCCCATAGACTCCCCCGCAGCTCTCGTTCCGCTGCCGGGCGCACATGAAACAGCAGCCGCAGAT
>VXBR01003872.1:399479-409711 GCA_013400215.1 Cisticola juncidis
GCTGTGGTGCTGGCCCGGCAAGGCCGGCAGGCGGCAGCGCTCGGCGCGGCGCCCGCTCCGGCGGAGTGCGGCTGGCCGGAGGAGCCGGGGCGAGGGAGAGACTTTAAGAGGAACGGTGTTGCCGGAGGTCAGAATACTGCCTTGCTGCGGGCGGCAGCGAGCGGGCGGAGGAGAGGTTGGGTAGTCGGCCGGACAGGGCAGCACCTCGGTGAAATCTCAGAGCGCGACCTGCCGCTGCCGTGTCCTGCCCAGCCCGAGGTGCGACGGCAGCTTTGGGAACGATGGATCCCGCACTCAGGAATGCCCGGAGCTGGGGTCATTTAGGGTATTAAGCCATTGGCTCCGCAAGTGGATTTTGTCAGCTGCAGGGTGCTGAGCCTGGGAAGGCATGCGTTGCATGTAGCAGTGCCAGCAGTTAGAGAAGGAGGGTCTGGAACCTTAACAGAGATTATTAGAGAGGGGCCAAGGTATGGTTTCTACAGTTTCTCTAGTCCCACACACATATCAACTTTGGAACAGCTAGTTCTCATATCAGCCGAGGAGTTGCTATGGAAGAGTAAAGCTCCAAACTGGAAATGCCAAGTTGCCACCAGGAAGAGTCAACACTATAGTGTCACCTCATGTAAAGCTCTGCCAGCCCTAGCATACCTTTTAGGTGAGTTTTAAAAACACTGTAATTCAGCCTAAATACCTACTGCATCAAAGATTCCCTATTGCTAAAACAGGCCCATTGGTAATGGAAACAGTGCAACCATGTAACATGTTGAAAAATACAGTATTTCCATATTTGTCTAAAAAAACATGTTTTCCATATTTGTCTATTTTGAAATAGCAATTATTAGACATTATTGCAATATTTATATCAGGATAGCAGGCTGTACTGTGATCCATTCAGAACTTTAACTAAACTGTAGGAGGCATTTTTCAAGAGCTACGATGTTTTCATTAGTCTCAATAGTTTGCAAGATACTGGTCTGTTTCTCAGTGAAACCCCATTATTGCAATAAAGCACTTGATACAGCATACATTTCATGGATTTAGGGCCATTCAGTTGACATATCTCAACAACAAATGGACAAGCAGCAATTTACTGGGCAATAGTATCTGAAGTAATACTGTGATGTATTTTTTAACAGATTTAGAAAGTAAATGGCAAGCTGGTCTTGCTGAATGCACTGTGTTTTGGTATAAACAAACCCAGTGTATGCCTTTGAGGACAACCAAAACATTGTATGTTCCTGAATTCTGGAAAGCAGTAGGTCAGGAAAGCACCCTGAAGGTCATGTTAGACAAGACCTCAAACTCTGAATGTTGTGCAAATGAACGATACTCCCTGGTGAAGCAACACACCAAGTAAGAATTTTTGTGCAAATTCTTCCTGCCCTCCTCCCCAGCCCTCTCGTGTCAGTTTGCCGAAGCACCTGCAGGGGTCAGAGTACTTTTGATTCACCAGAAATTTCCACCAAAAACCCCGCTGTGATGAGAGTAGTTTGTAAAAAGCTACTGTTTCCTACAACCTGGAAACGCTGCCTTTTGGTCATGTATTTTACTGACGAGGCACATGAAGGGGTTTTGCCTCCCACGTATAACATCGCTGAGATTGCTTTTTTGAATGAGGCATACAGTTCCTGTGACCACATTGTTAAAACACTGTTCACAAACCTGAGATTGTGCAGAAAAGAATCACAACAGTGATTTTAGTGCTAGGGAGGATGCTGCCCCCTACAATACGTGGTCAGAGGCTTGAATTTAATAGGCTTAGTTTATCAAAAGATGAAAAGTGAACTGATTACAATGTATTAATCCCCTCATGTGAAAAAATTAACTGGTCTATGAAAAATACGTGGGTATTTTTCCAGGACTTATGTACATAGCCAGCATGGAAATCCCAGACATGTTGTATTGCATGCTCAGGCAGTTCAATATTTCCCAGACATGCCAGACCTATCCGTCATGTACTGTACTGATGTATAGTATATTCAACACACAAAGAATTCACTGGACCTACTGTGCCTGTTTGCTTGTGTAGGAATGAACAAAGAAGCTCTAGAAGCAGTACAAAAACAGATGAAGAGGAAAGCTATGGACAGCTTAGATAAGAATGCTGTAGGGCCCTGAGAAAAAGGGAGCAAACTTCTGAGCTGACTGCCAAGTGAGAGAGGCTTCAGCTGTGAACAGGATTAGTACCCTGATTCATACACAGTTTGTCCTGTGATAGCTGCATGTAAGAGAGGAAAATACAGAAACGTGTATGGAACAAGGACCAAAATTTAGGCTTCTTGTCTCCTTAGGTCTTGCCCTTTAGGTACAAATCACAAATTATTTATGCTTATGCTTGTGTTTCCCTCTTCTGGCCCCAGGAATCAAAATACTTCATTTCACAGTGGCATAGATTCAACAGGAAAGGTAGAGAATTCTCTTGCCCCAAACCTAAGAAGAGTCCATAGGGACAACGAGGTACTCCTAGGAAGCCAGCAAATCTGATACCTGATGACTTTACAGGGAAAGTGAATATCCCTGCTTTCCCCAGCAAGAAGCAGTGGATCCATCTTCTTACTGGGAAATTCAGTTATCCCTGCTCCTACCTGCTTCCTGATTTATTAGGGCTTCTACTGATCCAAATAGCTTAGGACTAAGTGGATTCAGCTACTGAAGTGAAACCCAGCTCCTTATTTCCCCTAGAAACAGGTTAGTAAATACTGCTGAATACAACTGTGGGAGGAAGAAAAGCATTCTGACAAACAGGCTGCAGCAGCTGAAATTTCCTGGGCTTGTTCTCCTGTGATGTTAGTGTTGTATTGAAGCCACATCTAGTCTGGATGAAGGTGCAGCAGTAATTGAGTGGAGCTGTAGAGCTTTCTTGGTCGTCATGGATTGTGGAGCTTTTGCGAAACCACAAACTGATAGGAGAAAACTACCATCCCCTTCACTGATTCCTCAGTTCTCTCCTCACTACCCTTCCTTCTGGTAAATCTCCCCATGTGAAAAATACGCGTTCAGTGTAAATTTCCTGTAAGTCTGAAATTCACAATAGCGATAACTGAAATTATTTCATTTTATTACATGGTTGAAGACATTTATACTACCAAAAATAAAAATATCTCCACCCCCCCAACACTAAATAAAATGTCAAAATGTCCCCATTTCAATTCAAAACAACACACTGTTTCCACTGTGCTAAGATATGCTGGTAACTCTTTATATATCTCTACATTTGGGAACACGGATGCTTTTAATACCAAAATTGTATTTTTTTCCTACACAGATGTTTAGTTTCTATTCTGTACCTCACTGTGTCTTTGCTGCACATTAAATTTCTTTTTTCATTCCTTAGTTTGTTAAGATCATTTATGTCTCCTTTGTAGCAGTCTCTTGACATAAACTCTTTTGTAAACAGGTTATACACATGAGCAATCTCTACTACCAGAAAAGAAAAAGGATCAAGATGAAACCTGCCACTAATACAAGCAGTGCTGAGTCAGTCTAACTCACATGAGAATAATTCCTGTCATCTTCACAGAAATATCATGGGCTTATTACATTAGTAGCTGCAAGGTGTTTTGAAACCCCTAAGTGGAAAATGGTGGTAAATTGAGAAAGCGAATATAAGAGTTCATTTTAATACAAACAATCTCTGTATGAATTGTCTTGAACCATTTCATAACTAATAAATATCCCATCAGGAAGCCTCTGGGGTATTTTTTAGCCCTGCAAGTTTCTCTTCTCAGTTGAATCCTTAGCTTGGGACAGCTCAGTAGTTCAAAATTTCAGTCTGGAATACCTAACAAGCAGGTTTGCAGCTTTTTCCTAATACATCTTTGATTCCTCATGTGGAACATAGAAGTAAAAGTATCTGGTTTTATAATGGCCTTAGAGCAACTGCATAAACAATTTTAAAATACAATTGCCTGGCTAATTTACTTTTGAATTTTTTTCTCAAATTTAGAAGCTGTATATTAATACAAATTGAAAATAAATAAGCTATAAATGAATAGGAATGGCATTTACACGTGTAGTTCTTCACATTGCATTTAAGCCACTGAAACTGTGCATTCAACCCAAGGATTTTTTAGACCTTAATGTGCTGGAATATATAACTTTAAAATTGCCAAGTTAAGGAAGTGGGGACTCAATATCTATTTAAGGATATGTACCAGAAACATATTGGGAGAAATATCTACTATGTCTAGAAATGCAGTGTTGTATGTAAATTGATCACAGTCAAGGTCATGTTGGATTTAGCTTCTTTAGCATGAGAAAATATTCTTAACAAATAAGCATACTTAGCAAGGAAAGACAATTTGCTGTCAGTTTACAGAAGAAAAGTAGAAGTATTTTAAACTGGTATGTCATTCTAGGGATTATTTGCATTTTTATTACAGAAAATCTGGCCACCAGAAAAGTAGGTGGATTAGATCAGCATTCACAATCCTCTTCATAGTGCTGCATATTGATAAGATTTAAAATGTTAGAATATAAATCTGAAGATACTGTGTTTATTTCACTGCAATCTGCCACATATCAATAACTGCAGTATAAAATAGATGAAATCAAATAGGATCAGGGATACACTGGATGTGAACGAGGGTTTGTCACAGCTAATCCCCTAACTTAGTAGGATCATGGAAAGTTCATGGCATTCTAGTCAAGGTACTTCCTATTCTGGACATGGTTTTGAGCTCTTGGAAAAGCAGGAGGGCTGAAGCTGGTGGGTACAGACAAAACCGGTGGGTAGCTGCTTATCTAGGTAAGTGAGGGCCCAGCTGTAGTACTTCCTATTTCAGTTCAAACTCATCAAAACTTGTCTGATCTTGGAACTCTTCAAATGACTGATTCAAACAGGGGCAAACCAGCTTCTCTTCTGGCTTTCAGCTCAATCAAATACTGAAAAGGGAAAGAAACAAAACACCTGAAACCCAACCCTACCTGAAACCGCAGGAAGTATAGGATGAATGCAAGATCATCTATGCGATCACTCCATGAGAATTGAACAGGGAAAAGAGAGATCTGGAGACAGGAGTGGCTGCAGAGCTGGGGACCTGGCGGGTGGGAGCACACCAGCATGTCGGTGTCCTGCCAACACAACTCTCCTCATGGATGTGAGCTAGCTCATGTGGAGCCTTTCAGGAGTCTCTGGACTTGCAATACAAGTAGTCCATGACCTCGACAAGCCATCAGCAGCTGATTGAGAGGCAATTATAGCTGATCGTGCTTTATGGCAAGAGGGCCATATAACCCCCTGTGAGTTTCCTGACAATGCTTCTAAATTTTTTCAGGCACCATTGCATATTCTCTCTGGAATTCAGAGATGCCAGAAGTTGTTACAACAACTTCAACCTTCCCCATTACTTAGCAAATTAAATCCATTTTTGATGCCTTTATTAAGCTAGATAGAAGCTTTCAGTCCAAGAAATCTCAGTAAATCTCCAGTGTTTTTTCTAGCTCATTTTAGATTTTAATGCTGATAAATATAACTGGCCTTAAAAACCATCTATCTCTACTGGTTCTGTGGATGATGATGTGGGTTAGCAAAAATGTTTAGGACAATGTGAAAGGCTGTTCTGATTACAGCAACTTCATGTATGCCAAATTAAGAAGTTTGTCTTCTGGTATCTACCAAGTACATTGAGGGAATCAGATTTTGCAAGTTCATCCTTTAATACTGGGAATATAATGTTGCTTATGACAGTAAATCAGAGACATTTTCCAAGAGTAAATGTGTACTTCTATAAAATGTTTGAGCTTCCTTATTTCTCTTGATGGATAATTAGCAGACAAAGGACAGCTCAGCGTTCTAATATCTTGGTTAGTATAGCTTAGGTGCCCCTTGAAAAGTCCATATGTCTAAAGTTACTGGGGTGTGGTTACAGTTAAAGAACAAGGTAGTATAGGTCACCATTCAAAGCAATTGTTTAGTCTGTGTTAGTTTTTGTAACATCTTAGGGCAAACCCTCACATATAACTGTTTTTTTCCAAGGATATTTAGGCCTTACTTACTCATTACTAGGATTCTTTCTTTTGTTTGTTAATATTTTCTTATTCATGTCAGGATACAAATTGGCTTTCCATGGCTGATTTCAGTATATTAGCAATATCTATGTGCTAATCCCTGGGTGGGTTTTTTGATGTGGTCTTTTTGTTTGTTTGTTTGTTTGTTTGTTTTTTCCTGTACATAATTAGAAATATGGTGATTCATACTGTCAATTGGTAAGTAGCCTGAGAGATGTTGCATGTCTGGATTTTGTTGTAGGCTTCAACAAATGTTAATACACCCATCTGACATTAGGAGATACTCAACATCATGCAAGTTCATACACCTTTTCTTTCAGTCTGAAGGAAGACACATTTAGTAGCTTTCCTGGTCAGGCTTGGCTGCAAGAAGCAAATGAATGTAGCTGTATAACCTGTGCTTTGAACACATATCTGTTCAAGTGTGACCTTGGAATCTTTACTTTAGAGACCTGGATGGGAGTTAAGGAAACAAGCAGGAAGGTAAGAAGACTTGCTTGTAACAGGGGCAGTGATGCAGTCAGGAAGAGAGCAGAGCATGTCCTGCATCTCAAAACATTTCTGCCTCACAAATTACCATTTCACATGAAAAATGATGGTGAGAGGAAACAAGCCCTGAGGAGAAGCCTCAGCAACAAGAAAGATGGGAAGGAGGATGGTTTGCTTAGTTCAGACTCATAGAGAACAGGCAGAGAAGTTTCCTCAAACCAGGGGGATAGATGAGTTGGATGGAGTTATGGAGAATAGCATCCTACTATTGGTAGGAACTTGCAATATATTAGCAGTTTCCTACATATTTCAAATTCTATCACTTCCTAACAATGAAAGAATAAAAACACAAGACATTATCAGATTTTTCTCCCAGTCCTTCCCTCTTAATATATAGGAGATTAACGTCAGCAGCCTATTACGCCATCCCTTTTGAATCAGAAGGGTTCTTCTCTCAATGTTCAGGTCATCACTGCTTTTGAGCTGAAGCTGAGCCCCTTTCTAGGAAATGCCTTATTTTGGGATTAAGCAACAATTCCCATCTCCTTTCCTAGTTAGTTGTTCTAGCCCCCACACCTGATTATAGCCTTTTATAACTTGCCCACATGGTAACTAGGTTCTAGAGCATGTAGGTTGGTTTTAGTGTGATTTAATCCACGATAGTGAGTTTAGTTATGAAGGACTTTATAAAGGTTAATATAATTAATGTATTCTTTTAAGTGTTTGGCTGCTTTTTTTCCCCTCTCTTTACATATTTATTATTTTAAAAATATTTTTTCTTCAGAAAAGAATATACAAAGAGTTGAGATCAGAAGTTTGAAAAAAAAGTTAAACAACTCTCACAAGCCAATCTTTGAATTCTACCAGAAACACTGCCACAGGGCTCCTGTTACCTTATGGCAGTGAAGCTGTTAGAGTTTTCGTACTTAGTAATAAGGAGAAATATTTGCTGTTATGCTTTTTTCTGCTTAACTCTTCCCAACCATGCAGAGTAGGAGTAAAAAGGTACTCTTTACTGTCTGGTTGATTTGGTTCTACAGGTGATTTTTCATTACTACATTTGCAAGCAGCAAGCAGATCACACTTGTGACTATTGTACAGGCTCTATACAGCTTTTTCACTCTCTGTCTCAGCTACAGTCCATCTTAGGACAGCACATCATACTGTACTGATGTGCATTTTGGAAATGTTTTTCACAGCCTTCAGCTGGATCTTATGGTCAGACCGAGACTAGAGTGGTGTTCCAGTCCTGTTGACATACTAGTCTTTGTAGTAAAATTAATGAGGATAAAACCATTGATACTGTCTCAAGAACTTGAGCAGGCAAGCAAGAAAAGTAAAACAATTCGGAGTTCCCTTGACTTACATGAAAGAGACTTGGAACAGCTGGCAGTGGGCTGTAAAAAAGTCTGTGTCCTCTCTACACAATTCTGTATTTATGTCCAGCATCAAGGCAGGGCAACAGCTTCTTATCTCTCAAACTGCAGAGAGAGTTTGGTGGGGTTTTTGTTTCTTTGCTTTGTTTTGTTTTGTTGTTTTGACTTACACAAGAAAGCATGGCCCTTGATTCAGCTTAATTGGTGCAGCCGGGTTTAGATCATATGTTTTATAGAGAACCTTTTGGAATGAACACAAACAAACAATACAAATGAACTCTTCTGATTCTTGAAGTTCTGTGGGTATTCATTCTCAATATAACAATTCCAAGACACAACTTTAAAAATATGAAAAAGATAAAGTATTTTTAATTCTTTAGCTAAAGGTTAAAAAACCTGTAATTATGCAGTATGCAGTATTTCAAGTCCACCTGGGTATTTATATTATGAATTATTCCATAATAACTTTGATATTTTACACTTGTTAAAAGAAAAGGATTTTTTTTTTATTTTACAAAATAGGCAAAGAAAAGTGAAAATCATCAAAAGGAATACTCCCAGAACGTCCATTATTCTCTCTGTATCAATTGATTTTTCCAGATCACTCTGAATAATTCAAACAGACATCTTAGTTTCTCTTCAAAGCTTTGTCTTTTTGCTATTAAAATGCAATTTTTAGTAAGTGAAATTTAAAACCTAAGAGTGACAAAAAGAGTTTGGTTTAACTATAACTGTCTGATGAACATATTTTTAGTAGACAAATCTTAATTTGTCTCACTCCTAAAACCCATTGAAGCTAACATTCTATCACAAAAATTTTATGCACATAACAAAAGGACAGAACACCTAGTGAAGCTGGTAAAAATGCTCTAATTAACTTCATAAAGTTCTACCTAATAATTACTTATGTGAAATACATGTAATTTTATTCAACTATGATTCTGATGTCTCCTTTCTTTCTTTTTTTTTTTTTTTGGTAGGCAGAGAAGGAATCTGGATGCTGGAATCCTTATTTTCATTCTAAATCTAGCTGCTCTCAGAATTATTGTACATATGTATTAATAATTTAGCTGGACTGTAACCATGACAATATTGATGGCATATGTAGAATAAATAGGAAACAAGACTACTTACCCAGGAAACATCAACACATAGAATATTATTAGGATATTTGAAATTCTCAGATGTGAACAAGCCATTGGTTATTAATAATGTTTCTTGTGTTGTAAGCTACTACAGGTTAATTTTTTTTTAGTTGTTTTTTCCCTGTTATACATTTGTCTATCAATAGTCTCAACCATTTAACAGTCGTGACATGTAAAAGGTTAAACCTGACAGTTGTCCTTTAGATTATATTGCTTTAAATGCCAAAGTGTGTCTTTCTATTTAAACCTTCTGCTGGGGAAAATATTAATTGAGGAATAGTGTTCACTATTCAATATGGAAATATTAGATTACATTGAAGCCATATTATCTGAAATTACTGTTTGTAATTCAAATCAGAGCAATCAGGTGCTCTGTCTTTTGTAAAACTTCCCATTTATCCCAAAATACTATTTTATTTCTGTCTGTTTTCTCAGTTACTTTCCTGTTTTATTGTTCACAGCTTTTATTCATTGGGATCAATACCAAGGTGCACTAGGGCTATAAAATGAGCTTTTTTAATAATTTGGGGACAGTGCAGACAATGGCTGTCACCTGTTGTGACATGTATTCAGATGAAGGAGATGAAAGCTCAAGTTCTACCATGCACTGGCAGTTTCTGTCGGGTGGGACAGGTTGTGGATGACCTTTACTGCTGGATGAAACCTAAAGGAAATCAGAAACTATCAATATGTTTGGTGAAGAGGGGCAAAGAAATGGTTCATTGGTAGTCCTAGGACTCCATTTAGATGTATTTTTCTGCTTATTTCACAGCTACAATGTTTGCAGAACACTTCCTTTCTCTTTATTACTATTGTTAGAACAGCAAAAAAATAACCAGTACCTTTAAAAATAACACTGAAGTGGCCAATGTTAATGGTAGACAAAGTGCTGTTTCTACGTCTACATATATTTGTGGGTCTTCCTTCAGGATATGTGAGGGTTAAAACTATACTGTGAAAATATTCCAAATGCAAAAACTGAAGAACCAGCAATTACAAATACATATAATCTCAACCTAATATAAGAAAAAGGTAATTTCTAAAGGCCACTAACTAATGCTGAACTTCTAGAATGGTGGTGATTTTCAGTCAGAACTGCATGTTAGTTTCGCCTCTCCTCTCCTCTCCTCTCCTCTCCTCTCCTCTCCGTGAATATTCTAACAAGGAAATTGGAACAGGGCATTTTAAGTAAATATCAGGATATTTTCAAGAT
>VXBR01003872.1:409760-427781 GCA_013400215.1 Cisticola juncidis
AGAGGTTTGTGCAGAGGTCACCGAGGGAGCCAAGCCCAGGCTCACAACCGAGTCTCCCAAATGACACCCTCTCCTCTCCTCTCCTCTCCTCTCCTCTCCACAGATTTGTGATAGGCAAGTTTAAAACCACACATTTTCTACAGATTTCACAGAATTGCAGCTATCTCTAGTCACACAGTCCTGTGAATATGAAATTGAATTTATATAAAACCCAGAAAAAGATTTCTGTATTTTGGGTATTTAACAGCTCATTTCTTATTTGAGTGAGTTCTGTTATGTTATGTATAAGTTATCCCAAAGATTTTTGGAATTATTTAAAGTACCATCTAAAAGTGTGACCTTAGTAAAGAATCTGAGGCTATAGGCAAAGGATAGAGCAGTAAATGAGGGAAGAACAGTAGCTCAGGAGAAAGGCTGAAGTTCCTATATACAGCATCCTCTGAGACTAAATACACACCACAAAAAAAAAAAAAAAAAAAAAAAAAAAAAAAAAAAAAAAAAAAAAAAAAGGTAGAGAGTGAATGGTGTTGGTTGGCAAAAATGGTAGTTAATAGACTAACTTATCATTTTTCATGAATTTACCCATATCACATCAGTCAACAAGAGCATATTTTGTCTGGGAAAAAAATGACATTTTATGACATGCATTAAAATTCAGTATTGATTAAAATATTTTTTTCAAATACCACTTTTTGTATGAAGAACATTTTGTAACAGATAATATAATTTAATTATCCAGATTCTTGGAAATAGAAGCATATGTGCTCAACAGATGACGTTTTTTAGCTCAAGTCTCTTCTTTTTCTACAAAAGCAAACAACAGCAAATGTAATAATAACATCTTTTCCAGTACAGGAGGTATGGCAACAATAATATTATGTATATTATGTGTCTCAGTGACCATTCATCTCCATCAGCAAAAATTAGCTGGAGATCTAAGGACAATGTGACAATTTTTGTACCCCAGCAAGGCAGATGAGAAAGCTGAAAATCTCTACATGTATCCAAGTCTGCTCTACATGATCACATGGAATCTTAACAAGCCAACCATTATGAAATCGTCAGAAAACAGAAAATGAATTATTCAACACAATCTGAAAGAGTTTATCTTTGAAGGGTGACACTCATTTCTGCTGCATTACACAAAGGACCTTGATTGGGGGGCAGAGACTCTGAAGTGGTTTCTTTGTAGTTTTTTTCTGTTTATTTTTGGGTTTTGGCTTGTGGCAAATTTTTAGTCAGCTGTCAAAACAATTACACATACAATAAGGCCATTTGAATATTTTTATTTCTCTTCATCAAGATTAAAATCTGGAAAAGTGAATGGAACCCAATTCATTCACATTGGGGAAATGCGATTTTTGATTCTCCAGAGCTGAAATAGATTTTGGTAGCTTTTAGTCATTAGTTTGCCATTTAGGACAGTAAAGTATTTTGGTTTTTAGGTACACACTGATAAAAGGCAGAGAGATGGAAAATCAGATTCCTAGTGGTATTACTCTCAGGGCTTTTCCTCATATCAGACAGTCTAGGAAGGTGGAAAGATGACTTTGGGCAGATCCTCAGCCTCTATAGGAGGGGACACTTTCACTTTGCATTAAAGCACAACACTGAGCTCGGATGTTTCATGGCTTTTCCAGCCACCAACCACTACATTGTCTCTACGTGTCTCTTTTCTAACAGGCCTCTCTCTCATGATGGATAGAGTCAGTTGCAGAACTGAGAAAGCCCCAGTCACAGTGTATTAGGAAACAGTGAGAACATAGTGCCACCGACAAGTAGCACTAGTTCAAAATTTCTCAAGAAGCTGGAGACCAGCATGCATCTTCCTTTCTCATCTGGATGATGTAGCCCTTCTTTGCTTTTTCTGTCACATACATAAACAATATTATGTTGAAACCATCCATACTGTAGATATGTCAATCATTACTTTTTGATATTTTAAAAATTATTCTGCTAATGTTGCATGGCAAATTCAAACCAAACTAGTGACCATTTTCTGTGTGCTTTGGTGACATCCTCACAAAATGTTATTAACATATAATGTCAGTTCCTTTGCAGCAAAGCCACTACAAGGAGTTTGAACACACTCTGAATGATAGTAAACAAGAGTTTAAGGAAATATTCTAGGAAGGTAAAAATAGAAGAAGGAAATCTACAAACAAAAACCTGTATTCCCTTATATTCCTACTATCCAGGGAAAGCCATTTCCATAAGAATACTTACAGAACTATTGCCACACAGAATAAATCAGGAATTCATAACATTTCATTTCTATTTCTGCCTTCTTAAGAAAAAATGATAATTCAGATAATTAATTCCTTGATATAGTTGTTTCAAGTTATTCATAGACATGGTTAATTTATTTAATGAAGTCTGATTTCTTGCTGCTTTGGTAATAATTTGATCTAGTTTCTCTACTGTATTCTTTTGTGGCGGTCAGGTCTCCTTTACAGCAGTCTTCTCTTTTCCTGACATATTTTGGGTAAACCAAGCTGTAATGCAGCTTCCTAAGCTCTGAGTGTTATGCTGTCCTCTTCAGCTCTTCGAAGGACATGGTGATCTTACCCAGAACTTTACCCAGAATTACTGCCACACAAAAAGAGTAAAATAAGGGTCTGCTTATAAATATTTAAAATTAAATACTACTGCCATAATTTTTCACACCTTCCCACCTGAAGCCTTTTCTCCCAACTAATTTGGTCTCAAGTAGAATCAGCAACAAGTTGATGACTTTCTCTTAGAACAGACAAATGCTCACACTTTAAGCAAAAATACCAAATTTTCTTTTTTTTTTTTTTTTTTTAATAGATGTATATAATTTTACATATGCCATTTAGCAATAAGAGAGAAAGAACTTGATAATACAATTTTTGGGAGAAGTAGACAAAAATGCTATCAGAAGACACAGGAATTATATGTGTGATTGGTGCTCCTAGACCCTGATGAATGCTGTGAGAGCCCCTTGGACTGGGCCCACTGATCACTCTGTGGGAACACAACCCCTTTTCCCTTTTTCCCTACAAGAACAATACTGTGGAAAATCTGCTAAGAGTTTGCCCTGGAATTTCCATCCCCCTTGAAGGATTTTCCAATACAGGAGTAATCTGGACAGTTAATGGCTTCTTAGCTGAGCTTTAACTTAGGTTCAAAAGCATATGAATGCTCTCTTGGGTGGAATAGCAGGCTACTGGAGGATATGAAATATTTCCTCAATGGAGGCATTTACCAAAGCCTCTGTAGGACTTCCATGAATCCGTGAAAGCCAAGCCTTCTGAATATTCTCATGTTAATTTATATAGATGTTTTTAAAAAGTAGTCATGGAATCCCATACCTCATATACATTAATTTTCCATCCAGCAGAATAACTTTGGCCATCTTGTACTTCAATGAAAACCTCCTCTGTAAGCAGAGTGTTCCTGAATAATGGAAAGTTTCATTTCCAAAATATAAATAATTGCAGGAATAGTGAAGGAAGTGAACATTACTTGCACTTATGGTACACTCATTTATGACTTTATGAATATGAATTTGTGGTTTCCTTTTATGCTATTGTTTTGTATAAATGAAATCTACTACAGCATTTAAAACTGGATTAAAATGTTTCTATTGTTTCTGCTTTTGAACCTTTTTAAAAATAATTATGTTTTAATGTTAGTGTTATAAATGTTTATACATGGGCCTAGCCAATTACCTCTTAACTTGGTGGAAAGATCCTTTTGATGTTGATGGGAGCAGGATCAGTCAAATGCATTAGTACACAAAATAGTTAATGATCCATAAATTAACAAAGATCTTCCTGTCATCCGATTTTCGAATGTAGATATGTTACCTAAATCAAGTAGTTCTTTAGACAGTGGAACTAATGAAGCTTTTTTTTTTTTTTTTTTTTTTTTTTTTTTGAGGGTGAACTTCCATGTGGATTCTCCTATGCCTAACTATGATTGCACTCATGCTGCAGCCTTTGCTGCCAGGACAACAATGTCTATATCCCCTCGACCTTTGAGGCCAGTTATTTTCATGAGACTTGTAAGAAAATATATACAGATGGGTCTTTCAGCTCCTTGTTGAATTTGAGCAGAAGTAGCTAACAGATTTTCCAAGGGCTGGCAGATAGGAAACACGAAAGGGTTACAAACGCTATAGCTGCAAGCCATATTCCTGGGGAAACTGGACTAAAAGGCAAGGAATGCACACACTGGACTTTGTATCATCAGACTTTGATAATATGCTAAAGGAATGGTTAATAAGAAGCCACAAATGTAGACTTAAAAGGAAGAAGAAGCAATCTAAGTTTTAATAAGCAACACAGGAAGCCTGGTTATCCCCGTAAGCACAGCTCAGCATTACACAACCTCATGACTTCCCAGGGGAGGCATCTTGTTCCACTGAGACCTCAATGCCTCCTGGAGCTTCCCAGCATACAGTTGGTATTTGAAATATTTATGGTACGGCTACATGCCTTTGGGAGCAGTTGACTCCACCAAGAATTAAGACTTTCTTTATAAGCCAGAACAGGATGGGAACAGACCTTGGCTTGGTTCCCTCTGCCCTTTGGTAAGCAAAATATGGAATAATTTTACTTAATTTCTGAGGAATGCACTCTAAAGAATGAGGAAAGAGTTCTTAAACAAGCTAGAAGAGGGAAATGAAGAATTCATAGTATCAGACCTTATAGCCTTTTTTTTCATTGGTCTTCATTCTTTCCATCCTTCTAGTCTCCATTTTTAAAAAGACTGCTGCAGAAGTAATAGTAAGTGTACTCTCCATTGGAATTGACCTTGCTCCAGTTATTCTTGGATGAAGTTGATCCTTACATTTTTTAAATGAATTGATTAATAATTAATAATTGAGAACATATTATAATATTCCATAAAGGAAAAAGCCTTAATTCCAACACATTTCCACATTATGGAGTAGATACTTCTATGCTGTCTCCCTGGGGCCCAGATGATGGAATAATACTGGGGACTCCCTGAACCAACTCGGCCCTCTGGTTATTACCCTCTGCTGGTTGTTCACACAGGCAGTGATGAGGTTGATAAGAACAGTACCAGGATAATTAAAAAGGACTTCAAGGTTCTGGTTGATTGGTTGACTGGGACAGGAAGCGTTCTGCTCACTTCCTTTAGTAGCAAGGATGGATGATCAAAGGAATAAGAAAACCCACGTTATCTACAAATTTCTGAAGGGCTGATGCCCATCAGCACAATTTTGGGAGCAGAATAGGCCCCAGTAATCCAGGAGGAAGCAGCTAGTGATCTGCTGAGCCACTTGGATGCCCACAAGTCTATGAGACCAGATGGGATCCATCCCAGGCTGATAAGGGAGCTGGCAGATGAGGTTGCCAAGCTGCTCTCCATCATTTATCATCAGTCCTGGCTCACCAGGGAGGTCCCACATGACTGGAAGCTGCCCAGCATGGTGCCCGTCCATAAGAAGGGCTGAAAGGAGGATCTGGGAAACCACAGGCCTGGCAGCCTCACCTTGGTGCCTGGCAAGGTTTTGGAACAGATCATCTTGAGTGCCACCACACAGCACCTACAGGATGGCTTGAGGATCAGACCCAGGCAGCACAAGTTTAGGGGGGCAGGTTGTGCTTGACCATTCTGATCTCCTTTTGTGACCAGGTGGCCCGCCGGGTGGATGCAGGAAAGGCTGTGGATGTCTACCAGGAAAACTGGCAGCCCATGGCTTGGACAGCTGTAATCTTTACTGGGTTAAGAATTGGTTGAGGGCCGGGCCCAGAGAGTGGTGGGATTTGTGCTGAATCCAGTTGGTGTCCAGTCAGGTTGGTGCAAGTACTGATCTGCTAGAGGGTAGGAGGGCTCTGCAGAGGGACCTGGAAAGACTCGAGGGATGGACTGGATCCAACAATATGAGGTTTAACAATACCAGGTGGTGGGTCCTGCACTTTTCCCCAGCACCTCCCTGCAACACAGTCAGCTGGGGACAGAGTGGCTTGACAGCAGCCTGGGACATGAGGATACTGACTGACAGCAGGATGAACTTGAGCCAACACCAGTGTGCTCAGGTGGCTGGGAAGGCCAATGGCCTCCTGGCCTGTGTCAGCAATAGTGTAGCCAGCAGAACTGGGGAAGCAATTCTTCCCCTGCACTTGGCACTGATTAGGCCATAGCTTGAGTCCCGTGTCCAGTTTTGGCCCCTCAGTTTAGGAAGGATGTTGACATGCTGGAGTATCTCCAGAGAAGGGCAATGGAGCTGGGGAATGGTCTGGAGCACAAGTTCTATAAGGAGTGGGTGTGTTTAACCAGCAGGCTCAGGGGTGACCTTTTCACTGTCTACAATTCCCTGAAGGGAGGGTGTAGCCAGGTGGGGATTGGTCTCTTCTCCCAGGCAACCAGCAACAGCACACAGAACACAGTCTTAAGCTGCACCAAGGGAGGTTTAGCTTGGGTATTAGGGAGAAGTTCCTCACAGAAGGAGTGACTAGGCATTGGAATGGGCTGCCCAGGTGGGTGGAACAGAGGATTCACATCTATTCTTTGTTCCAAGCAGATTTTTTATTTTAACTTAAATTTAAACGAAAAATAATGAATGAAAGGTAAAGAAGTGTCTCTGCAAATGTTCAGTCATCTCCTTTTCTCACAAATCACTACTTACTAGAACTGTACCACTGCCATCAAGATTACTTTAAGAGACTGAAAAAACAGTCCTTAAATAAGACAGATGAATGTGCCAATCTAAGGAACATCCAAGCAGAATCATCTAAATTATAAACCTTTGAGAATATAATTTCTAGATCCTCAGTAAAGCTTTTTAAAGATGTACTGATAAAGGTCTCGAAATTTCTTATTTGCACTTCTTGACTAAACACTTCAAGTGAGTGTCATTAACTTTGTGTACATGACAAGTTCTGTAGCCTTCATTTGGCTAATTATGTGCCTAATTTACGCCATAATCGTCTCTGCCATTTAGAGATACATGGTGAATGAAGCAAAAGAGACAAAAAGAAGAAAGAAATTTTCTCTTTTACTTAGTTTTACCAAAGTGAGATGTGCAAAAGCTTTGCTTTGCCAGGAAGTTTTGTGTAGTGCAGAACAAGACTGTTACAGTGCATATGTTCAAGTAGGTCAAATCAAAGCTCTTTAATTCATGACATTTTACCATTTTCCTACTTTAGTGTACTTGTAAGAGAACTTTTACTTGAAATCAAGGGCATCTGATTGTGTTAAAATCTACTATTTCAGTTAACAGACCATAATTTACCTGTGACATACATTAAAAGGTTTTAATCCATTGTTGTTTTTTAAAGGATGCTAGAACTCATGGTGCTCTTGGGAATGATTTATATCCTACCGGATGCTCAAGAGGGCAATTTTTCAAAACTCTAAGTATGTCAGTGCTTTTCTTGCAAATGTTTGTCTGGTCATAAAATGTAACATGACCAATGTTATATCCTGAATAGATAGTTTATCGTTCATTTAGTATCATATCATCTTATGAAATTGTTGCCATATTTTTGTGACTGTGTATCCATCCTGTTGCAGACTTCCTCTCAAAGTATTTCTTTGTGGGGGTTTTCCACGAGATGAATGATTGAAGAGTTTGAAATGAATACTTCATGCCCTGCCATGTAGGTGGTATATAAAAATCTCTTCCAAATATAGCTATGTGTTTTGTAGCACCTGTTTCACAAGTTCTTGGTGCCTGCTCCCCTTATGGGTGAGTATTAGCATTTATTCCAGTAGACAAAACATCTGGTCCAGTTTTTGTTGGTAGTCCCAGATGACATCAACAGCTGTACTACTAGAAGAAAAAAAATCAGATGAACATGAAATACTGCCCCACAGGTCCTTCTTGTCTTAATCCTTTGGCTATTTCTATTAGACTTCAGAATTTACTACTCTGGGTAAAGTGGGGAAGATGCAAAAGCTGTACTTCCCTGTGTGATTCTGCTAAAAACAACAGGATACAGAGAAAAGATTTGCACAGTATGGCTTTCACAGATGGCTCATGCAATCCTCAGGATTTTTTTTTTTCCTTTTCTTTTGATACTATAGCATGCAGCTGACTTGGGAGGGCAGCCAGTGAGCCTGTACAGTCTACCTCTACCACTCTGGAGGTCAGAGCAGCTCAGGTCTGCACTGGGGAGTGCTTCATTTGTTGTGGCTTTGTGAGGCTGGGAAAGATCTATCCTTAGCCACTGACAGTATTCTGAGCAGCAGCATTTGAGGCTTAGCAAGCATTTTAATAGAGCACTGCAACATTTACAGGGGCCAGGACTGCATTTATGAATGTTTGTGCTGTCTATTGTGACAGCTTACAAGATCAGAAGAGTTTATGTATAAATTCTTAGTTAGAAGTCTATCTTCTGCTTACAAAATGCCCAGAAGCGCAATGGTGACTACAAATTAGGCTTCCTGATTTTTTATTACAGTATTTCACAATAAGCATATATTACATCCATGGGAAAACTCTGATTTATGAGATCTTTGAGGTTTAAGTTTTAAGATTCTTTTAGCTTACCAGAACAGAATAAAATTTTTTAGCATATTTGATAAATAAGGACAGAAATTTAAACTTTGCTGCTACATACTTGATCATCATTGAACAGACTGACATTCTTTACTATTTAGAGGAAAATTGCTCTAACAATTACCAGTGACTGGGCACTCATCTCCTATTGTTTCAATTAAAAATAAATATAAGGATTGTAGTACTGTCATTAAACATTTTAAAGCACTTTACAGAAGAAGTCAAGATAATAATAATAGATAAACTAAGGAAGAGCGAGAAACAAAGAAAAAGAAGATTATAATCCCCCAATATTTTTCTCAGTGTTGCCAGGTAGGTAACACAAGTAGTCCATGCCCCCAGTATAGGACATGGAAGGACAAAAAGGCAGATACCTGTGTTGATCTTGCTTTACAGCCCAGTGCAAAGCTAAAATCTAGACAATCAACTTCTTCTTTGGAGAAGGGAAGCAACACATTCTACCCCTTTCATCTCAGGAATAAAACCCGGGAAAAGTGCTCTGTACTCACTTTTTAAAGGCATAGTCTAGTCCTTAGCATATGGTCTGAAATGAAAATACTTTGCTGAAGTTAATATTAGCTTCCTCAGGTAAAGTTAGTTAACTACTTTTTTCTACACCTTAAGAAAAACAAACAGTAAACAAATTCTTAATGTTCAATGTACAGCCATTATTTACTATTAAGATTTCTGTATGCTTTAACTGGTGGTAATTTTTTCCTGGTATTATGAATCTTCATTTGGCACAAATTGACTGTGTTCGATATATCCTAATTTGTTCTAGGTTAATATTGCCTTTGCAGCTGAACTTAAGCACTGATTTTGAAAAAAATGAGGTGTGCAAAGGCAACTGTTTGCAAGGCAGAGCTAGATAGAAGTTTTATCAGAGTGAGAAGTTCAGAATTTCATCCTCTGAGTAGATTTTATTTTCAGGCGGTTTCCCAGAAGCCACACAGAAAAGGGAAACAAAGCTAAAATTGGGACAAGGTCAGCTGGATATAGAAGTGAATGTAACAAACCTCAAATAGTTCTGTTATTTTTGTTTCAGCTAAAGTTCACAGAATTTTTATTAGGAATCTAACCTAGATATTTACACAGGAATCGGAAAGAACAACTTTCTAATGGCTGCTCAGCAGGGAGGTTGTATTCATAACTGGTGTTAACTTCACACTCGATGCTGACAGACATCGGTTTAAAAAATCAAATATTGAGAAGCCTCCATTTACTAAGGGTATAATATATTAGAAAGTAAGAGATTGGAGAAATATTTGAGCCCATTTTTAATTACTCATTTCTTGGAAATATGTGTATATATGCATATGTACATATATACACACATGTCTATGTATATGATATAATCATGTAAACAAACATATGTATTTTATCAGAATAAGATATGGTTTGTTTTAGTTTTAAGGGCTTCACAGTTAACGTGAGTAAGAATGTCAGTTCTTATGTAAACAAGATACAAATGCAGCTAGTGCATATTTTCCAAGCAGAAATTCGTGACTTCAAATCAATTGTTAGGGCTAGTTTATCCCAACTACAGAAATACACACTTTTTACTTTAGATATTCCTCCTCTAAACTGAACTTATTCTATCATAGATGGAGCAAACACTTGCATGCCTATGGTGTCTTCATGTGGGACTTCAGCCTGCTGCCACCCCCCCAAAAACTGCTCAGAAACTTTAGGTATCAGATAACATAAGTCACAGAGGTACTCAGAATTTCCTCTGTTGCTAAGAATAGACATTACTGTTAGAGGTTTCTCTGAGAAGGTGTCTGCAAATTAGAATTCATTTTCTGTCCAAACTAAAATGGCTTAAATTTATTTGTTCTCCTAGAAGGCATGTTACTTTAAAATGAGAAATGCTGAATATCCCAAGTTGGTGTTTACTTGGAAGTTTTATATCTGGGAAGATTTAATTTAGATCATTTCTACATTTTGTTGCTGCTGTGCATATACAAAAAGTATTCTGTCATTTTGACTTTCATTTTTGTGATGATTTTATTGTTTATTTTTCACTGTTGAAGCATACAGATATTATTTTCTTTTATGTGCATGTAAGTAAATATTAAGCAAATACATAAAATACATAAACAGGATACTAGGAACATAGGTATACTCTGTATGCTTGCAGCGAAAGCTGCTCTCCATTCTTCTGAAAGACGACACTTGACAATTCATGCGACATGGAAAATACAGAGGTTTTAAATAGGGATACAGCTAAAATGCAAAACTCAGCCAAGGGCAACAATATCCCTTGCAAACTGTTTTTAATAGTCACAAACTGCCAAATCCTTTAACAACAGAATTAAGTCTAATTGGCAGCTGAAGAAAAGCACACCTGATACTTTGAGATAAACATGTATCATTTTCACTGTCATAAAAAGGGTAGGCTAGATCTAACCTTCAGCCTGGATTCAGAAAGTCATGATACAAAGGGAAATTCAGTTTCTTTTCGTTCTATCTTGGTCATTATCATAAGGCTAAGTCAGGAGCTGACTCTAAGTCTTTCTTAAAAATTAGAGCAAGAAGGCAATTTAATGGCATCTAACTGCAAATACACCACAGTAGTCTTCATACTTTGTGACTAATCCTAAGGACTCTGTAAAGGGGACTACTCTTATTCTTAAAATCACAAATGTGTTAAATCTGCTCTCAAATTATGGTTCTTATTGTATAATTAGTGAAAGCTCTTGAATCTCATTGCATAAAAATCATAGTAATGCATGAAGATGGGGACTAAGAGATGAGCTAGTCTTTTTCCATCTTGTAACATGTAAACTTAGGTGCAAGAAGGTGGAGAGTCCTGTCCAGGCTGGACAGGGAAATCTTGGCCAAGTCCTGAACTCTTATGTTCCATCTGGGTACATTTACTTTACAACTGTAATTTTAGTTTCAATTAAAAAAAGCTATTTATTTACTGTAAATGACAATGTAATGACAGTTGACTGAAGGAGTAATTTCAAATAAATCAAGAAATTTTAAAAGACAGGATTTTTTTCTGCTGTCCACCTTAAAAGAGCATGAGTAAATTAAACAATTAGAACTGGTTACAAAGGTAAGCTAAAATCTAAACATAATAAGACACTGTTTTCAGCATTTCAAAAGAACCAAATACAACACATCAGCAGCTTCAAAACCCTTTTGAATAAGTGCACTCAGAAACAACTAACTAGCAAACAAAGCTTTTATGAAGACAGTGTGGTCAGTGAACTTTTGGCATGTCAATTCTATAAAATGTAGGCCTCTAGAAATATTCCTCACATTTGAGTAAGTAGAAAAGAGCCAAATTTAGCAACAGATGCTCTGGATGGAACATGATGATTTGCTGCTTTTTACAAAGTTTGCCAGGAAAGACATTCTGTAAAAAGAAAAGCATATTCCTTATGTATTGTTAAAAGGATGTAATTTTTCTAAGATTTTGAAGGATTGAGAATAATAAAGTGATGAGAATCTCAGTGACCAGTGAGATGATTTTATTACATTATTTTCTATTTAGGTGATCTTCTATTCTTTTAAAGTAATGCAGACACTGATTAAATCTTGTATCCTGTATCACGGGATAGCTATCCTATATTCTAGCATTTATCATAATTTCTAGGCAATAAAGCTAATTCTATCAATAGATAGATCTTCTTAGTCTAACAGAGTGCATCAAGTAGTACAGAATCACAGAATATTCTGAGTTGGAAGGGACACACAAGGATCATTGAAGTCCAGCTGCTGGCCCTGCACAGGAAAGCCCCAAGAGTTGCATCATGAGCAGTACATTAAAATGAATGTCCTTTGAAAATAAAAAGCCTTAGCTTTGGGTATTGTGTTTTTTAAGATATTGATTTCATGTAAATATGCACATGAAGATTTATAGGAGGAATAAGTGCTTCAACCTCAGCAATAACAAAATTGATACAAAATAAGTAGGTAACTGTATCTCATTGTCTTTGGTGAATGTCAAAGCAGAATCAGCATAGTTTCAACAAACAGTTTTGGGGTGTTTCCCTTCCCATGTCTTTCAGAAGGGCTATTTTACACCTCCAATAGGAAATCTTCGTGCTTAATGTAGGATTGTAAAAATGCCAAATGAGAATATCAATTATTAAAAGGATAAAGGCATCAAGGTGGATTGATTCTACTAATATGATAAAAATTGCTCTGCCAACAAAATCTATTAAAAATTGCACTAACAAAGTTGATTTTCTGAGTTTTGATTCAGGAATGGGATTAAGCACATACTTAAAGTTAACTTTCCTGAACTGGAGGCCTTTAAGAAGTAATATAGGCCTCTGGAAATGGGATACAGGATATCCTGAAATATGCTAGGCTCCTAGATAAAACATGGATTCTTCAAATAGGATAGATATTGTGTATGCTTACACAATTGGAATGTTTTTCAGGGTATTGTTTAATTAAGAATGGATATGTTGCAACCTTTTCATGGCAATTACTGCAATAGAAGCCCTTGTTTACTTCTCTTAAGTTTTTTCCCCACTTGGTTTCCTGGTATTAAATTTAGATAACTTTTTTGTGATGTCATATTCCCAGAAAATACGTGCTGGGGCTGTATCTAGTTTTTTGGTTTTTTAACATGATGATTAAATAATTGTTGAGTTTTATCAACAATATCCTGACACACTATTTTTTTTTTTTTTTTTGTTCATTTGTTTTTCTCCTGTTTTCTGCCTGATCACTGTACTAGACACAAGCTCAAAGCTATTTATGGGTAAAACACCAGTGATGAAACAAAAGCATGAATACAGAAGATATGAACAACTTCTTCAATATTTTATGCCCTTTGAAAAAACAGAAAGCAAATTCAACTGTTCAGACTAAGATACTGTATTTTGCTATGTCTGCATAGGATACAATAAGGATAGACAAATCACTCAAAAGTGAAAATTTGCTACAGCCTTTGAATCCCTAACAATTAGACTTATGTATTTATTGTAATATAAATATGCATTTCTGTGGAATGTAACCACTGAAATGAATGAAAAATGTGGAGGAAAATCGATGGAAAATAAAATTTCCATGAAAAATTGTCATTTTTGGAAAATGTATTTTATCATTGGTCTTTTATATAGTATATATATATATTTTTTACTCTAAAGCTGTTGAAGAAAGTAGAGAAATGTGCAAAGCCTAGGTACTCCTAATCATCATTCAGAGCACCTAAATTTGACACCAGCTTTGACTTTGATATCGCTGTTTTAAAGTTGATCTAATACTGTTGCCCTGGAAAAGAGCAGTCCCATCTTTTCCCTCTCCATCCCATCCAGAACTGATTGTTTCTTGTCATTGCCTTGCAGCAGCTACAGTGACTTGTTCAGTCTCAGGGAGATCAGGTCAGTGCACTAATGTTGCTTAAAACTCATTATATTCTTCCAGGGTTAACTTTAAATTGATTTAGCTTGGTAATAGAAAAGAAACAGTTGAAATGTGGTGAAAGCTGGACCATGCATCTTAGCAGCAGGCTGTTTTTAGGTCAGCTTAAATTCATCATGAAACTGATCTTCAACAAGATGTCTAAAAAGTATGATATGAACAGGCTTTGGTTTCCTCACTTCAATAAAAAATGCTGATGATATGAAATTTCTCAGCCAACTCTGACTCAGGCTTTTGCTCACTTTTCTTGCTTGTTTAATGACAGGGGACATAGAGAACATTTTTCACTGTGGTTTCTGCTACATCTGTTGAGCATCAGTTCCAGAACCATATTTACCTTCTCTTACTTCCTCAACTATAGTCCCTGTTTTCAATCATTCACTTTACCATGGTGCTGCTCTTTATATCAGTGGTAGATATTACTATCAAGACTTATATTGATACATATATTTTCCTATTTATATCAGAACTCAGTTTGATGCCTAACAGCAAAAGAGATTCTACTTATCATGCTTCCAACAATTTAAAACCTTCTCATATTCAGGCTCAGAGGTAATTCTCCATCTTTACCCAGAATGTCTTTCCTAGATAATAAGCAGCCCCATTTTCTTCAACATCACATGTCTCTGATTTTGCTCAGGCTTCTCTACAGCTGTGCTGCAGTGCTGTGCATAAACCCACAAATGTTTCCATTATGACATCTCTGAATATGCCATTTCTTTTTACCCTGTGAAACACGTGCTACATCTCAAAGCTATTCTTGTTTTTAACATTAACTAGAATTTACTTCTTTTTTCCCCTCTAAGGCTGACAAAAGGAAGAGGATTCATTGACAATTCTGCTGCAAAGGCTGGTTTTCTCTTTCTGGTCTTTGACATCTTGTCTCATCTGTTCCTGTGCATCAACACGTGGCCTCCCTGTTTTTCAAATGTACAGAGCAGTGTCCTGCTCTTCCCACTCAAGCTTCCTCTCATATCATTCCTCCCACTCATCTCTTTAGATCAGGTTTAAAATCTTGCCTCCGCTTCCTGTCATGTTAATATTCTAGCATCCATCATCCACCTGTTAACATTTTGGATACGCCTTTCCCAGTTTGCTTTTCACATAGCCAGAAGGCCATGGGCTGTCCCTGTGAACCTCTGCACAGCTAGCATGTCATCTGCCTGTAAATAATTCCTTAATAGTCTCCTGGGCAATATTTTCTGCAAATCTCTTGAATTCAGCCAGATTCTCTCAAAGGTTGTCAATCCATCATATTGATCAAACTGGCTTTACTGTTTCCTGAATATCCCTGTTTAACCCCACTCTGCACTAGAAGGAACTTGCTGTATGTACCCTTAAATTTAAAGGCTTTGGGGAATGGGTTATTTTTTCCTGCTTTTTCATATGGTACAGTACTTACTACAAAGAATCTCAGCTGTAACAGAGGTTGTGGCTGCTACATTAAAAAAAATCATTATAACATTATTAATTTGCACATATAAAAATAATATACCATAACCAAATTCTAAGTGTTTTGTTATTGCTCTAGTATTACATTTGTGACCGGACAAATGTGTTTTATCAAATTAAAAATTGTTTTATCTATTTAAAAATCTCTTCATTCTTTCAATTAAAATATTACAAAAATACAAAAGCATTGGTAGAGTTTCTGTACTTGAAAATCACAAATTATGCACTTTGGGATAATAAAAGTCACTGGATGGCACATAAAGAAGTGGCTTTCTTTCACCTCTCTTGATAAAGCCCTTAGTCAAAGAAAAGGGCCATGAACGACTATGGAAGTTGCTGCTGGTATTATTATGGTAGTCATTCTAATTACATTTTATATTTATATAAGGGAGAAATCAATTATCTAATTATCTAATTATCTAAGAACAAAAAAGTAACTAATTGCAGATTTTAAGTGAATGTATGACTAGAGAAGAAATAATGTTTATCCAGATTGGATTTTTGTTTTCTTATTATACCTTCACCCTAAACATGCTCCTTAAGTTGTGCATCCCTCCGTGTGCGTACAGTCAATAGGCTGATGTTTTGCACAGAAACCCCCTTGCTCAACACGCACCTTCTGGGATAATCCAAAAGCAGCAGCAGCAATCTAACAGGATGTTCCTTCACCAGTGATGCCATCAGAAAGAGCTGCTGTGTGACCTCAAGATTTAAGAAAAATGTCTCCACGTATAAAGTAAATGATGAAATAATTTGTGTTTATCCTATTACAGTTCTACTGCTTGCCCAGTTCAGGTAAGAAATGGTGACGGCTGTTCACAGAAAGCAATCAAGGTCCGGGTAAGGTGTAGACATTCTTTATTTTCATTAGCTTCATCTTGGCAGGTCTAACAGGTTCTGAGTATAGAGAGGAGATGAGCTGGATCCATTACCACATGTGTATTATTCATAGGGTTAGACCTGATTATGCCTTCTGGCATCAAAATCTAGAATAGTAATCTAGTAGTAATCCATGAGGACAGCCCTCATTCAGAGTAATCTAACTTTCTAAGGGCCTTCTGCTTTTCAGTGTCCTTTCAGTTGCTGCAGATGAAGACATACTGCCCCAGGGAACCCACTCTGATCTCCCTCAGGTCTAAAGTCCCTTAGTGCTGGGGAGGTCAGGGATGGCCTATGACAGCTTGGTGATGAAGTGCTCAACACTTAAAACTTTATATATTGAAGGGAAGCATAAAGGAATGATTTAACAGATGTATTTGTGCCTGAGGAAATTTATGGGCATGTGGACATTCTGTGCCAGGACTTTTGAGCTGCTGGCAAATATCCTTGCCAAAAGTCATGGAGCTCAGATTTACACAGAGTATATTTGTCATTAGGGTTGGTATTCATCAAATGTAACCTCGGTATCTTGTATTACTAAATGTCTCAATGCGAGTTGTTTTAATTTTTTCCAGAGATAACCCTGGAATTATCTTTAGAGCACTCAACATTCAATCCCCCTCTCTGGTTTTGCCTTTGCTCAACTCCCAGCTCTCTGTGTTGAGTGTGATTGGTGACATTTCTAAAGAAAGGCATCATGACTGAAAGTTGCCTCACTGTCACTGTCCATACAGTTACATATTTGGAGGCAATGGATTTTTTTAATTTTTTTTTTTTTTAACCTTCTGAAATACCATAAGAGCTTTGGCTTCATGGAAGATCTCACGTTGCTACAATATGATGACTGCAACTTGAGGGGGTGGCCTCTGCAAGCCTCTGGCATATGGGTTTTATGCATTAGGGTCTGTAAAGGAGATACTGCTTGCAAGGATTTACTGTGTGCCAGGACTGTGTGCCAGATGGTAAAAGTCATATGAGTTACAGAGTTCTTGAAAGATTTTTTTAGTTTGTTTTTGTTTATCATAGAGAATACACTTCTGGGTTCATAAAGTTTCAGCATGTTCTGCGTCATGGAGAAAAATATTAACTCCATCCTGAATCCAGGCCACCAGGAGAATAAAAATAGTATTTAAAAAAGGGGGTAGGCCGGCCATTTCCTGGGTTTTTTCCTGGGAAAAATAGTTGGTTTAAAATACATTCTTGCTATTTTAATGCTAGAATGAATAGATTGTTACTGCTGTTATTCTCTGAAACGATTTATTCAGAACATTAAGCAGAGTTCTTCGAAACAAGTGTATTTAACCTCTCTGCTTATCCTGTTCACCAGGAAATGCAAAGTTTTTCTTGTTAAGAAGAATTAGTCACATTCGAGTTTGAGCATATGTTCACTCAGTGTCATGGAGGGGTTCCCCTGCCACAAGCAGTTGGTACCCTGTGGAAGGCCCTGTGATGCGAGGTCTCCGGCCAGGGAAGCACAGGTAACTCATGGCACACTGGGCTTGCAGGAGCTCCAGGTATCCCCCACATGGCGTGTGGGGAATAAGGAGTATGGGCACAGTGTGCATGGGCTGTAGGGGGGCGCAAACCCACAACATTTAGCGATAAAAGGCCGCAGCGCCAAGGTATTTAACCGGATTGTCCATCTTCTTTGAAGCCAACTACTGTGCTTGTGAAAATGCATTTAAACGCCCCATTTCTTCACAAGAAAGAAGACATGAGACAGTCAGGAAAACGGCGGCGACACCGCGCTGAGAGGAGCCCTCGGGCTGCGGGCAGGCCCGCCTGCAAAACGGAGCTCGCCC
>VXBR01003872.1:427831-560414 GCA_013400215.1 Cisticola juncidis
CGCTGCGGGCTCCGCCGCCTTATCAGCCGTTTGTTTAGCTGGGTGAAGCCCAGCCCCGCCCGCCCGGCCCGCCAGCAACCTCGGGGTTTTTCCACCAGCCCCGCTGGGTTTTACTAGGCTCCTCGGAGCAAAGTGTCTCGAAGCACGGGAAAATGCCCTGGGTTTAAAATTTGTGTCCCCCGCGGTGCATTAGGGAGCGCGGTGCAGCGAACGCGATCGGAGCTGGCTCCGAGCTACGCCCGGAATGCTGCAAGTTTATGTGAAAATGAAATAATCGTAGGTTCCGTGTAAATTCCTGTGTTAAACCCCCCCACTTCATGCTTCGAATCTGAGTCACTTCATCTAGACTACAGCTACCATTGACATACAGGCTGTGGATGTGATCCAGGAAAACAAGATATTTTGGGACCGGTGAAGGGCATCTCAAGTTTGTATTGCTTACCAGTAAAATTATTCATTTTTTGTTGAAACCTGCAACTCCTTGCTGAACCGTGCTGTGATAAATAGGGGTAAAACATGTTTTGCTTGACTATTGATAGTAAGCTGCATGCTGCTTTTTTGTGAGTGAGAGATCACTGCTGCTTGCGGAGGCGTCCCAGTCTAATCCCGTCCACAGACAAAATTGACAGCACAGCCACATGGTGTACATGGCAGATGAAACGGCTTGAATGCTTTATATTTATGTTATTAAATTCGAAGTGTAAATTGCTAGTGAGAATTCTGTTGTAACCACCAAAAATAACCACCCCTTGTGCCAATTTTCCTTAGTGTTTCTTGATACATCTTTGTTTTCTTTTCCTTTTTGTCTGCTGCAAAATATAGAGGCTTTTAGTCAGTCTCTCAGCCATTTCAGGGTGGTTTTTTTTTTTTTTTTTTTAATGAGCTAGCACAGTCTTGTTTTCAGGCAGCTGGGCCTAAGAGAGTTCAATGGACATGGGCATTTATGCTCAGAATGCACTGAACACCCTCATTTTACTCTTTAGTTATTTGGAGCCAGTTTGCTAACTTATATGGGCCACTGTACATACTTAGGTGGTTGCTTTTATCCTTTTTTCTGTTCCTTTTCTCTGTAGTGGTTCAAAAATTATACTTTCAAACAACAAAAATTACAATACAGGCCGAAGTATAAAGTGTTGAGAAGCTCCCAGTCAGACCCAAACTTGTAGCTGCTGATCCAAAGTGTTAAGCCAATTTTTGATGCATCACATATATGGGAATGATTCATCACACAGAAGCCCTTTAAAACCAAACAAACAGATGCAACCTATATTTCCAGAAGCAAACAGATCCATTAAAAGAGACAAGTTTATAGAAAATAATTTTTACCAATCAGATCAAGTTGGGGTGGTTTTTTTTTTGTTTGTTTGTTTGTTTTTTGTTTTATTTGTTTTATTTTGGTAGAAAAAGGTTTCAGAGCTGTTTTTCAGAAGTTTGTGCAGCTGTTAGTTTAGTTGGGTAGAAGGAGGTTTTGGCTTTCAGTGTAAAGTAAATATTTTCAGGGATCAAAGAGGTGGAAAATAGAAGTGAGGTGAGTGTGCATGTTGAGAGGTCTGAGTGGGCTATTACACAAACAGATATTATGCCTATGATTTTGTCTACCACACATCTGATACCCTGCCAATGAACAAAAATGTATATCGACTTGTGTTTTGGATAATTTGAACTGAAATCTGAGAAGTTCTTGTTTTTATGGTCTCCTTTCTCCCTCATGACTCCAAGAGGTATGGTGTCTGGCCACACCTTTCTCAACTGAGAGAAATGCTTTCAGTTTCATTTGGGCAGATTTGGGTTAACCACTAGATAGAGGTCAAAAAATTCTCCATTCATGTGGAGATGAGCCCTCAGTCTGAGTGTTCTCCTTAATCTAGCTAGTGCACCTTGAGGTTTGTCTTAAAAGCAGGTAGAAGGATCTATTGAGTATTTTAGTTGTCTTCAGTTTAGAAGACAAATATTCATAAAACAGACACCCCTAAAGCAACAGTTCGAAACAAGGGCCCAAGCCTGAAGGATCTCACAGGGTGAGGAATGGAAGCCCCATGGAGGCTCGGAGATTTTTACACCACTCTTCAACTTTTTCTTTATACACAGCAAAGAGGAGAAGATGTAACTTGTCCTGTCACAGAAGAGGAATAAAGCACAACACTCTCATCAGGCCTGCAGACTGCACAGAACTCTTTCAGACTGAAATCTGATGGTTCAGGTTGCAAGGACCAGCTCAGCTTCCTGCCTGAACTAAGTACCTCCTCTGACTCCCTATGCTTTTTGTCCTTACTTTCACGAGTCCTTGAGAGTTCCCTGGTCAGTCCCTGCAGCAGCCCCTTCTCTCCCCACAGAGTTTGCCTTTGTCAGTCTCTGGTACAAAAGTCAGTGACTTCTGCTGCTCTGTGCTTCTCTGTGTTTATGGAGAGCCTCTCTTGAAATTATTTGGAGAGCCATTCATGCTCTGCTCCTTCTGATCATCTGCCTTAAGATTCCTCCTAAGGAGGATGCATTTAGAAAATCAGCCAATTACTCTAATGCTGACTAACCTGAGGGAAAGGAAGGAAGAGGGTGGGGGGTTTTAGGTACTGTAATATTTAAATAATAATTACCTATTAACATGTTTCTAAAATTATTTAAAGTTTAGATACATGTTTTTCACTAATCACTCAATTTCATAATTTTTATTAGTTTTTTTAGACACAACCTCCAGTTGATTTCATCTTAAAATAATTTTCCTTTGCTAACTAAAAGAGGTGATCAAGAACATCTTAATTATGCTCTGATTCAGAAAAACAGACAAATTAAGTACGTTCTAAAGAGCTATGCAAAACTGGAACCAAAATTACTACTGCTACTTGTAGTATAATTTTGGCCTGTATTAATTTGTTACCTTTTTCTTAATTGTAAAAGATTACTTCTTTCTCTGCTAGGGATTTGAGCAGTGGGAGTATTCAACCATTAGGGTTTTTTTTGACCATTAGACTGACCATGGGACAGTCTTTTAGCCCTTCCATGGAAATTTTATTTTTCTTCTTTGCCTTAATTTAAACATCATCTCTGATTTGTCATGAGCAAGGAAAAAAGTCATAAAGGATGACAACAGTGAGTAGGTTCTACCCAGTGTTAGCATGCCCAACCTACTAGCAGCATAATATTTCTCTTAATAAATATGCCTTAATAAATATGCCTATATTCTCTTAATAAATAATAAAGAGTTCTTATGTTCAGAACTGGAAGAGTTCAAAAACACTCCAAAAGCATGGAGGAGAGGGCACTGAAAGAGTGCCATGGATTAGTTTTCAGAATTACTTTGAATAAGTAGGCTTTGGAGAGAGCAGCCTCAGAAAATACGTTGCTTCCTGAGAATGCAGTTTATAACTTTAATAACTGCTCTGTATGGTAAAGTGACAGAAAATGAATGGGATTGAAATCCTTCACTTTGTCACAGGACACATAACTGAGATAGAAATTATCTAGATTTCACAGAGATTAATAATTAGTCATGTGGGTAGCCATAGCTGGTGCTCGTCCCAGCACATAGCTTGGTTGACTGGCCAGAATATCAAAAACTCATGGAGTTTATTGATTGTTTCTGGATTATCTGAAGAAATTGTTTGATAATAGTCCATAATTGTTTTGAAACAATATCAGACACATTCAGTAAAGCATGTTAGGACTGCTGCTTATCTCCCAGGATCAAATGGATAAACAAGGCTTTTGTACATACATTTGAAAAAGCTCTGGGGAAAATTAGGCAGAATTTTATTTGCAAATACAATCTCTGTATCAAAGTCCACCATACTGGCAACTTTAATCAAAGGCTTTCTAGACTTTGTGATTTGTTACAGATAGCATGTATTTTGCACAGGAACTAGATAAATATGGTGGAGGAAATAGAATCTATAATATATGCCTCCCAGACATCCTGCATCCATCAGCAGAATGTGCATAAAATTACAAAGGATGAAACAATTAGGACAAAGGTGTTGTCAAGAAGGTATATTACTGGGAACATGGCATGGCTGTGTTTGGAAGAAGGGGCATAATGAAGAAATATATTGACCAGCTGTTATGAGACAAAAAGGTTTAGGAAGAGAAAAGTGTGCTGAAATTAAAGCTGATGTCCATGCAGTTACTGGGGAGGAAAATGATTATGCTTTTTATTGGCCTGAAGGGGTTGTAAATGAAAATGTAGGATGTGAATCTTTTAATACAGATGAAGGGCTGAGAATGAACAAATGCCAATTCCCTTCCTAACAAGCTACCTTCAGCTGTAGGGCATATACAGAATAAAACTTAGGCTTAAACATGTTGTGGGAACCATATTTGGGATTTATTACACGTGGCTCTGTTATGCGTGAATCCATTACAATGAACAGTAATTAATAAATAGATATACTATATATGTATGTATATATTAAAAAATCCTTATTTATGAAGGCTTTGAGTTATGTGTTTAAAGAAAGCCTCTATTTAAGCCCCATTGAATTTAGAGCTGTGCTTGAATCCTTTCTTATCTGGGACCTTAGGCAGTTGCTTTCCTTTTCTGGGCATCATGACATCTTGAAACTCACATTTTGCAAGGCAGAGTCAATATGATATGCTACAGAAAAGTATTTTCTCATGAAGACTTTGTTATTGTTCCCATTTTCTTTCATCTCAAATAAAAATAACTCATGCTGAAAATGCAGTCTGTGTATACTGGCAATTAAAAACAAATCAGGAAATCTCTCTGCCATATTAAATCACACATGCCTAGTTATGATTTAACATGCTGGGGAATGAAACCAAATTCCACCCTGAAGTATCAAACACTGCTTTTGTAAACACTAGGTTTCTCATTCAGAATAACATTTTCCCCCATGCTTATACCATTAATATATGCATCCCAAAATTCCTGTGGAGAATGATATTATTGGGTTGCCTACCAGTAAATACATGTGGTTCCTGTTTAAAGCAATGTTCCAGGTAGGTGAAAATCAGAAATCTTGGAGAGCAGCCAGGTTTGCTTTTTCAAATGCAAGCAAGCTATCTTGCAACTGGCTGTGCTTCTTCAGTGAAAAGGCAGCAAGAGGGGACATTAAAAATAGAGAGGAAGCAAGAGAGAGAAAGAACATGTGGGAACCTAACATAACTCTCTAGGTACAAGTTCTATCTTTGTTTTCACTGAAGCAACCCCACTGAAATAACTACTGCAGGAAATAAACCTTGGTTTGTCAAGATATTCAGTAAACAAAAAATAACTGATGTCACAGTATCTTAAAGTAGAGGAGATGTGCCAAACATTCTGATGTAGAACATTCAGCCAGGGTTCTTAGTTAGTCTCATCAAAACAAGTTAATTCTCTTGTTTTTCACAGATCTGTTTCAACTGTCTCTCTAAGCAGTGAGACAGTTTACTGAGTTTATGTAAAATATTTTCCATGAATTTCCACAGAATCACGAGGCTGAGATCCAAAGCACATGTAGGCAGTGTTATGGAGAATTAATATTGAAAAATATGATGATGATTGTTATTAATATTGACTCCTGAGGGAATATTGAAACAGGCCTAAATGTAGATAGAAAGTTCATATGGCTGCAATACAAGATGGCAGTAGAAAAACAGCATGGTAATTTGATGCTGCATGCAGAGAGGCTCTATCAGAGGGGAAAAAGAGCTGCAGGAAAGCACCAGTGTAAACACTACCTGGAATTCTCTTTTTAGATTGCTGGCCAGGATGCATTGCCAGATAAATGACATCCAGAGAGAGCAAAATGTTCAAGGGAAATGTTCAAGGTAAGACTAAAGTCTTGAGAACACTTTTTTTTTTTTTTTTTTTTTTTTTTTTTTTTCCTGAGAATGACTGAAGAGAGATGTGTTTTAAGTATATAGGTTTAAATGCCAAAGAAATGCGAAGATAACAATTAGAGAACTTTTGGAACTTCTTGGTATCAGGGGCACTTGGTGTGCTTGTTGACCTTGCATACATTTTTCTCAGCCTCTCTCATTTAGACTAGCTGCTAGATATGATCTGATTGCAGTGAACTATCTCAGGACACTTGTCATCTCTGATGTCTGCAATTAGCCTCGACAAAATGTTAGAGCTGTAGGCTTGAGGGTATGGCTGCAGGCAGAGGGGAGTCGTAACAGCCCTGTCGGGGTCTGTCTCAGTCTGAAGGGCTGGCAAGGCAGATTGTGAGCTAGTGCACCTGAGAAGACCCTTGTTCTTTGGGTGTCTCATCCAAGACAGACAGGGCCAACTTGCTGCTCAGGCAGAGCATTAAGTAGCCAGCAGTAGCAGAGCCAACAGCTTTGCCTGTGCCAAAGGGCACAAGGACTGCTTGTAAGGGGAGAGCTTGCTGCGTAAACAGCAAATTCCTGCCTCCTTCTCCTCCTCCTCTTCCTCCTCCTCCTCTGTTCTGTGGCTGAGAAAGGGGTGATGGTTTGCCAAAAGACAAGAATTACTAAATTCCTGTTTTACAGACACCTCAAAAAAGGTCCACTGCTCCAACTCAGTTTGACCCTCATATGCCAGGGTCTCTCCAAATTCCTCCAGCTTCACCACTGCCCCAGTGCCCATTAGCTGCCTTTTATGTCCTTTCACTCCAGTGGTGTGCTGAGCCATCTTAGTCTTTTCCCACCACCAGCTTCCATATGTTACATTCCCTGAGACAAAGTCAGTTCTCCCTGCATAGTAAGTTGCTTTGAGGAATTCAGTTTTACCACCCAAAAGACAGATGATTAGTCACATGAGGCTGCTTTTTTACTGCCTCAAAGGGACATCCTAGCTTAGGATAGACAAGCTGATATAGTAATTTTCACAGGATGAATGTGAGCCCCAGACCAGGTCTGCATCAGCTGGCAGAACATCTTAGGGTGTAGAAGTCTGTAGACCAAAGCAATTGGGAGTCCCTCCTGTACATACTTCATGCATTTTGGGAGTTTGTACTCAGCTAGATTTCTTCTGATACAGTCTGGAGTTTACGTGCACAGTAGCATTTGAAGTGCCACAGGTCTGATTTATACCTGCATCTTCTGATTTAGATCTGTCTGGAAGAAAACCTTCTTGTGCATTCTGAAACAGCTCCATGTTGTAACTCAAACCCCAGAAAGTGGGGAAGATTTGAATTAAAACTCTGCTGTAGATGCACTCTCAGATGATTTCCAAATATTCTTAAGAGCCACTTGTAGGAGATTTGGTTTTCAAAAGTCTTTGCAAAGAACAAATTAATTGTATCCACCAGTTTGCTCTTATTGTCATTGTGTTAATTTTTTTCTAAGACTTTTAATGGGATAGGCATGTTTACTATTACAGAAGTTGAAATGTTTAGTTCTTATCATTTTATATTAATCTCTGGTGCTTTTCAACTCTCTATTCAATTATGTTCTCATCTGTTTTTCTTTTCACTGAAATAAGACTGTAAACAGAGTCCACAAACAGACTTATAATATTGACAGTGTACAACATCTCTTCTCAATCTATCAAATGAAAGGAGGTTGTTTTATGAGAAGAATTTTGAAAGATCTTTGCCAAATTTTCTGCCTTTCAAATGTTTATACCAGTTGGAACAGTGAACATATCACTGAATAGATGGTAAAATCTTCCCATTCAATGGGACTAGGAGATCAGATACTAGATCAGACACCATGTCTGGGAGATTATCTTAGAGGCCTTTCTTGGTCTAAGTGTAATTGTCATGGCTCAGTGGGACAACAGGGAGCATAAACAGAGGAAAACAGAGGATTTCCTGTGAATATGTAAGAGGTAGGGGTGGGCATTGATAGGAGTCAATAGAAGAATGAGCTGGGGTCTGCTGCTGAGAAATGTAATGTTTGCATGTCTCTTGCATGGGCTGAAACTAAGGAGGGAGAAGGGTCCTAGGAACTGTACTGTGAGAAAAGAAAGACTAAAACTCTGAAGAAAGGACTTCTCTTGAATCTTAGGTTCACACATTCTGATCAGCTTTGCAGCTTGTTGTTTTCCACACTTTCTTTGACTCCTAGTGATCATGTTCAGGTAAACAATGCTGCTTCTCAGAAAGTTGAGGGTTCCCAGGATATCCCTTTTCAGCAGCCAGAAGCTGGCAGTGCAAGGTGTGTGTGCACGAAGACTGCAGGTCTGTAAACTCCTGCCAGGGCAGGGACTGGCCTGTCTGCCTTACTGCAGTGGGGTACCCTGCCTGCAGAACAGCTCAAAGGCATCTGCAGAAATGGTAATTTCTATATAAAGGAAGTTATAATTGTGAACATGAGAATAAGAGTAGGAAAAATTCTTGTCCTTTCCATGTAGCAGTGCCATGCAATACAACAAAGGAACACTGGCACTGAGTTAAATCTGGCTCAGTTAACACTCAGTTAAATCTGAACTACGGAGCTCTAACTAGATGTGCAGGAAAATATAGCACACGATAGACCAGAGAAGGTAACACAGCTAATTCAACAGCACTATCTTTCACATGCATTTGTCATGGGGAGGGCTAATGAATTTTGATTTTTTTTAGGTCTGATGCAGCCAAATTTTAAAGGAAATCAGGATCATTCATATTTTCTCTCTACCAGCAGAAATGTTCATCTGATAGGATATGATCTCCATTTGTCATCTGCAATCATGATGGAATCCTTTTGAGTCATGTTTTAAAAAATATTGATGAAGCCAAGAAGACAACTGGAAAAATTGCAAAGAGAAAGTGCCAAAACAAATTAAGTAACTTTCTCTAGAAAAATTCTGAAGCAAGGCTTCAAGTGCAATTTAGGACATCACATAGAGGAAATAAGATACAGGACAGAAGATAAGCTCTCTTCTGGAGCTTGAAATTAAATTGTGAATCAGCAAGGTACAGAAATATAATGCAAATATTTCAGACAGGAGGTGCTGCAACTAAGTCCCTGTGAATATTATATACCTAATTACTTTTGTATTTTCTGTATGAACCTAATTTTAGGTCTTTTTTAATAGATTCACAAATAATCTTCTGGTAACAGTATTCGTGGTTTAAAGCATCTCCTGTTATTAAAGTTGGGAATCAATTGCTGCTTACCAAACAAATTTTGGTTTCTGAAGGGCATATCTTGTTTATTTATAAAATTCTATCTTAATTAGGATTTAAGGTGATTTTTTTTCTCAAACAAAAATGTCAGACAAGGAAAGGGAAAATATAGGTGCTTTGTTTTTTTCTGAAGTATAAGCCTTTGATTTTTATGAAAGGTACAGTTGTGTGAGGATGCAGAATATCTCAGGTCAGAGAAGAGGAACTAAGATAAAATTGGGGATTGATTGAAGGGCATTGATAAAATGTAACCACTTCCATGACACAGAGTTCAAATGACTTTATGTTACTGGTTGTTTGAAACAAGAAATATACACAAACTAAGAAAGGGATAGAGAATGCAAACACAATCAAGTTTGCCAAAAACAAGGCAAGCTCTCACTGAATTAGTTTATTAATTTCTCAGCCTATGAAAAATATATCAGGCTTCATTCCAAAATAATCTATTGTCATTCTGAGAAAAACAACTCCAAACAACCTTGGAATGTCTAAAACAGTTTGAAATGAATCAGTTAACATTCACATTTTGGAACAGTTCACAAAAATGTTGACAAGCACTATATTCTTCTAACAAGTTTCAGATTTGACGGATTTGGGTCTTTACACAAAGTTCTGGGGTTTTAGACTGAAGCTTGTTTATCTTTTTGCAGCTATCCAAATTGGCTGTTGCCATTATCCCTGCAGCTCTCACATTTTACAAGGAGAAGAGTACAAAATACAAAACTGAACTGAGGAAAAATCATACAAGGTCACTTCTATAGGCTGCAGAGGAAGCATCCATGACCTGATAGCCTAAGCATCAGCCTGTTGTAGTAATTTGTGCATTATCAATGCAGAATAAAAAATAGCCAAATAAGATCCATGCTGTTGTGAAAGTTTAAATACAGTTTTCAATAAGTTGCTTTTTAGCCTGCACCCAGCTGAGAGCTTGATGATGTGGGGAGCAGCAACTCAGGGTGTGTGTGTGCACTGTTCTGGGGTGCTTCTTCACCAGGTGCAGGAGGTGCATTGTGGACTATGGGGTGCAGCATGGTTCCTCATGAAGTGACAGCATCCACATCTCCCCTTGGAGATGTCTGCAAGTATCTGGACTCCCAGGAGAGGAGAGCTTGTGATCCATATTCCACTGTATGTGTGTGTGTGCGTGAATGTGTACTTAGTTTTGTGTATGGGGTAATAGTCCTTCTTGGGATTACTTGTAGGAGGCAATTTGGAAACTTATGGGTATTTATGAGCATTTTATGGTATATAATACTACAGTTTATTTGTTTTGTTATTAATATTGGTCATAATTACCAGTTAATGATGTCATTACCAAAACACTGAGATTGTAGTTTGGTTAAGCTATGTGCAATGAGTGGGTTTTTCCTGGGACAGGAGAAGAGAGGAGAAATCTCTTCTGTTTCAGGAATAGGAGAGAATGCAGGTTGCCAAAAAAGAGTGGATAAGCAGCCCTACATTAGCAGTACAAATGGAGTGGCAGAGGTGGATTCATGAGCTACACAGAAGAAAAATCTAACCAATATAAATCATGTTGATGGTAGGAAAATTAAGTTGAAGAGTGAAACCTGCAGAATTTTTGGACAAGCACTGCAGAAACACTTTCTCACACATGTTGGTGGGGGTCTGAGTAGTAGAACTCAAGGTGAAAACAGACTTTCCTGGACCAGGGACACGGTCAGTATCAGCTGCATTTGAAGGCATTGGGAAGATGCATCATAAGGAGCAAGTTTCATAGAACAACTGAAGTTTCCAGCTGAGGTAATAAAGAGATAGAAAGAGCAAAATCTGGGACTTAGTAAGGGAAAAGACTAAGGAGAGATGCCCTGTAAATTATAAAAAGGAGCATAGACAGAAAGGCTCATTTCAGAAGTGGAGGTTAATCTACTCTTGTTTTTCATGGCTTTGGAGAGAACAAATACTCCATGTGTAGACCTGAGCAGGCTGCTCTAAAAGAAGGAGCATGACTGCTCCATATCCTGTGTCTATATCTGTACCACTGCTGCAGCACTTGTCTTGTCTGGCTACAAGACCAGAAGCTGAACCTTGAAAGAATTAAAAAAGTGGTTATTTTCGGGAAAAATAGCGAATGCGGGGTATCACTAAGATTATACCAATAAAAAAGCTCTACAACTTTTTACTGCCATGCAATTTGTGGCAATCTATATTTATGTGGTGGTATTGTTTATTATGCTTACGTAGTAGCTACTTCCTCTTCAAAATCACTCACTTTTAATAATATTCACAGATTTTTGGCTACATTGAAATGTTACATTCATGGATATTTCTTAACTTCATCCAACTTTACTAATGGCAGGTAAAATTTTTTTCTTTAATTTGTTGGTTCGCAATCAAAGGCTAATAATGGCATTTCTGACCAAAAATATATTGGAAAATATTAGGATTTTGGTATAAAAAATAATTGCAAACTATTTTAAATGTGCTGATTTGAAAGTATAGAATAGCTTACTGAGACTCTCAGTGTTATTTCTTTCTGTGGTAGTATAAATATAATTAATGATTCTCAATAATTTTCAAATCTTTCAATAACAATTAAAACCCCTTTCCTTGCATTTTAACTTTGATAAAGCTTAGCAGTATGAAAGCATAAATACAAATATCGAAAGTATTTATATATAATTACATATATTTCTATCTTTAAATCAGGAGGAAATGTATGTAGAAAACTTTTGAAGGAAAATATAGTATTGTGATATTTTTACATAAAGTGTAGTTGTGAAAGTTAGGATTAGATAGGTAAAATAACAACAGTTATTAAATGAGTGGACTCTTGCTTTCACAGATACTTAAAAATCTAATGTCAAACTGACAGGAACTAAAGTATTGTTGGAAGAAGTTGGTTCAGCATGACTTTTGGCACCTTTTGTTCCCTGTCTGATACTTTTTTGAGCTGAACACTTTTTTTCCTTTACCAGTTTTATGAAAAGTTTGTTAACTTTTATAGCTCTTTCTTTCCTATCATAAATTAAAAAGCTTAGGGAGGAGTTACTCCCTCGAGTTACTTCTAAGTTCCGAAAGTTTTGGCACAACCATCTTTTAATGTTCAGTAACTTTCTAAAGAATACGAGCTTTCTGAGAGACCTGCAACAGCTTCATCCTTTAACTTTGGGATTGCATTCACTGTTCCAAAGAGGAGTGGCCTTTCGATTTGGCACAGAGACAGTGTGGCCTGATCTGTGTTGTCAAGTGTTTGCTGCTCACAAGTTATTGGGATGAGGAGGTAGCCAAGAAAAGTTGCTATGGTAAAGGATTGTTTTGATTTAAAAAAAAATAGGGAGGAGGGCAGCACAGACCTACCACCAAGAATGACTCTGTTGTGATGTTGTACTATGAATCAAAATAATGTAAATACTGTGTTAGTAAAATGACAGTTCCAAAGGCAGTGGTGATGTAGGGCTGAAAACAGATTAAGGTGAAAAGAAGTGAAACAAATTGCCTTGGGAATTAATAAGGACAAGATGGAAGATTTAATTTTTAGTTCAGACCTATAATTAATTTTCAATTGGTAGTGACTAAGCTGTATTGTATGAATGGCAGTAATTGTAAAAGGGAGACCAAACTTTAGGGGAAAATCTAATGGAACTGTGACTAATTTTTACATGTGTTGATTCCCTTCATAGTATTTTCTATGGCAATTTTGAGGCTTCATCCTGTGCATGATTTAAATTATTTTTCAGGTAAACCACATTGGCTTCATCTTAACATTGCAAATTTCTCACATGATTAATGAAGCCATTGTCTTTGGGGTGGCTGGGCCCCTCCCCTCCACTCAAATTCACATAAAAATGGTCAGATATGCAAACCATCCCGACAACCCCTTTAATTCAGTGATGCTTGTGAATTTTACTGGATTGGAGAGTGCTCTTTATTTTGAAAACCTTTCCTCATGGGATGGGGAACCAAGACTGACAGAGTGAGTGCTTGCTTGGAGATCTGTGCAAACCAGTGTTGATCCAATTTGCTGTCAGCAGCTTATAGTCATGCACATCCTTATCAGACTCTGTGCTTCCAGTCAAGAAAATACTTTGATTTTTTTTTTTAACCAAACTGTGCTAGCCCTCAACAGAGAGAGTGAGCAAGTGGGAGGAAGAGGTTTTTCGCTTGGCTGTCACAGTGCAGGCAGTCCAGTGGGGATCACTGCCCAGGTGACACAACGAGGGATGGATCTTGTGAGACATTATGTCACATGGAATATGGGAATGAGAAAGGAAGCACCCAAGCCTGTGGAGGTTGTTCACTGGGCTACACAGGACTTATGAAGACAGGCCTAGCTCTAGAATGAGCCAGAATTTGTGATGGATCTTCTACCTTTCAGCTGCAGGAGACAGGGGAACTGGAACAAGAGTTTGGGCAGTGAACACAAGAGAAGCATTTAACTGCCAAGGGTGTAGTGTTTATTGTGATGGCTGCTGTAGGGGAGCTTGGACCAGTATGTACACAGCTGAACAAGACATAAATTAATTACCCGTAATACCCGGTTCTTACACAATGCTCTCCACCCATATATTTCAAAGTTCTTTCCAAAGAAGCCTGACATTATTATTCATACTTTTCTGAGGGGGAAGCTGTGGTAGAAGACAAGGGAATGACTTCTCCATGGTTACTCAGCAAAGCACTGATACACCTGGGACAAGGCCACAGTTCTCCCAAATGCCAGTGTGCAGCTATGCACACGAGAAACCTGTATGTGCTGGTGTCCTGCTCTCTATAAACGATTTTTCTGGTGCTAAGAATGTGTTTCTTAATATTTCAAGGTAAATAGTAAAAAATCCTGCTAATCTAATAACTAGCATAGGCAGGTTTCATGCTTGAGCATAGGACTAAACCAACCACCTTCACAGTTCTTAAGAACTTGACCAAAAAGCAGAATCCATTTTGCCTTTTTGTGCTGTGTATCCCTGTGAGTCTCTAACAACATCTGTAGGAGATCATCGATAGCCTGTGCTCTGTACTTTACCTTTGCAGATGATTTACTGTTTTGCTTTTTGCCCAAATTGTTCGATGGGTGATACAGGATTGTTGTCTTCAGTAAATTATTAATGGTGATGTTGCAGGCTCAAAAGTTCAAACCCATCCTCTTTCAATTGGAACAGCAAAAATTGTGGCTAACAAGTAGGTTTCAGCCTTTATTTTTCCAGTGGGCTAAAACCACATCCACAAAGGCCACTCCTTCTGAATGTGAAGTGATTCAAAATGCCTCTGGCTGTATCTCCAAGCCAAAGAGAACAGTGTAAGTGTAGGGCCATGCACCAAGGCAACCAGAGATGAAAAATCTATGGAAAATTTGCAATGAAACATTCCTGGAGACATCCTTCTAGCAGAAATTATGTGCAATAAAAGGACAATTGATGTTAATAATTCATTCAACTCTAGAAAGTACTTATTATGTATTCCTTGATTGAAATGATAGCTAAATGATGTCTGTCCAAGATTTTGTGTGCCCAGTGGGGAAGATGTAGCCTTGATCTGCCTAGAACCTCTAGTAAATCCATGACTGCCTTAACACATCATTAACAGAACAGTTTAATACATACAGTATTAAAATGATCAGACCCTTTGAAAGTCAGCCAAACAGCACAGAAACTCATTTCCAGAACTGACTTCTACCTCTTTATAGTTGCCCTCCTTGTTCTCTGCAAAAACCACATGGTGAGAGAAAGTTCTGAATTCTTACCTTTTGCCTGAAATCAGGAGCAAATTCCCAAACTACTCTGCATGTCCTAAGTTTAAGCTGATATAGTCTGTTCTTTTTTTCCTCTAGCCTAGGTGTTGTTTCAGCGTGTTTATACTCTTTGTCACATGAGCACTCCAAGGTGCGGAGAAAAATCTTCTTGCAGCCTTGGGCAGTGCCCCAGCTGTTCTCTCTGGAGCATTCTGTGGGCTCCAGAACTGCTCCAGAACTGTTCCAGAACCACTCTGGAACTGCTCCGGAACCGGTCGGAACTGCTCTGGAACAACTGATCAGTTGTTGAAGAGTACAGGGCTAAAAAGTGGGGAATGTCTGAAGGAAAAATTTCCCAAGAGCACTCAGAAACATGAGCAGGGGCCATTCCCAAGGCAAGGAAAAGGCACAGGTGCTGTCAGTGATGAGTTTGGGAAGCAGCCCCACCATTAGGTGTGGATGGATTTTTGCTGCTCCAGCAGCGCTCACGGCCAGTGCTGGGCCAGGGCTGGTGCTTCTGAAGTCTTCTCTTCTCCAGCATCCCTGACTCCTCCAGTCTCTGTTGCAGTGTCTGTCAGCTGCTGTGCCTACATGCACGAAGCCAGGCAGGGATGGGGCTGAATGCAGCTGGTGGCAGCAGCTTGAATGGGAATCCATTATACCTGGAGGAGAAGCCTATGGATTGTTGTCAGATCATTGGTTCTGTTTTCCTTGTCTGTCTTCACTTTGCAAAATTGTGGGTGAGGACCTGAACAGAAAGGCTATTAAGAATTGAGTCCTTTAGTGCTTTTTGGCCACACATTGAGAGAGAGAGAAAACTATTTACTGCAGAATTTAATCTGGAACCTGGAAAACTGCTTGCCAAAACACAAATGAAATGAGCACTCTATGTCACAGTCTTTAGGAAACACTGCATTTCGTTTTATTTTAGAAGCAGCTGGATGGTGACAAGGCAGAGGATGGCAGTGGAGGGGTCACCCTGCCACAGAGCCATTTACCAAGCTCTGATCTAAAGGCAATTTTTAAAAATAAATGAAAGGGGGATGCAGTCTGTATGAATTCAGAGATGACCTAGCACACACTTTAAGGATGCTTATAAGAGGAGAATTCAGTGTGTGTGTGGGATGCTGGAGAGCTGCCCTATGTTTGGATATGCAAATAAAAAATCTGTTTTGTAAAGGAGCTGAGCACCTGGAACTTTCTTTTGGCATTAGTCTACTAGTCAGATAAAACAGATTCATGCTAATCTAATCAATCTATTAAATAATTATTTTTCCATTAAATAGAAACTAAAAATCTTAGTAACAAAGCTCTCCAGTCAATACCTTTGCATAAGTGGTGCGTGGGTACAAAATGCTAAACTCAGGCTACACCGATATTTGTGTGTATACAGAATGTACACACACACATATGCCTTCTCCCACCCATATCCATACTAGAAAAGGCAGGGCAGCTGATGAATGAGCCAAGAAAAACATTTGTTTTGGATGATACCTTTTTAGAACTGACTTCTCTGCAGAATTCAAAAAATATGTTTGAAATTAGAGAGGACTGTTTATAGAGGATATAAAAAGTAGATGGAAGAAGAAATCACTTAGAGAAATGCTAATCTCCTCCTCCACAAACTGCCCTTTGCTTTGACCCTGACCTTTACTTCTGTAGGTTGAAAAGATTCTTAAATATTTGTTGTGATATTTTGGGAATAGACAGGTACAGATAGAGCTGTATGCTGGCTACTCTGACTCACTCCTTCCCTCCAGATGAAGGTGTAAGGAAAAATCTATCTAAACTTGCATACAGACACATTATTTGTCATGCACTAAGGCATGCGTGTTTAAATTAAAGCAGTCCCTCAAAATTATTAATTTTTATTTGTACAACACTGAGCTCTGAAACACTAAATAAATAAGTAGTTATTTCAGTAATCATCATACTTTCATATTTTCTTACTGCCTAATTACTTAACTTCTGTACTGTCTGTGCCCACATGGACACCCTCTTTGCTGAGCGTGCTTGTTCTGTCCCAATCCACAGCTGTCCGTGCTGTAGATGTCCTGTTTGTCTACACCAAATGTGGTTTCACACAAGAGAGAGACTCTGAGACATGCAACTGTGAAAACAGTTTCTGCTTTTATTAATGCAGACTGTTACCATGCCTGCCACTGCCAAGTGCTGTGCAGCAATTACAGCAAACTCCTTAACACGGTGGCCAGTGGGAGAGGAGGAGACTCCTTCTCTCCTAGGGGCGTAGTCAAATGCAGCAGCTGTTTTAGGGATAAAAACACGGACTCAGCTGGCTTCTGGGCAGTTGCTTTTGTTCACTAAAACACTTGCTGTAACTACACATAAGCAAAGCATGAATTTCACATACTTGGCATTATACTTCAAGATCTCTAGTTGATTTTTTCGAGAGTGAGTTTCTGTCATGCACTCCAAGTTTTTATTATATGAACATCAAACAATGTTTGTGTTGATCGTGTTCCTTGAACTCAGGTTCTGAAAGTCTTTGGAATCTGTCCCTCTTTTCTTTGTGATAATCTCAGGATGTAACCAAAACACTTTTGAATAAGTAGGTAACTTGGAAAGGATATATTGACCTAGTCCAGTGCATACTGGCTGCTACCCCTTTGTGAATAAGGCTCCTTTCAGATGTGTTACTGTTTGTACACCTGAAACTGCTGCTTATCTGTGAAAAATCAAGCCACTCTGTTTGAACGAATGACGGAAAACATAAAATCAATTGGATATCCTGTGCACAGCACTGGGGGATTTTTCTAGTGTTATCAAGTTTAAGCCATATCAGTAATTTGAAATTACTGTTGAGCCAATAGCACTTATTATAGGAAGAATGAACCCTGTGATATTTTTTGATATGATTATTTGTTTTACTGTACAGCCACATTACACTTTGTCTAATTGTTTCTTTCCTTGAGTTCAGGGTTGGGTTGCAGTATTTCATACCTACTCTGCATGACCAGAAATGACTCGTCACACATGTGACATGTAACAAAACAACCAAAAGCCACACTCATACTCGCAATTTTATAAACCCTTAAGGAGTGATTGTAGCCTCCTCCTAACTTGTTGTGTTTCTGCAATTAAAAATCTTATTATAACTAAAAGAAGGGTTTCATAAGCTAATTTAAAGCTGAAATGTGACTTGTCTTCTGTGTGTCACATAGAAGAATGTACTATCTCTTAAAAAATTAATTTATCTTACTTCTTGGAATTGCTTTGCAGCTATGCTGCAGAGATAACAGTGTCAAATGCCTTCTCTTTTCAAAAGAAAGCAAGCAAACAGCTGGGAGTGATTCCCCAAACCATCATTCCTTGTGCAATGTTCAGAAAGTCACACATGGAGATGCCCATATCTCTCTAGCATCCAGGGCTGCCCTACATATTGAGGACAGGTGACTTCCTTACAATAGCCATTGGAAAACTGGAGCTCCTGCAGTTGTGTGCTTATTTGTAGTTAGTGTAAACTCAGAATCTCAGAACAACCCCATAGCTCACAAACACAACAAAAAAGTTGATTTATGATGCATATTATCAGTTTTTGTCTTTTATACACAGAAAATCCCTCCCTTTTTCTCCATCTGTATATTCTCCTGGAGCCAAGCTGGTTAGAAACAGCCAGTATGAATACCTCAGAACACACACACTCTCTTAAATGGTAAGATCTTGGTCAGAGAGACTTACTATTGATTAGTTAGTGCTCTTGAAATCTCATATTTAAAGGAAAAATATTGGTATTTTTAACATTTTTAGTAGATTATGATGATTTATAAATGAAACTGACAATTTAAAAATTTGAGGTTCAGTAACATAAAATATAGCACACTGAAAAATCCACATGCTGTGGTTTTACCAGGAGTGAAAACTTACTGTTACTCTAGAGAGTACAGAGACTTCTCACCGTTCAAATAATAGAAAAAAGAAGAGTGCTTTACTGGCATTTTTAGGTCATGTTTCAATACATACTGAAATATTCTCTTTTATTCCAGAGTTGTTACAGATTTAATTATTTTCATATTTCTTCCAGCAAATTCTTTAATGGCGTTTTGAACTCTCATTAGAGCAATGATTTATTTTCTCCTTTCAGTTGTGTAAAGCTGCTGGAGCTGTGTGGCTATATTGGGAGCTAACTGGGTGACAGATGTACAGAGGTATAATTAATACAAACCAAATGCACATTCACTGTAATAATTATATTTGTACTTAATCTAATATGTATTCATAGCATGGGCGTGGGGATGACTTCTTACTCTTTCACCTTCAGAGTTTAAAGTAATAAACTTCTGCATGCAGGAAAAAGACAACAGTGAATATAGAACTCAGTAGCATAGATGAAGGAGAATCCTCTTTCTGTTTTGCAAGTAGAATGTTGGGTATTTTTTCCAAAAAAAGGAAGGTGGCCAGTATTACAAGTGCTGCTATGTGTGGCTGTAGCAGCTTCCCAAGTGAGTCATCAGCTGTGTTTGGATCCAGACTTTCAATTTCACTGCACAGACACCACTGACTTAAAGCAAAGGATTTCCTACGTTAGCTGGCAGGAACAGTGGGTTTTTATAGTCTGAGGATCATCTACTTGAGAAAAAGAACTAACACTGAGTAGCAACTTCAGGAATTGCTTCACGGCTGTGTTAGACAGAGCCTGTCCTGAGGTGCTGTGGCTGCGTGGCGCAAGGGAGAAATGGAAGGATTGGTTTCACCTCTCCTTCTGCAGCCTCTGGCTCCCCATTTGCTCCTCAATAATGAATGCTGCAAAGTGCATGGCATTGCCATGGGCAGCTGAAACACACATTCACAATTCAAAATACCCCACTGTCAGGTCCAGTATGAAGTGCTACCTGGACCTGAAATAAAGAGTAAAAGGGTCTTTCCCCTGTCCATAATCCCCTTAGGATTATGTATCTGGATGTCATTGGGCATGTCATTAGATGCTTATCTGCATTTGGCAACACTTTTCGTTTAAGGAAGCTGACTTCCTTATGCTAAACTCCTTCCTAAATGTCAACTTAAACTTCCTATTTCAACATTTTTTAGCTGTGAAGAGAATCTAAAATAAAGATAAACCAAGTCTAACTGTTACAGAAGGAATTTAGTTCTTCTGCACAGAGTCTGAAATAGAGGAGAATTTGGTTACAGTTTCTTTTGACAGATATTGTAAAAGATGATCCTGACTTAGTTAAAAATAATTTTAACTGTTTTGAAAAAGAAGCCTAGGTAGGTTTCGGCAAGCCTTTTAATTTTGTTCCTATTAATACTGATTTTCTGTATGAAAAATCAAAATGGAACAGAAGATTGACATAAGTGAAGATGTCAGTCTTTTAATATGAAGATGTCAGATGGCAAAAAAATCCCAAGTCACTTTCTGAACAATTTTATTGAGCTTGGAACTATTCTGTTCATCTCCGTGGAGTTTTTGTAATTTCATGTTCATTTTTTTTGGTTTTTTTCCCCCGTAAGAAAGGGTAGGATTGAGGATCTGCACAATTTGTTGTGATTGATATTTCATTTTTGCTATCATTCAGCAGTGGGCTTTGTTGCCGGAGGAGGTCAGCTGAGAGGAGGCAGAATGCCCACAGGTCCACCCTCAGCCTGGGCAGAGCTCTGCCATAATTTTCAGGCCTGGGGGCTCTCGGGTGTCTCCTGAGATAACCGAGAGGAAATCTGGTCCCACATGTGCAGTAGATGCACTCAAAATGAACTGCAGCAGCTCGTTACAATTCTCTTGTTCATTTGGTCTTAGCTATATTCCTTGCTGATAGGCAGTATCAGTACGTGTTCTCCTGCAATGCACTATGCAAACATAAAATGACACAGTTAAATAGTCAAAAGTCAGGGAGTGAAAGCTCAGTGATACCTTCACTCAAATGCCATTACCCAGAGTTTTAGCTGTTTCTTCACGCTTCTTAATCATACTTGGCTCAGATGGATTAAAGGCACATTTCCCTTTGCATGGAAGTCTCACTGAGCTTTCTGTGAAACAGGCTGATTAATCTCATTCAATTTATGCCAGTTTCCTCTGGGGACACGCGCCAGTGTCTGGGAGGGGAAAGTCCATCTGTGCCTATAGGGATCAATCACATGGGGGCAATTAGTCTACAACAGTTCACAGCCTCAGATCAGTTCTGTATGAGAGTGTTTTTCACAGCTGCCTCTGGCTTGCTTGTATGAATTCAGAGTCACATGAGTTATGAAAAATTTCCTTGTAAGTTTTAGCTGCTGGACAGAAATAAGTGTTCATATGTCCATTTCTGGGATATTTCTCCTAAGAGATTTGAGTGGTGACAAGAACACTTTTTATCAGCTGCAAATGCAATCCACTTTTTAAACACAATGCTTTTATAATCCTAGGCTAGGAACAAATTCATCAGAAAGCTAGAATTATTTTCCATTCTTATAATTACCATTTTACATACTGTAACTTTGTTGATTTTTCTTTGCTTTTGAGAGGCTGGAAAAATAGCAAAAGCCCACTCTTCACTTCTTAATAGTGTTTGAATGGATAGATACTTCAGACTTTACTGTGCTATTATTTTCATGTATCACCGACTATTTTTATTCAAAATAAAACATTTCTTATGCAAGCAAAATTTTCCCACATTATCACAACTTTAGAGGGTGGTTTGATGTATTTAAAGGGACCATTTAGGCAATTAGAACAGATGAATATGTGGCCTGACACAATTTGGTCATTTTGATGTCCATGTATAAACAACTAAGGTGACTGAACGAGTCCGCCCTCAACCTTAAAACACAGACTGTTTTCATTCTCCACACCAAAAAGTGTCAGATCTACAGTATCAAAGCACACTGACTTGCTGCATGTTCTGCTGTATGTTGTCAACATACTCTGTACTAAGGAAGTGACAATGTATACTGGTCCTGTACATGCTCTGTACAGTGCCCACTCACACCAGGTGCTGCAATCCTGCATCTTTGCTCTCCTGCACTGCAATAGAAATATTCTGTGTAAACTTGTTTCCAGAAAAACATGAGCCATATGACATACACCGATAAGACTTTTCCACATGGTTATAAATGAAAGTGCTTTTCTGCTTCCTTGTCACAGAATTTAATTCACTTACACATCTGTGTCCACAGAACCAGTTTGGCCACTCAGCTGGTTAGTCACTAGTTCAAAACCCATGCAGAGGTTTGCAACCCAGTGCAGGCTTGCCATAAGCCAGTATCTCTAGCATGCAGAGAGTCCAAGCTGTTTGAAGAAAAATGATCTTTTTTTTTTAATTTTTTTTTTCCAACAAAAAGATATGTTACTGAAGTGAAAACTCAAAGTTATACATACCATGCAGCAATTTCATTGTAAAGACGTTCTCACATGAGCATCCTGTGGTCTGGATGTGCCTACAAAGGGGTATGTTGATGGAAAATATATTAGCAATGCAAGCAAAATACCTGCAAACAAAATTGACTCTCAATGCAAAAATTAGGAAAATAAAAACCAGAACACATTTAAAAAACTGAAGTTGTCTCCTGGTGCTCCTTCCAAGCAGTGAAATAGAACTAAGAGAAACACAGAAGGGGCTTTTATTGTTTGTATTATTTTTTTCTTTATTAATGGACTTCAGTAAACTGATGAAAAAGAAAAGCTACACATATGAAAAACATCCAGCTGTAGCCTTGAGTTATGTGAGAGGTGCAGGAAGGCAGGCCATGTGTGTGGATGCTGGCAATGATGAGAAATAAGAGGGAACAGGACTGCTCTTGTTCCTTTAGAACCCCACTCAGAGGCTGCATGCCCATCCGAGGGCATTTCCTCTGCTGCTGCTCACCAAGAGTGTGGAAATCTGAATGGTTGAGGGAGAGCCTTGAACTCCTTCTGAGCAGAAGTAACTTTTCTGTGGCCTTTTTGTTTAATGAATCAGTTATTTGAATTACTCAACAGCCATGTGAAGTATCAATGCAATGGCAAAAATTGCTTTGATTGACTTTGCTTTGGTTCTCACTTGAACTACTCTTCTTTTTTTGTCTCTAAAAGGCTGTATTGGATTCACCATGCAAAGGGATGGAGGCTGCAACAAAAGGCTGAAAAGCATCAGTGAAAATAAATGGTGGGAAGTAAACTTTTCAGTGTATTTTGCCCCTGTCCAGCACTTCTGAGAAGTGAGGTCTTCCTTCACTCCTAGGCTAGAGTGACTTCATGAACTTCCTGTGACTTCCATTGGTGTAAAACAAGTTATATCTCTGCACAGCTGGTGAAAGACATATCAGGTTCTGAGTATTTTACATGTCTGCAGTGAGAGTTCTTCATTCATCCAAATAACAGCTACGTGCTTTGTCCATATAAAGGTAATGTAGGATTTTTGTCATTTGACACTATTGCCATTGAGCTACACAATTCTTAAAATCTATCACTTCCACAATTCCATAAAGCAACAATTAGCTAAAAAGGAAAATAGTTATTTCTGGTTAAGCATAAAGAGGAAAAAAATATACCAGAAAAAATTTACTATCTTAACTTCTTCTCAGAAGATTACCAATGATGATCTAGCCTCAAGCTTTAAAATATAAAATACTGGGGTAAAAAAAAAAGTATTATTTTGACAAAATACTCTGCCTTTCCTATTATCTCCTAGCTATGTATTTTTAACTTTTATTTTACTGAAATCTCAGTTATGAAATTTTTTCTATCTAACTATAGATTTAGCAAAGAGGTCAGTCCTTTTTCACATCCTATTGCCACGGCCATATTCTAGGCAGTTGTGTAGATACTTTAGTATGTCCAACTGGGCATAAATTATCTTGGAGGACATTCAAGGTTGTTTTGGGGTGTGCACTGGAGCCAAAGCAGTATTGCTATGGAAAATCATCAAAACAGTGATGCCTCAAACTTGTAAGTCTCCATAGCAACTTAAAAAAATAATGACAGCTGTACCAAGAAATTTGCTAATAGAAGGCCTTAACACATTTGTCTAGACTCAGTCGTACTTCATACTCATTATAACCTGTAGAAGGATTGTAAGAAATTGAAATGTAGAGAAAAAATAGGGAATAGCTTTTCCTGGAATTTTACACTGGCTTAAATTACCTGACATTGTCTATGGCAAATATAACCATAACAGTGAAATTTAAAAATATTTAATAAATAGATCAATTGCAACTAATTTGATTCCAATAAATACAGCATTTCATTTATTATGTGCTATATACACAGTGGAATTTTCTCAATAATTAGCATAAAGCTAGATGTTCTGAAAACAAATAGCAAGATTCCCATGTTGACAATGTTGAAATTATTGGCTGGAACAATACTGAGAAGACTGAATGAAAAATGCAGCAGCATGAGAGAGATTCTGTTTTAAAATGGCCTCACTCAAGTTCAAATTGGCCGTGGAGACAAAAGAGAAGGATTCTGTAGGATCAAAGCACAAGAGAGTTTGCTAACTTTGGCCTGCTAGAAATGCACACACTAGAGAATAAGAAAATTGGCTGTGCAACCATTAAGCTACAAAATGTAGCAAGAACAAATATTTTTATGGGTTGGCATCAGTTCGAAAGACTGTGATATAAGTTGCTGATTTTTAAGGCAGCCTTTGAATTTTTTAGGTTTTATGTATAACAATTTCCTATAGGAACACAAATTGTTTCTAATGGGGCAGAACTCTATTCAAGACCTTACGAAGTGAAGAGTTAATCACAGAAAAATACATGAAACCAATTTTATCTTGATTACATTTCTATTGTGAGTTCTGCCAAGAATACTTATTCTCAGGGGGTTGAAAAGGACAATTTAATAAAGCTGAAAATAATATTGAGACCATCAACTGGAGAAAATGTAAACAGAAACATGAGAAGTATAATTGTGCATTGTTGAATAACATTTTACTAGATGCCCAAATTGCACATTTCAGAATGATGTTGTTGCATTGACTTAAGGAAAGAACAGTACGGGTCAAAGTAAAATGAAAAACATCTCTCAATCATAGCAAAACACACACACACAAAAAAAAAAGGTTGAACAATCACAGTAACAAGTCTCTTGGATTTTAGGAAGTAGAAGGTGGAAGTAAAATGTTAAACACAAATATCTATGGTTATCAGACCTAAGAATGGAAAGGCAGAGAAAGCAGTTCTCAGTTGTAGCGGCAATCCCGATAATATTATTGCTTTGTGACTGTATGATGACAGCAGAACTGACAAGAATTCATGAGAAGCAGAATCTCAGTCACCTGGAGTCTGCATTTGGGGAAAGCCATATGACATGATAATGGACTCCTTTTAATTCTAACCAGTTACACAGCAGTTTAAGTTAGACAATTTAAAATCTGCATGACTAATTAACTTTCATCTGATAGTTCTGAAAGAACTAGTAAAAGACCCTCAGAGGCATTTTATTTTGGTGATTACAGGGTTGAAACATGGAAATTTTCAAATTGGGAAAAATTTAAAGTGTACCAATATTTAAAAATTATAACAGGACTAACTCAGGAAATTAATGTCCATCAACGTTAGTTTCACAAAAACAATTTTTGTCAGACTAATTTGATCCCATCTTTGGATAAGATTACAAGTTCTTTTCAATCAGGATAATACTGCTGATGTAGTAAAGTATTTAAACAACATACTCTCACTCACACCAGAAGACATTTTGTTAAGAAAATAAAGGAACAGAAAATCAACCTAACACATACGAATTTTACTAAAAATTTATTTAAGTATAACTGCAAATAGGGAGCCATCAAGGTGAGGATTTGAGGTTCATCTCCCTCACACTTTATCTTTCTCAATGAGACAAGAAAACATGACATTTTCTTCATGAAATTTTCTTATACCACTAAAACTAGTGGAGGATTAAATGATAAATAAGGCTGGTGAATGACAGAGCAGTCTAACTTTCTGTACAAAGTGGAACAAGTTATTTTTTTGGAAGCCTGTGCAGTGAGGAACAGTGTGAACCACGCTTGTAGGATGGAAAAGACTCCATGCTGGGAAGTAGGGAGTGAAAGGGATTTGATTTTATAATGGATAATCAGATACACGTGGAGCTCCTGCAGCGCGCCATGGCCAAAGTGCTAAAATGATCATTGGACTAGAATGAGGAGAATATGAATAAAAGCAGAGAGCCTGCATTATTCAGGGAAGATTTACTGTGGGGGGGAATGGAAAGGGAAAGTGCTGCAGACTGTAGCCCCTTGGCAAGGGAGGCCTGGGGCTTTGTGCCCCTGCCAGAGGAGCAGGGGAGGCACTGCAGAGCTGCTCCCAGTGCCTGCCACCGTGCTGCACCGCTGCTCATCCTGCCCTGTGAAAAAGGGTTTTGGTCTTCTTTCTAATTTTCTTTTTAAACATTATTATTTATTTGGTTTTGTTTAAAAGAAGGCTTTGATAACAACTCTGATTGAGCTTAAAGGACAGAAAAATAATGCTGAAAATGAGGGACTACAGTTCAAAGTCTTGACTTACTAAAGAATAGAAAAATGACACAAAGCCATCTCTAATTTCTCCGGAAAAGACTAGCAAAATCCATTGCCTGGAATTAGAGAAATTTAGCCTTGAAGTAATTTACCTCAGAGAAGGGAACTGACCACTGGAAAAACTTACTGTAGCCTGCAGTGGTCTTTGAAGAGAAAATTTGAAACCATGATCAGTTTTTATTCTGGCTTAGCTGCACTATTTGTCTTGATACAGAAATTCATTTAGGGGAGTCCTGCAGATGTGATATAAGAAGTCACATTAAATAATCAACAGAACCCTTCTGATATTAATATATTTCAGTCAAAAATATGAAATTATCATGTTATTCTGTTTAGATGATCTGCAACAAGGTCTTAGTGAAGTGTTTTCAAATGTACTTTGCAAGTAACTTTATGAATCAAATGGCAGACATACGATATTAATTCTTTAAGTTCTCCACTAAGTAATAAAAGATTGATTTTTCTGTTTAACATAAAGAACAGAAATTCACCTAGATCAGCAAATCTGGTCTTTTGTCTCCAAATGAGCATGTTCAGAGATCCATTTCTGTCCACTTAGGAAGAAGAAAGCACAAAGCACTGCGGCTCTAGAGGTTAATTCTGCAAGTCAGGAGCTCTGTCCTGCTGTGGGAGCAGAGCCCAGAGCCCCAGCCTGTGCGTGAGCCATCCTTGTGCCCTTGCATGGGGTGATGTAGGAGATGTGTTGGGGCTGGGCTTGGGGACAAGGGGAGGAGGTAACGGAGGGGCTGGACTTGGGGCATATACAGAGACTGCTGCCACTACTGTGATGTTAGAAAATCTCCTTTATACTTATTTCATACTAAAGACTTCTTTATTGGTATAGTTTGCAAAGTTTTGGTGATTTTAATTCTGGCCAATTGTACTTTGAATTACATATTACCTCAAGCCATCTTGTTTCTTCTTTCTCATCACACCTGCTGGCACCAGCTTGTCGTCATTATACCCACTGGCATAATGTCACGTGCCTTTGAGTATTGGAGCTGAGCCAGGCATCCACTCCTCTGCCACCCCGCCCTTCCTGCTTGAAGTGATTCAGAGCCTGGCCTTCCCATGTGGCCTTCACTGAGAAGTTAACAAAAAAGGGAAAAAAGCCTTTTAAAACACACCAATGCACCCTGCTTCTTCTATGGTTGGGCATTTGGTCTGTGTTACAGGCAGGCTGTCTGCATCATCAGTGAAATGACAAAAACTGTGCCCTCTTGTATGTTCTTGGCTGGCAAAAAGGTCCAAGATGATCTGTGCAGTTTGAGAAAAACATCTCTGCTAGAAGAAGGAAAGGCTGGAGTGACTAGGGAGCAGGATGGAGTGGTGGAGTGGATGGGCTGGGGAGTGGGGCCATGTTCCTTGGGAGAAAACACTGCTGCAAGTTGCCCCTAGATAGACCAACATCCCAAAAGAAAAGCATTCTGTTGATGGAAATGGTGAAAGGGCAGGTCTCCTGTCTTCTTCAGCCAGCTACTAGCATTCATGATAACCTGAACACCCAAGTCCCTTCAGAGATTGCCTCAGAAAACATATATCATATCTTTGGTGGTGGTTGGTTGTTTTTTTGTTTTTTTTTTTGAGATTAGTACCCAGCTGCCCTCTGAAATACATGTATAATTCTCCTGGGTTACCCTCTGCCTCAGATACATTTCTATAAAGGTGCAGCCTCAGCATTACTTTGCTTTCATGTGTGTTTGAGTGTGTGTATGTACTATCTACATCTGGAATGAGGGGCCGTATTAAAAATAAAATAATTATAAAAATAAAACGAAATGGCCTCACTTGGAAAGCATTTGGAAAGGAAAATACCAGAGTAAAAATGGAAAAATAAGTATGTGTCAGGCCAGCTGCAGGTTAGGAGCAGCCCTCTGGGAAGCCAGTGGGATTTGCTGGTGCCCTGCATGGGAAGGCAGAGACCAAGGCAGCACAGCTGCCCTGCAGTGCTCAGGGTGAGCAGCATTTCAGGTATGCCTGCAGGAAGACTTTAACCTTGCTGGCCTCAGGAGCATTTCTCAGAAGCTAGAGATGACTTTAGCAAGACTGTGCCCATAGATGGAAATGACCAAAAGGGAAATCCCTGGGGCAGGCTGCAGGAAGCTTTTGAAGGTACTTGTGCCAGCAGATATCTGGGGCATGGGCATAAGAAAGGGAAGTTCCCCTAACAGTGAAATTCATATATTAAACCTTTCTCAACTCATTCCTGCACAAAGGATAAAGAGACTCTATGCTGCAAACAAAGACATCATACACTGAGTTATTTGTCAGCCTCTAAATTAAGAAAGGATTTTAATACCTTGCTTCGAGAGATATACTCACATGATTAAAGTGAGGCATGAATTTAGGAACCTCAGAAGATCAGCCACATGATAAACTCCCTGCTTCAGGTTAAAATAAATCACATTAAAAAAGCATGTTTCTTGAAAAAAACACAAGGAAGAGATATTATAGCAACAAAAATTTGTCTTAAAAATTATTAAATTGTTTGGTCTTTCAATAATTGAAAAGACTTCATTACCATGCAAACAAAAAACAGGTTGGCTATTCACCTTTTGGAAGATGGCATTTGCATTGCTATAACAGGAGAGAAGAACCTTAGAAAACTAATGAAAGAGCATAAAAATGCAAATTACTGCAGCTAATTGGCTGTGCCTTCTTACACCTTCTGAATTATTAATTTATGACCGAGTAAATCTGCCCCTTTTAAATAATATAATAAAGAACAACATTGTGTTCTATGCTGTTGAGTGGATAGTGTTTGTTCCCTTAATTTTATGGTGACCTGCTCTTGTTTGCACTAGCAAGATGCTTGCAGTGCTCTGTATAACTCTGCAGGTCCAGCATTCTTCTCATGAAGACTGACACCATTTTATTTCCTTTTTCTAGTTCCTGACTGGGTAAAAACAAGACAAAAGATGATGCCATTATTACAATAATGCTAATTACATCTTTATTGCCAATGGCAGTAAAGTTTAATCATAAAGCAGGCTCAGAAATCTGCAGAGACCTATTTACATGCCAATATGGGAATAATTCCATCCAGTTCAGCGTAGTAACTTAGAGCTGGTTGCTGCCCAGGGGGTTGAAGAAATCAAAATAAAATATTTGATAACTGGGGTTGATATATGCACATTTTTCCCCTGAATATTGTTTCTTCTCCCATGAAAAATTTGGGAAGGCTCTGAGGAACTGCTTATTTTACCTGGGATTTCTAGCCCTGTGATACAGCCCTTTGGCATACATGAGCAGAATTTTGCAAGTGCCAGATATTCTGCCTGGCAGACCTGTACATTCACAGTGTACACATATTCACAGGAAGGCCCTCACATTCCCTTTGCACACTCACTGGGAATGTGCAGGGCATGAGCAGTGTGTCCATTACTTTCTGAACTTGCCTTATTTGCTTGAATGGTCCACAGTTATCTGAGAAAGCTTGGAGTCATGTGTTTAAGTAATTCTGTGCAACAAGGGCTTAGAAATTAAGCTCAGCTTGTATAATTTCCTTTTTCCCTGATGGCTTCGTGTATATCCCTGTAGCATACTTAAATTAACAATTTTTCATTAAAAAAAGAGATATGCTACAGCACTGGGAACTTTTATGTAGGTGGCACCTGCAAGAAAAAGATTGGAAGAATTTGGCCTGTGGGATGGATCATTGCATTAGAGAACACAGGCAGCCACCATATGCAGCAGGTGGGAATGCCTCTCCTTTTCTCCCTCTGCAAGGCAGAATGTTTTTTATTACAAAAATCAGCCTGTTAAGATGAAGTTTCTCATCCTCCATTTTAGTGTCTAAATGATTTCTTCTTTAAAATGCAGCCAAAACAGGTTAAAAGTTTTGTTGCATTTGATTATATGTTGCTAAGTGCATGCTACTCTAAACCAAAAAGAAATCCTCATCCCAAGGAACTCCTCTGTTTGTTCCAGCCACTGCTGTGGCTGGGGTGCCTAAACCAGCTACCACAGTGGGACACCTCATGGAAAAAGCTTTGCCTGAGCTTTAAGAGATCTGGCCAGCTCAAGGCTTCAGTTATGAAGACACCACACGGGAATAGCAGTGAGTCCAGGGAAATTCCAGAGCTGAAGGTAGGTAAACAAAAGCCAAAGAAGATTAAATCTGATTTATTTTGTTTATTTGTGAGAACTTTTATAATTTGACTGTGCCCAAGCTTTGCCTAGGTGTTCTTTTATAGCATCCAAATATCTCACTAGCATCAGTGCATTTCCCAGGTGGGAAAGGAACATTATCTTCAGTTTATAGAAGTGAAATTGAGAGATGCAGGTTGGGTAAAATAGCTCCCCAAGGCTGCCTATGAAAACTTGGGCTGGAATTTGGACTGTCATCCCACTTGCTGCAAAAACTACTGAGCCATCTTTTTTACAGTCTGAATTTTCAGAGTATTTTCTAAACAAAATAAAAGAATTGAAACCTTGCTCTAGGATGACAAAGAGATATTGTCTTCTTAGGCAACAGGAACTCGGTGGCCATAGCATGCTAGTTTTTGTTGAACAAATTTCCATATATCAATCCCTGAGAAACTATCTGCAGTGGATCTGTGGAATATTATAGTCCAGGATAGACCCCAAACCTACTGCCATCTGAAAGGGTCATATTAAACATTAGGTTTATATAATGTGTTACCTAAAATATTAATGAAGTATTTAATAGCTGTTAAACTAAAGCCAACAGAAGCAGTGAAGTAGATACTCTGATATATTACCCAGAAGAGCAAGGAGGAAAAGACTCCAGGGAGAAGTATTTCAGTAAGAGCCTATTTATTAAAGGTGGTAATTAAAGGCACTTAGACACAAAAGAATTTCATTCTACATTGCAGGGGAACGTAGCATTTACCAAAAACTTGCTGATAGTGTCTCCTTCAGTCATGCCTGCAGACCTAGAATCTCCTCTTTTAACTAGGAAGAAGATTAGCAGATGTTTTTATGCTCTAAGAGTTGTTGAAAAAACAAAAAATACCTGAAAGATATAATAAGTGTCCATAGATCCACAGAGAGAAGAAACAGGAGTACAGGGACTAGTCATTTTTGTTTGTCAACACGCCAAAAACTAAAGGGATTAACCTGCAGCAAATTAGATTAAATATCAAGAAAAAAAATGAATTAGTGATGAAGGGGATATTTTAGAATCAACATCATTGAGACTAAGGCTAAACTGCCTAAAGCATGGCTGGAGATGGTTTAAGGTCAGCCCAAGTCTCCTATCAACCAAAAAAGATAGTGCAGCTTACTCGGAGCAGGCTCTAGCCATGGGCTGTCTTTTGAATCTCAGCGAGGGGTTTCGTCTCCCTTCTGGAAAGGGACGGTCTGGCCAGCAGCCCTCTCTCCTCCCTCATGTTTCAGCCCAGTAGCTGCACACTTCTTAAGCGGCTTTCTCATTAGCATCTGAGCAGAAGCAAATGCCTGGAGATGTGCCCTTCTCCCTGCCCTGCCGGGGAGCAGGAGGTGATGTTCATTCACAAAGGCATTTTCTGAAAGATGAAAGAGTAGTTGCAGTCTGAGCTTCTTTAAAACCAGGGGTCTGAGGACATAGCCAAAGGAATACTTAGTAGCCCACGAGGAGAGAAACCCAGCACCGTGACTGAGAAGCGCTGCACTGACCAATCCTTTGGGAAGAGCCACGTCGCTTCTTCCCAAGGTCACCCCTGAGGTGACCATTGTTTATCTCTGCCGGGAGGCTGCAGCGTCGCCTGCTCAGCTCCTCTCTGGCAGCACAGCACGGCGCAGTCCCCTCCCTCCGTTGTGGCGGGCAGGGAGAGCGCTGCGCTCATCGCTCCAGGTGGGAATTCCCGGTGGGAATGAGGCNGCGCCGAGCGCGGGCGCGGCTCCCGCCGGGAGCGGCACCAACATGGCACCCTGGCATGGGAGCGGAGCGAGAGGCACCGCACCTCTGCCTGGCACAGCGCTTCACCACCTTCCCACCCCGCACAGGAGGAGCCGGGACTGGCCATCAGTACCCCTGCTTTTGCCACGGGACCTTCCCGTTTTACCTTGCTTCCCCGTAAATCGGTTCGATACGGAAGACACAAAGTGATGAGCAACCCACGCTTGGAATATTCCTGATGAATAAACCCAAAACGTTTTAATTTATGGAAACAGTTTTATTTAAACTCATTAGAACCAGAAGAGCATGTTCACTAAATGTGAATGGGGAAGCTTGTTCTTTGTAAGGGTGACATTGTGTTGCTTAGCAATTTTTGTACCTGGGACTGTTTGACCTAAGAGAAAATGTTTGGCTAAGTGTGATGCAAACAGACTAAAAAAGAAGAAGGAAAAGATTTTTAATTCTTGTCTAGCCTCACCTCCTTTGTCTCATATTCTAACTTCCCAGCTGATGGGAATTTTGTTTTTAAAATTACAAATGTGAGGCAGCTTTATAATACTAGTAATTTCCATGTGATTTTTTGATGCCAAATCTAATCTTTTCAATATCTAGGTCTCCTAAATATTTAGGTCTCCCAGTTCTGACTATTAATTAAGATGAAATTTTCTGCCTTGCTTTAAATCTGCTGCTGGAAAAGTATTGACAAAACAGCAAGTCTATTAGGGGCTGCAGGGAGAAAAACCTACATGACATGCTGCCTGTGGAGCATGCCCCGTCTGCTCTTAGCACGTCACTTACTGTGGGTTTGGGTTTCCTTTTTGAAGAAGCTACCAGTTCTGACTATTGTGGAGATAGACTTGGGGGTAGGTGAAGATCCTGTTGTGATTTGACACACAGGAAAATAAATAGGCTCAAGAAGCTCAGGAAAGTAAGTGACGTGCCTGTCGAACCCAGATTGGTTCTTCAGAGAGCCTGAGTGAGATCTTTTGAAAAAAGCTTTACATCTCCTCTCAAAAGATTCGCCAGCACTGAATACACTGCTCTTTTAATGACTGAGGAAATTATTGACAACATGTCTTCAAGCACTTCTCTGGTAGGAATTTCCATTTTGTGTTATCTTCAGAGCTGGTCAATCCACGTAATTCCATTTGTTAGGTTACTTACTGTGGTGAGTGAGGCCTGCTTCTGCAGTAGCCATCATTTGCTACTTCAGGTAGTAACCAAGGAACCAAGAAATGGTCATTTAACAGGGAATAAATCACTTATGACTATACCCTCCCTGAGAACTTGCTCCCATCTATGTATTCAGGGCCAAAGTCTGCCTGAAAGATTTTTATGGTTTGTTTAGGAAACACTTTCCGGTATTTGAACAAATATTAAAAAAACCCCAGTAAACTGCTCTTGATATAGTTTTCAAACATGACATCTCACCACATATTTAATTCTTTAGTGGCAGAAAATAATTGTCCCAAGAAGAAAGAGCCTCTTGGGGAAGAAGGCCATCAAACTGGTAATAACAATGAAGAACAGGAACAAGGTATTGTTGAATTAAAATGAATACTCTTTTTCCTATGCTTGAAATAGCTCACATTAGATTGCTATCTAATCTATGCTATCTCTGTTACTTGGAATAACAGAGGGAAACGACAACTTTAGCACCTGTGCATGACAGCACTTATCTGTGATGGCAGAGCCATAATTAACCAAGTGATTTATTAAGGGAAGGGACTTCAGAAGAATGATTTGGATTAAGTCGTGTGAAATACGGAAGCAGCTTCTTAAGATATTTTTCTTTGGCTTGCTCTAGAATTTCTTGAACAACCAGAAGTTTTTTTAAGTGTCAAGAAGTCTAGTGTCTTGTGAAATCTGTGGAAAAATGACAGCTAGGTTGAAGTGACTCAGAAATCAGTTCAGAGATTTCTATTGAACTGAATGTTTAATCTACGTAAAATAAAAATTTGCTTTGTCTTTGATTATTTTAAAAACAAACCTCAAAATTCTGTTTCACTTTGACCTTTTTTTTTCATATGCCTATTGATTTTTTGGTATAGCTACTGACAATAAAGCTGAAGAATAAAGCCAGGTAGGGCTCCAGAAAAACTTATTTGCCATGGCAGAATTGCTTTACAATTGCTTTACAAATGCTCTTCTTGCAACAGTCTTGTTCATGTGAGATTCTGAAAAAATAGCAAAATGACAAAACCAGAAGCTTTGTTCAAGTATTTCCCTTTTACTGAGTGATAACTTCATTAAGTGAAGTCAAGTGCTTCTGTGGAAAGTATGCCAATCTGTACAGGCGTGTAGGAAAGAAAAGCTGAGGTCACTAAACCATTTCTGGGGGCTTCAGGTATGTTCTGTGGATGGCAGTGCTGTAAAAATGTTGATTATGAACAATATTTCCAGAGGAAGAGATTTAAATTGCTCTGTTATCTTTATCATGTAGTACCCCCAGATTTCTGCTCATAAATATTTTGCTTATGAGATGGTCCTAAAGCATATACATGCCAGGCAAGCTTTCTCTAAAATTTCTAAAATGCTTCTGCAGACCGAGTTTTGTGGATGTTATTTGCTTGTTTTGGACATCTGGAGTGTCATGTAAAGTTTGTTTTACTTCTCTGAAATGATGTGGTCCAGGACTTTAAAAATAAGTGGTATGCAAAGTTTTACTTCCAGATATGAAGACTTAAAAATACTGAGCAGTTTCATTTGGTTTCAGAGAGCTCAGTGCTTTAGAAAAATCAAATTATTTTTCAACCTAAATTTAGATACTTGCATTAAAAATCTCTGATGAGTGTTCCAAAGAAATAAGTTAATAGAAATTAATTATCACCCTAACACTTAGCTTTAAAGAAAAGTATTTTGAGTAATAAGAAATCCGGTAAAAAAGTTCCTACAGATAAAAGTACTTTAAAATGTGAAAATTTTTAGAAACCAGTGTAAAGGCCACCTGGAATCATTTCTTGACAGAAATAGGTACAACAAAAAGCAAGATGGTAAGAGCAAACACCCCAGACGCAGTGACAAGGCTCAAGTGGTTTCTCCTAAGCAATCAGGAGTTCTTCAAAAATTACAGTTTAGCTCAACACAATGAAATAGAGGATAAAAAGATGAGGATTCAAAAATCTGGGAAGCCTGGGAAACACAAATAACCAGAGATCAAGAAGACCAAATAAAGCTTAAGTCTTCAATAAAGTGAAATCACAAAACCTGCATGAAAACCTGTAAGTTTGCTGAGCTGTAGCTAAGCAGAATGAGTACTGCAGTGTGGTGAAAGATTTGTCTCCATCTTCACTATGTGAATTAATAGCACACATATTTTTCTGAAACCTATTCTTTATAAGGAACAAAAGTAAAGGATGACATAAGATCAGCATGCTGACACATGGAAATACTGAAATAATATCCAGATTTTTTAATCCATATTGTGTTTTATGTGATAAATCATAACTCCTGTATTAAAAAAAATAAGACCTTAAATAAGTTAACAGAAATCTAGTAAAGAGCAAGATGGCATTTAAGCTGGATGTTTCTTTCAGAAAATTCTTCATCCTCCTCATTAGAGTTATGACTGAGGATTATAGGTTTTCATAGGAGGAAGAGCTGAAGTGCTGCACCATCCTGACTGAAAAACAAGAAAATCTCCAAAAAGTGGGATTAAATGGTTAAATCTTATTAAGGGAAAAAGTTAATACTGAAGTGCCTCTGGCTCCCTCTCTGCATACACGTGTTTACATGTATACTTTTCTTGAAAAGCAGGTGAACACTGAGGTGAAAAATATGCAGTGAGGCAAAGTGATCAAAGTTAGCTTGGATGAGAGATGACTGAGGGACTTGGAGGAATGAAAGCAAGCTAAAGCATGGTAGATGACTGAGGGACTTGGAGGAATGAAAACGAGCTAAAGCATGATAGAGTGGAAGCTGAAAAATATCCCTGAGTAATGCAAGGCAAAGGACACGGAAGAATAAATGGAAAAAAAATAACTTCAGCTACTCTGGACAAAGGAAGAACAAAATGTTATTGCTATTTTAAGTGGAGGTCAAAGTAAAAAAAAATATGTTAGGTATCTTAAAAGAAAAAAAAATATAAACAACCCCCCAAACCCTAGGATAAACCAGTTCTACAAATTAACAGCAGCTCCCAGTCACAGTTATGGGTGATATTTTACTGTTAGAGAAGTAAGTGGAAGAAAATATCCTGCTGACAACTTTAGTGTTAGGAATTCACTTGTTTTCATTTATAGTTATGCTTTAATCTAAAGGATATTAAAGTTGAAGGCCAAGTGCATCACGCAGCTGCATGAGAACAAATTTCACCCAGTGGACCACTGGTCCAGCCCAGCATTATTCTTCTTCTGGGAAAGCAAACCTTTGCTAAAAATCAATTAAAGAAAAAACAAACAAAACAAAACAAAAAGGGATCCTATGCAAGCATGTCATAATTAGAAATGTTCAGTGAAGGTTTATCATAAGTATACTGAAATGCATGGAATTTATTAATCTGTCACTCATTTTTCATGACAGGATGACATCTTCATTCACTGTTTATCTATTTTTTGACTTTAGTTGCATTTACCATATCTCTATTGTTTTACAAAACTGCTGTGTTTATAAATAACTGTGTAATTGAATGTTTGTAAAGTGTGAGTTTTATAGAAGCACAGAACCCTGGTAGCTGTCAGTAATATTACCTTATAAAGCAGATAATATAAAGTGCTTTAATTTATTTTTAATGTAATAACCAGAAAGCTGTAGGTGTGGAGCTGAATGCAAAGTCAGTGAGTCATTTCTTTTCCTCAGTGATTTGTATCATCTCTCTGTTCAATACTGATCCCTTGCCAGGCTGTTGGCTTTACTTCACGATGTGTGGCACAGCAGACACAGCACATAACAGAGCTCTCAGTGAATCAGCTTCTACCAGGGGAAAAAGTGGACACAGTTTTGGCCTTGATCTTGCCAATAGCACAGCCTTGGCACGTAAATGAAGGCACTACCTGGCTTTCCTCTAAGGAAGCCTTCTGAACAAGAAAAGAATCATAGCTACCAGGAAGTTTGAGAGAGAAAAAATGGCTATTGCATTTCAGCTTAAGCAAGAGAGAGCTCACACCTTCCCCTTTGTGTTGGTGTTGCAAGAATAAGAGTTACACGTGAAAAAAAGAGAATGTAAGCATATGTTGCCACTCTCAGACTTTGGGAAAGCTGGCAGTGCTCTCCAGAGAACCAGTTCCTTTTGGTCCCTTTCATCCCTGCAGAACAGCAGCATCTGGTGCCAGTTAGCAGAAAAATGATGCTGCTCTGCTTCCTCCCAGGTGAGAGCAGTGCTCTGGGGGAGGGGAAAAGACAGCAGAAGAGGAGCTTGTTTACCTCAATATGCATTTCAGACTGCGAGTTCACCAGCATAATGGCATCCACTGGTTTGCATTCCTGTAAAGTTTGTAAGAACTCTAAGTGTGCATTTTTTGTACTGATTTCAATTAGTTGGAAGCTCACTGTGTAGGAAACCCAACTCCTCATGAGGTTGAAGAACTACACTTACAGAAGTCGTGTTTTGAGAGAGGTGTTTCGCCTCTAAAATGTTCAGTTTCTGCTTAATATAATATCTAGCACAGTACAAAGGTTTTTATTCTTTTTAGGGCTTGGAGGATAGTCTGTGGGGTATAATGTACTCTTAGCTACCAAAACAAACCACCTCACTGGTTCTGAGGAGAAGCTTGTAATAGCACCATTTGTTCAAATACTGAAATAAAAGTGAAGCTGTTAATCTAAGAAGTTCTGACAGATAAAAAGCAGTAGCAATAAAAGCTAATTGTCTGTTAGCTCCAGGTATATTTTTATTGAGTGTTTCAATCCTAGCCTAGAAGCATATATTAAGAAAAGGCTCTGTGGTTTTTGCAGATCAAGCAGCAACCAGAGCAGGCTGCAGTCTCATTTCTCTCTTTACTTTCCTTCCCAGCCCATCCCTCCCTCAGCTTCCATTTCAAGGAGCTTTTACTGCCCTTGTGTAGCTACTACTGAAGCTCTTCTCAGTAGCTGACAACCCACAGCAAAAAGGTGATTTCCTGATATCCCCACTTATATCTAGCCAGGCATAGAGGAGGTCACTGTAGCCCATACCTAGAAGGAAGGGGCAGCTCATTTTCACATGGGTTTGGTTTTTTTCAGTGACAGAAAACATTTTTTCTCAAGGTCAGCAGCATAATCAAGACTTTCATTAATTACTTAACATGCTTTGTGTATGGCACCTTAGACATTTCCGTGGTAGGCAGAGGAAATTTTCTGATACATTTTTGTGTGCTATTTTGTTCAACACAGCCTTTCTGTCTGGGCATCAAGAAATTAGATTTTTTAAAGATGAAATGCCTCAAGTCATCTTCTATCTTCTGTGATCCATCCAGTCTGGGTCTCTGTCAATGGAGCCTCCTCACATTTTCCACTCATTTGTTTATTCACCCTGCAACAACAAAAGACACAGACTTCAGTGACTTTAAGCTCCAACCCCTATCTTGAAATATCAGGGCTTTGGTTTTTCTGATATATTTATACTAATAATTAATAATAAATCAATTTTATTGCCCTCCAGTAATGGATAATTACCAGTAAGACTGTGCACAAATGAAAAAAAAAAAGTTATTTTCTATTTCAGGTCAGTCTTATGAATCAGAAAACCCTTAGCAAACCAAAGATGGGAAATGAGTTTTTCCTTTAAAAGTCTCTTTGTCATAACCCACAGTGATCAGCACTGTTGTGAACACACGTGTTTGGTTATTTTTATCTAGCACGTGGCAGCAACTTGTGCATCACTGCTGAAACCATCAATTGAGCTATTAAGAAGGAAGACACACTTAGTAATCCCTGCAGTTCTCATTGCAGCAGGGCTAAGTCTAACAGTGACATTAGTAGCATCAGCACTGAATTTCAGTGCTTTTTATTACATTGGCCTTGTTTCATTAGAATTCAGCGTTCTTCAGGCTTCTTACAAAATGCATAATTTGTAGTCTGCAAATTCTGTTGGCTGTTGTGGGTGGACTGGTGTGGCTAGAAGACCAAGTGAGAGTGTTCACAGAACAGAGGGAAAAATCAATTTTACTTTAAAATGTAAGCACTTACTGAGGCTAGAAATGAAATAATGGAGGCAGGCTCTTCTGCCTAGCATAACAGGGGGAACTGAAAGCAGAATAAGACACAGAGGAAAAACAGAGTAAGCAGCTGGAGTGAAATGCCATGTTTGTTAGGCAAGAAATCAATAATCTTTGATGGGCAAATCATATACAAACCTTTATTCTGGGCCTCCTATGTTTGCAACAGAAGAAACAAAAGCTTATTACTTGGAAAAATCCATCCTCTGGTTATGCATGTTTACCAAACTGAAGGAGTGCCTGGAATAATTTTTCTTTGCAGAAGAAAGGCAAGTGAGGAGGATTTTTTCTGGTGACGGTTGAATACATACTCCTCTGGGAACAGAAAACACATGGATTTGATCACACCTCTTTTCCTGCTTCCAGATATCTGTGCTTGTCTGAAGAACGCTGCTCTCCCTGGGGTAGTTCAAAAATCCAACGTGGTCATTAACTTTTCCAAAGATAGCAATGGGGAAGCAGAAGCTCAGGCAATGCTGTGGTTCCTGATGTGACCCTGGGGAATACCTGCTGCAACTCAAAAGGTCATTTCAGGAGATGCAGCCTGGTGGAACCAGTGGGAAGTGGACTCTAGGGAGCAGCTGGATTGTAGGAATATGTTTTCCAACCTGCTTGCTCAGAGTGCAGCACTGCCAATCCCAGATGTTCACAAATCACAAGAAAAGCCTGAGAAAGGCCTGATATTGGTTAAAAACTTAAAACTCAAATTTTAAAAATAAAATAAGTTTAGGGTGTGGTTTATTACCTTCAGGTTTCTTAGCCTTTAGAGTGCACTTGAGTCATGTTTTCAAGTTTCTCTTTGCTACTATGAGGTCTAGGAAACTTACTTAAAACCAAAAGCCAAGATTCTCACCTAATCATTTGGCTGTGGAAGCTGAAAAATACAAACTTATGAGAGGTGCAGCACCGACTGATGGAGCCATACATATGGGAAATACTTGGGAAAGAGTATTCTCTTGGAGAAGGAGGGGAAGCAGCGTGGGAAGGTGGTGTAGCAAAAAGGCCTGGGAATTCAGTAGGGATAAATGCTGAGAGGAAGGCAGGGGAAGATGGGCTCTTGAGGGAAGTGAAGTTGAACATACCAAATTCAAATTTGCAAAGGAAATGGGAAAATGTTTCCTACAATGAACTCCATCAGTTAACCCCTCTGATTTCTGTTTACTAGGTGAACTTGCTTTCCCACAGAGACTATTTGGTTGATTTACAGAGACTGTGCCAGCACAAGAATGTCACCAGCCTAAGGGAGGTGACCCTGCCCCTCTGCCCAGCCCAGGTGAGGCACACCTGCAGTGCTGTGTCCAGTTCTGGCCTCCTCAGGACAAGAGAGACACGGAGCTCCTGGAGTGGCTCCAGTTGAGGTAACAAAGATAATTGAGCTCTGGAGCATCTCTCTTACGAGGAAAGGCTGAGGGAGCTGGGCCTGTTCAGCCTCGAGAAGAGGCACTGAGAGGGGACCTCATCCATGGCTGTATCTGCAGGGAGGTGCCCAGGGGATGGAGGCAGGCTCTGCTCGGTGGTGTTGAGCAACAGGACAGGGGGCAAAGGGCAGGAACTGATGCACAGAAAGTTCCACCTGAACACGAGGAAGAAGTTCCTCACTGGGCAGGTGACTGAGCACTGGAACAGATTGCCCAGAGAGGCTGTGGAGTCTCCCTGATTGGAGATATTCAAGAACTATCTGGACAGAATCCCGTGCCATGTGCTCTAGGATGACCCTGCTTGAGGAAGGAGGTTGGTCCAGATGACTCACTGTGGTCCCTTCCACCCCATGGCCCATTCCATGATTCTGTGGTTCTGTAATTTTTACTCAGAGAAGTGGGTGCTTGGGTCTGAGCAGAGGATGATGAGTGACAAGTCCAGACTAAAACTAACTGATAAGAAGGTGACCTGTGGCAGCCCTAGCTTAGCTTTTCAGCATAATAATAGAGTAAAAAACAATCTCTTTAGAGCCTGAAGAAAGACAAAGAGCAACTGGACTGAAAAGATGATACAATTTTAAGGTCATGAACATTTACATTTCTTAATCTTTTAAAATACCGAGTCAAGACAGGAGTTCATGAGGGTGTTGAGAGCTGTGAATTAGCCTCACTTTAGCTGTGGGGTGCTTGCAAATGTAGTGTAGAAGTGTAGACAAGGCTGCCTCGCAGTTCAAACACCAGGGGAAGATTTTGGAAATTGCAGTCCTGCTATCAGCTCCGTCATCACTGGCACAGTGAGTATACTCAGTGTGAGGAGTGTTGCAGGAGAATGTAAGGAGCTATGTATGCAGACCTGAATCACTCTTCCATGTCCGTGACTGTGGAGCAAAGAAATGGCACAAAACATTCCATGAGGGGTTTTCCTCACAATTCAGCCATCCCTGCCTCCTATCAGAAACCCCTCGGCCGAATGCACAAATTGCATTTGCATTTCTGCATGCTCTTGGACTATTTGCTCTACCCAGTGCTAGGCATATAACTTAGAGTACTGGTCTCTGACAGGTGGAAGAAATAAATTCTTGCAAGTGGTGAATGCAGGTGCAGCCTTCTGTGTCCTCTTGCAGCCCAGGGGCACATGGGCTCTAGCTGAACACTTCAGATAGCTGAGTCTGGGTGTGCAAACACCCTTGTTCTATGTCCAGAAACATCCTTGGCTGGCTCATGGTATATACTCATGAAAGTTCTGTTCTGTCTTAGACACTGTTGAAAAAGATTACTCTTAAAAAAAAAACGTCAAAAGGAAACAGAGCTGTTCCCCTCCCCCCCCAATACTCACTGCATTGAATGATGCTTTTGTTATGCTTACTGCTGTACTGAGCAAACTCCTTGCTGCACTGAGAGCTAGTTGGTATTTTGGGTTGGCTAGCTCATACTTACCACGTCTTCAAAGACTCTGCAGTGATGCCTGCATACTGAAAAAATTGTGCAGATTAGGCACTTTTGAAAATCCCATTTGAAGGATCAGTTCAATATATTTTGTTAAGAAACTTGAAGTAAAATAGAACCATGAAATCAAAGCAAATTTAGCATTAATATTCCACGAAAGTAAAAGTGGAGCATTATAGACATCAAATCAAAATCAAGTCAACAAATTGACTGCAGCACTGGATCAGAATGAAACCAAATTGCCAGCTTGATGAAAACACACGGTGTTTATGAACTCCAACGATCTATGAAAGCACGTGTCTATTTAGCCAGGAATTTAAAAAAGCACATTTTCCCAGAGCCAGACAGAAATGTAGCACTGAGCTGAGTTATTTTATGGTGAAACCACCATTTCAGAGAAGTTATCTAACTTCCTTCTTCAGATTCTGTTCCTCACTAATGGGTAAATCCTACCCCGGCCTCCCAAGTGCCATCACAAGTGGCACAGTCTCCAAAAAGGACACTCCTGACAAGCAGAAGTTTGTCAAAAGTTATTTACCAGAAATTGCAGATGACAATTTCAGGTCTTTCAGCATCAAACAGAAGCCCCAGAAAATACAGTCAAAAGCAATTTTATGCAATGTTATATGTAACTTCTAAGCTTCAGGGACTTTCCTTCCCACCTCTTCTCTTTTTCAGAGAAATTTGTGCATATCTGGAAATATAAAGCTACATTTTAGCACTAGGAAACTGAGAAGTATAAAAAGACCTGAGTACCTTCTACCTAAAAAAATAAAGAAAAAGTAGATGACTAAGACAAATGAGCCTCTTGAACTCTCTTACTCCTTCACACTTGCAGAAGAGTGGCGAGAGCTACAGTTGAAGAGGGAAATGAAGTGGTCACAACCCTATTTGAAATCAGGGGTTTCCTGCTTTTGGAAAAAAATGATGCTGATGAAATGCTGATGCTGCTGGCTGGTGCCTTAATTCCAAATAGCCAGAGTTTTTAGAAGATCCTAGATTTCAGTCTTTTTCCAGCAATACAAGCTTCTGTCCTAAAGTCAAAGCATGTTTGATTTTTCAGATGTCCCTCAATCACATTTGTAATGCTTTCTCCCAAGGATAAGCCTTGCAATTTGGTATAGCAGGGCTCAACTGCACCCTTACACATCAAGTATCATTTGAAAAAAGGCTTTTCAAATCACAAGAATATTGTGTTTTGAAAGCCACAGAAGTTGGTACCCTAATACTCAAATGTATCATACAGATCCATATCACCAAACAGCAGGAGCACAGCTGACTGCTCTTGGGGAACTGCCATTATCTTTGCTGGGGCAGAGGTTTCAAGATTGCTCCATGACATTATTCTATGGAGTGCTCTCGACATTCAAAAGAGTTTTTTTAAAGGTGGATGTTCGGGAAAAATAAACTCCAGAACAACTTGGCAAGAAGTGGTGCCAATACTGTCTGTCAGCAAAATTAAGAAATAAAAACGTAATATGTGTCTCATCACCTCACCTACATTTTAGAAGTTCTTGCTTTATGTCTTAGAAATGAATCAGACATCTTCTCAGCAGGCATCTTTGTCTTCATATGCTTTACACAACAATATTCATCAATACAAAATTTACCATAAAATCTCACATTTTATATGCAATCTGCATATAAACTATTATTTTTGAAAACTGTATTTTAATCTCATTCACAGTACCATTTCTGAATTTGTTATCATTCTTGATCCTCTTGATTTTTATTGCCAGAGTCACTGCTAGATGTTAAAATGCCAAAGGACCAACACATGACCAAAAGGGCAGTATGTTTCCTGCCTGAAACCTACTGATTTGACATCACATGTACCCAATTTTCAAATGTAAACTTCTGATTTTTTTCCCCATTTTATTTGGTACAAATAAAATTTGTAGAGTAGACAAAAGCCTGTCAACACACACACACACACACACACATATATATATATATATATATATATGTATATATATTTTTTTTTCCAAAGCTGTGCAGAACACTAGAGAGGAGGGTGACTGAAGAAGTGTAAGGAGAATTTGTGCCCAAGCAAGAGTAGCTGAAGGAGAATAAACTTTGAGTCAGTAATTTTCATTCTAATAAAGTTCCTTCAGAGTTAGGAAATTATCAGGGTTTATTTATTTCTTTATTTAAGTGAAAACTCAAGATTAAAGTCAGCCAGTAAAAGAGAAGCCTATCTTGACAGATCTTTTAGGTATGATAAATTTAATCAAAATTTAACTTCTACGTTGAAGCTCTTAAGCTGAGTTTACTATTGAATTTAAGTTAGAATGCACTGGAAGTTAAGAAACGTTAAATATAAAACCATCTCCAACTTAGAGATCCCACAATCTGGAATTGTTTTGAGGGAAAGAGGGCAAAATTCTGAGATAATATGTGAGATGACTGGAAGTTTAGGATTGCCTCCAATTCTAGAACACCATTTTTATATTTTAATAAAACTTGAGTTGGTCTCTTGCTTTGTAGAGCTTAGCTGGAAAAAACCCCAGAACTAAACACAGAACTGTGCCCATGTTGAGTCTTAGGTTTACAAACATGATGCTGTTATTTCTCCTGTACAAAGTTTTGCAAAGGAAATTGCAGTTGTGTGTAAAATGCTTGTTCAAAAATAGTTTTCTATAAGGGAACATTCTAAACATAAATACAGAGCAGCAAGTTAAGTTGGAGTCTTCAGGTTAGCTTTTTTGGAATGAATTTCCTCTGTGCCACAGAGAGGCAGCTGAGATGAATGATAAAGTGATTGGGTAAAAGCTCTCTTCCCAATCTGTGATCCCAGAGATCACAAACTAAAAAATGCTAAAAAAATGGGATGATGCTGTAAGCCCTCAGAGCCTTTCCCTAAAACTGCAGTTATATTACATATTTTCATAAATGCATAATCTTGGTAATATGTACCTCTAATGAATGCAAAGGCTAATTACAGCACTTTCTTCCTAACAGAAAATATTTCCTGTCTTTTTAATAGCAGAATTCAGAAGATATTTACATCTGTTGATGTTAGTGGCATGTTCCAGACTGGCTGCAGTGAGGACTGGGACTCATTTTTGTTGGTTTTAATGCTTGTCTTTTTGTTCAGCAGAAGGCATAGAGATGACCTTTTTGGTGAGAGTGCTGTGAGTTTCTATCAGAATTAAACCTCAGGTCTGGTTGTCTACTGCCTCCTTGTACCCCTCTTTGTGTAGGTGCTGCTCACCTCATCCTTCTGACCAGAGAAACAATACTTGCAGTAGTTACTCAGGTTTTAATATATTTTTAAAGAGAGTTCTATACTGCAGATTCACAGGCATTTCCTTAGTTTAGAAGAGGGATGTCAATCAGCAGCATTGCCACTTTATCAACTACTCCTATTTCCAAAATCACTTCTATTGTTGCAGTCTGACAAACTACCCAAAGAGCTCAAAAAATTGCTGGCTGCAGGGGCTAATTCAGCTCCTTTTTGTGGTGTTTTATTCTTTCGCCCTGCCATGATTACTGTCCTATTTTTTTTGATGGTTGCTAAATCACCAACTAATTACATATTATCAAAGGTGCACATAACAGTGGAGTTTGTCTCGTGGCTGGTGTGTATAAAAACAAGCTGGGTGAGTGAGTCAGTCAGGGTACAGATGTGCCACTCCACCTGGTGCCGATGGTAGCACTTATTCACGCCTTCCCTTTGTTCTTCTGGCTCCTTTTGCTTTTTACTGCACAGCTAGAACAGGTACTGACTGCTGCATTATGTGTGCTTTAATGTTTTTTTATTATTACTATGGGAGGACAAAAACACTCATAAAGGTTTATTTTCTTCCTGGCAAAAAATTTCTCAGTAATGCAGTAGCTTCTTTGTCGGGGAACTTTAACCTTGGAGAATGTGACAAAGATTACTAGATGCCCACTTAGTTTCCTAGCTGCTCAGGCAGTTATTTGGAAGAAATGAAAAATCCCTAAGCCTCTTTCCATGCTGGTATGAGTTCAACAGTCTGCAAATATCAATGCAGAAATTTTCATGCTTATCCCTTGAGAAGTCTGTGCACATATGGTATTCTTTTTCAAATTATTTAATTAAAACTCAAAAACACATGAAATCTGGAATGCTCACTTCCAAGAACACCTACTACATTAAATCAAACTCCCCAAGTTGAAACATGGAGAGATTTTAAAAAATGTAATTTACTTTTCCTTTTTGTATTCTTCCCCCCTTTCCCCCAATTCCCTCACCTCTAGCAACAGTAAGAGACCTTAATTCTCTTTGGCAATTTACTCAGTTGTACAAATGAACCTGTGCAGAGATGAGCCTCTGCAATACTGAAATATGAAGGTTTCTAACTTACATGTTAACTATTTATTATTATTATTATTATATAGAGGTAGAAGTAGTGGGTTTTGTTGTCTGCAGAATCTCATTTGTGTTGGTAGGTAGAAATTCTAAATTTTCAGGTCTCGATGTGACCTGACAGCATTCATTCTATGTTTGTTTAGTACTTGGCAGTTGAGGAAATACACAGAAAGGGAAGACAGAGATTACCTGCTCTGGGGTAGGAGGTTGGGAATTGCCTACTATATTCAGCTGCCACTACTTGAAAAGAGATACTGAGCTTGCCAAAGCACACTGCCTATAATTATTAAACCTGTCCATTTGATTTCTGCTTTGAACAAATGGGGAGGAAAAAAAGCCAAAATCAAAGAACAGCTCCCACCCTTGGTAATGAGATTGTAACTATTTCAGAAAAATGTGAGTTCCTTTGCCGAGATGCTTACCTTGGTACCTGAGTGCATGGGGAACAAGTCCTGGATTTTCACTGGGCTGTTCTCAAAGGAGCATTAGGAGCATGTGGGGCTATTGCTGGCTTTGCAACGAGCACCCACAGCCCTCTGTGAGAAGGCTGTTCCACCAGAGCTCCTCTCCCTGCATCATGGATATGATCTGGCAGGTTACTGAATAGTCTACAGCCCTGTCTGTGGTGTGCTCTACCTGGTGGACTACTTCTGTGGTAACCAAACCAGCTCACAAAGGAATGGGCTCAATTTCTCCCATTTCACATGTGGATTCAGTAACTTCTGCCTTGTGCTGTCTTTCATGCATGGTCAGAAAAGATCAATGTTTTTCAGCTCCAGCTTTTATAGCTCAAGTGTGTTTTTAAAGAGAAGAAGTGGAGCTGTGTAGCCACGTCTGCTCTCTTGCCAAAACTGCTCCTGACGTTCACATGGACATGCCCAGCCTGGCTTGAAACAGATGATAATGGAGCTGTGGTAGCCCACAGCCAAGCCCTTGTTGCCAAGCCCTTGGCTCCCTGGGTGGCTGCAGAGCTTGGTAGCTCTCTGCCATGGCTGGCTGCCCAGCAGTGCTTCCAATAGGGGTCTAAAGTCTGCCTCTGCTATGGTACACACAAGCTTTTGTCACAAAATCTCTAACTACATTTGCAGGGTTATATCCATAAATACAAGAGAATGCAAGTCATTGAAACCTCGCATTTCCACAGGATTTCTCGTTCCCCCCGCCTTGTTTCCCCTCTCAAAGTGTCCCTCTGGAAAATATGCAGCTAATTGCAGCTTGTCAAATTACTGGGAAACTTTGGATAGCTTAGGCAATTAAGAGAAGTTTCATTTTGATTACTTTGTGCAAGTTTTGCACAGAAACGATGCTCTGAAGACTCGTTTTAGGGAGAACACTATTATATCAATGTAGGTGGCAATTTCTCTCTGATACAGTAACTTTTGGTTTCAGTGAGGAAAATTCCATGACTGCCTCTTCCAGCAGTGAGATCTGATGATTCTTTAAATGAGGGACCCTTAAAACTGGGATACAAGAAGTAAATAATTCCTTTTGGTTATAAACAGTGCTAATTGTAGAAGTAAAGGAACCATTAAAAACTGTAAACAGAGGGTTCCACCACTTCTTTACTGATTCTGTGTGCCGTAGCCAGACAGACCCATTTGGTTGAGGGAACCTGGCAGTGAAAAATGCAGTTCTACAACATTCACCTGAAAGTGACAGCTCAGAGAAAAAATAGGTTCAAACTTGCATCGACAGTCCTCGGATTATTTTCATGTGAATGGCAGAGTGAAATAATTTGTGATTGCAGATAATGGCATGAAGCAATTACCAGAAATATGGTATTTTGGCCCAAGGAAATTCGTGTTCAGGCAATAATTTCAAATGTTTTAAATTCTACACTTCTGTAGTAGGTGACACAAAATCCTTTTTTGGTAATGATTATATCACTAAGTCTGTCCTTGCTTGCCCTTCCTTGTTAGCTATTCAAGCATTAAAAAGACTTATTAACCTTGTCTTAGTTTCAGTAGCCTCCTTTTTTCTACTTTTCTAGTTTGCAGTGTTTGACATGCAAAATATTATGATTTTTTAAACCAAGTGTTCCTAGTAATAAACTACTGCATTTGAGAATAAATAGGTGTCTTTACTCTTCTTACTTGGACCTGGAGAACTCAGTACAGTTGGTCAGCTTAGTCCAGCTACTAACAATTAAGCTGATAATGTTAATTAGATGTTCCAGAGCTATAAGCAAGATATTTCAAGAACAGTATAAAGCAATCAATTCTTTAATAATACACTAAGAATAATGTCTGGATGTTTATTCTGAATTACTTTTGAACATATACATTGGTTTTCTGAAAATTTAACAATTTGAGTTAATAAACTTTCACCAAGCCTAGGAAAAAAAATCTAGTCCAGAGGGGTAGCATCTTTCCTTTATAGCATGGAAAAATGATATATTGAATTACTTTCTCTAAAAATCCATTATTAGACATACCTACTGCATATCATCTTTTTCATATCTCTCTGTAAGTCTCTACAGTCTGTCTTCTTATGGATAGTCCTACAGTTTCTTTAGCCTTTCAAAGTATGTTTTCAGAACCCTTCCTATATCTAACTTTTTTTTAATAGCATGAGAAATACAATATTCCATATACAACGCTAAAAGAAAATAGAATAAAAATGTCAGTATTTTTTTCTCATTCTCTGTGCTCTCTGCATTTTGCATCCTTTCATAGCTTCTGGGTTACAGAGGTGACTCCCAGGTTTTGGGGTTTTTTTGAATACTGCTGCTTAAATTATGTGCATAATATGTGAGGGAACTAGAATCAAAATGAAACAAGAACAGAAATTGAAATCAGAGGAACATATAAATGGAGCTGCAATAAATAACTAGAGAAAAAGTAAAGAGATCAGCCAACAGAACTCAGGCTTTTCTATTATTAATACCTTCTGGAATAAAAATAAATTTGCTTTCAGCAGACATGCCTGAAAACTTTTAGCTGGTGTAAATCTTTGAGCCATTGCCTCCATGGGGAGCGGGGAAGCTATGGAGGGACATGCACTGGACACAGCCACTTCAGCAGCTTTTCCAGCCTGAAGAATGTCATATCTGCAGGAGTGAAGCAAGATGCAATTTGTCAGTTTGCAGGGAGAGGAGAGCCAGGGGTGGCCTTTGCCTCAGCCAGTTTTTCACATGGCTAGAGGTGGCAGCAGTCTCTGGCAGCTGGCAGGAAGGTGCTGGTGGGAAGCCTGGGTGGCGTGGGCTCTGCCACCACAGGGAGCTTTGGAAAACACCCACCTGTGGCTCAGGTACAATGGCAAGGTTACTCTTGTTATTAATGCCAATCCACTTTGTCAATTAAATATAATTTGGTTTATTAAAAAAATCAAATTACAGAATTCTGGTAAAACCAACAAGCAGAATTACGGTGATCATGCCCGGGATCATCAGAGGGTGAACAGAAAGCAGCCTCTATGGCACTGCAATCCCCCAGAGTTCATGAATTGGCTCTGTTTAGGGTCCAGGTTTTATACAGTTTACTCCACCCTTAGCATAAGATTTCCCCACAGTTCTTTGTTTTCTTGGTGTGGTTATTCAAATGCATCACTGTCGTTGGTCTGCTGAATGGGGTCTCCTCTGGGAGGGAGAAGTGTCAATTTCTTTTCTCTGGTGGTGAATGGAAGATGAAATTTTGAATGGACAGATGTTCTCATCTGATGATCAGCGTGATGGTGGAACTCTGATGGCTCTGCTGCTTTCGGGAGGAGGACTGATTTCTTATCTTGATGTATCTTCCTTTCTGATGCCAATGGCAGCATCTCCAGTTCCTGCATTGCATTGTCCTCCTCTGAATGGCAGTTTTTGGGTGTTGCCTGCTTCGGGATTTGTCAATTCCGTGGCTGACTGGAACTAGTGTTACATTCTACAGAACATATTTACAGTTTGCATTTACCAAAGCATGATTTAACAATCTCTAATCCATAAAAACACAAATTAACATACTATATTTACCACACTCTTGAAGGCAGTAAGTGACAGCTCACATGCCTGAGGCTGTGGAGGTCTGATCAGCGCCGAGAGAGCGCAGCCCAGGCTGTGTTCCCAGGACCACCACCCCATGGCCACAGCTGTGGCTCCCCACCTCGGGGCTCGAGTGGGCCATGCCCACCACTGTGGTGTGGTGCACATTGGTGTAGGTCTGCACCACATGGCACTCCTGAGGCACTCTCAGTGAGCCTGCAAAACCTTCAGCATTGCCCGGAGTGCTCCCTTTCCTGGAAGTGAGGGCAGCTCCACATCCTGGGGTGAGCCTGGTGGCCCCTTCTTTGCACAGCTCCTGTTGATGAACCTGTGAGCACGCCATGATCTGGAGTACTCCTGCAGCCGGCCTTCATCAGGAAAGAAACTAAAGGGGTCAAAAAGGGTTCAGAAATGTGAGGTTGCTTATTTCAGCATCAGCCTCAGAGAAATGCAGTGAGCTCACTGTGCAGCATGCAGGGCCTGGCACTTGATGCTACCCTTGGGAGGACACCTTGGGGTGGTGGGGGAGCTCTGGCAGTGCCAGGGTTTCCTTTCTGGTACTGTTTGGGACAAGGTTGGCGTTGTGGGGTTGAGGGGAAACTCTGGTCCCTGAGGCAGGAGGCTGCCTTCAGCCTAAAGAGAGGGAGGTACAACATGTGCCTACTGTGCCTGCAGCACGTGGGAATAGAAATGTGGGAAATCAGACACAGAATCACAGAATATCCTAAGCTGGAAGGGACACACAAGGATCATGGAGCCCAACTCCTACGCCTGCACAGGACACCCCAAGAATCACATTATGTGCCTGAGAGTATTGTCCAAACTCTGTCAGGCTTAGTGCTGTGACCACACCCTGGGCAGCCTCTTCTGGTGTCCAACCACCCTCTGGGTGAAAATCTTAAACCTCCGCTGACACAGCTTCAGGCCATTCCCTCTGGTCCTATCACTGGTCACAACAGGGAAGAGATGAGTGCCTGCCCTTCCACTTCCCATTGTGAGGGAGTTGCAATGACCTCTCCTCTCAATTTCCTCTTCTCAAAGCTGAATAAGCCAAGGGCCCTCAGCTACTCCTTATACAGCTTCCCCTGAAGGTCCTTCACCCCTCTGTTGCCCTCTGGATGCTCTCTAATTGCTTGATGTCTTTCTTATGTTATGTCACCCAAAACTGTCCCCAGCACTTGAGGTGAGGCTGCTCTAGCCCAGAGCAGAGCAGGACAATCCCCTCCTTTGCCTGTCTGGCCATGCTGTGCCTGATGCCCCCAGGACAGGTTTTCCCTCCTGGCTGCCAGGGCACTGCTAGCTCACATTCAACTTAACAGTGACCTAGATTCCCAGGTCCCTTTTCAGGAAGTTGCTCTCCAACTTCTTGTTGCCCAGTCTGTCTGTACCTCAAGGGTTGCTCTGTAAAGGACTGAGTGCTCCTCCTACCCCAAATGGGGCACTAGCATGAACTATAAGAACACATGCTGTCATACAGCTGTCTGCCTCAAGAGCACATGGCATGCTTGTTCATAGATGTTACAGGGTAGATGTTGTTTTATGATGACCTGATACCATCTGTAAATTTTCTTTGGATAACAGGGTCGAGAAGCCATTCTTCCAGCTGTGGATGAAGGGGTGAAAATGTGGGCACTTATTACTTATATGCTGTGGATGTGTTAAAGTGCTTTTCTCCCTCCCAGGAATGATGCAGCATGACAGGGTGGGGATGCGATCAGTCACTGGTGTTGCTGTTAGTTTTACAGTAATGGTCTTTTGATATTTGCTTTTAAACTCTGTCACATATTTTTATTCTATCTCCAACAGGTGTTAATCTCTTTGCAGAAACAGCTGAGCATTTGCTCAGCTATTTCTAATCAGAGCCAAAGGCAGTCCTGAAGCAATCATAGTATTTTTCTTTTTAAATTGTCTGTGCATATTTCAAAAGAAACATTGCATTTCTGTGCAGCTCTAGCTAAATGCATGTCTCCCTCTGCCTCCATAATACCTGCTTAAAATAATGCAGAGGCAGCTGGAGCCCAGTTGGCCTATTTTGCTCTTTCAATACACACTGAAATGTCCAGGGGACAGACACAAAATAGGGGAAGAGCCAGCCAGTGAGCCTCCCCTTCATTCTGATTTGCTGCAGGGACCCAGAGCTCTTCAAGGTGGTGGGGATGGATGGGCAAAGTCCCTGAAAGATGAGGTCATCTCTGCAGTGGTGGTGGTGTCATGCACAGAGCAGGCAGCATCACTGGCTTTAATAACTGGAGGTTAACTCGTTGCAAAACACCTCTAATAACCCTGGAAATTAATCACATGGAGAGCAAAAAATATATTGCATATCTGGCACAGAAACACACTCTGAATGCAGCAGCTCAGGTGTTGTCTGTGCCTTGCTGAGCTTGCAGCTGACTTTGGGGGTGCCACTGCCTCCTCTCCCTGACCTTGATGGCATTTTAGGCTTTGGCCACTAGAAGTAGTTTCATCAGGCTGCACCATGTGCTTATTGTCAGTATGTTGAATGAGATTTGGCCCTTGATGTAACTAACAATGAATGGTTTTTGTAAGTCCCATCAGAGATTCTGGTCCATCATAGACTCACATATGAAATTTCTGCATTTGAAGATCATGTTGTTACAACAACAACAAGGCTTGCTCTAGTAGAGGGGTACTGGAATATCTGTGAATCTCATATTGTTTTACAAAGGAAAATCCAGAACATAAATCCTGGAAATTCAGAGTATATGTCAAACCCAGAAGAAATCCAAACACATACTTGTATTAAAATGAGCATGCCTAAGAAATGTTATTAATTAGGTTTCCAAAGCAGAGAATGCTGGTAAGCAGTCAGTTAGGCATTCCTTTCTACTGACCAGGAAGTAGCCCTGTAAAAATAAACCTGGAATAAGGCTATCTCAATGAGATGGTTTGTGGTCCTCTGGCAAACCAAATCCTCACATCTCTCTCTCTGCAGCTGCTCTGTCCCTGCCATCTAAAATGCTTTCTTTTTTTCTTTCCTTGATGTTGTAACCCAGAGCGAGTCCTGCTGGCTGCAGAGCCCTTGAGCTGTCCACAAGGAGCTGGGGAGAAGGAGGAAGCAGTGACCTGGATGCAGGAGGTCTGACGCTGCTGGATCACTCTGCCCTGAGCCTGGAGGGAATTTCCCTGTCATTCCCCCTTACCAGGTGTCCTACATATAAAAAACAGCCTCCAGAAAATCACAACAGTAAAATGTGTTGTATTTGTGTTACTTCTCAGGGTGACAGAGAGATGGAGGGACTTACTACCTCTCTGAAAATGTCCTAATGGCCACAACTATTTCTCCACATTTGGTTGGGGCTTTTAATACCAAAGAGATATGGATATAGTCAGAGCCCCGATATTAACTTTTATTTGACATACTTTAGAATCATCTTTATAATCTTTGTGTTCTCTATTACAGATCTACAGTATTGTTAAAGAATTCTACTTTAATTTTCATTACATTCTGTCACACGGGGGGCTGTTTCATGTGAAGTGCAAGAAGGGGTCAGAGGGAGTATAAGTACTCTCAGAAAGCTCTGAGAGCCAACTTAGGTGTCAAGACAAAATACCTAATGAGTCTTGCAGTTAAAGCAGCAGATCTGGTAGGGTGTGCTAGAGGAGCTGCTCAAGGATGAGGGAATCAGTGCATTCAGTACCAACAGTGGAGCAGCCTGAGCTGACGTGGAACAGACTGGTAGTTAGCTGCAAGACAACAGGCTCTGTGTGGAGCTGTGGGAAATACAGACCTTTGGGCAGGGCTTGTTTGCCTCTGACTGTGAAATCTGCCCTTGTCTACTCTCCATGCATCCTCATTTACTTGTGAGGATCATACTTAGTAAGTCGTTAGGTAAGGTCTTGAAGGAGCAGGGAGAGAAGGAAAATTGTAAGCTTTTGACAAATAAATGCAGGAAGCAAAGAACACAACTGGGAAATCTTTAAAGAACTGAACAATATTTGCTTGTTTTTAAGAATTAAACTGGCCAGTCTATTTAGTTTGCTTTATGTGTTTGTAGATATTGAACAAATAGGCAAGAAATGAAAATGTGTCTCTACAATCAAGGCTTTTTCAGCAGTATTAAAACTAGAGTTGCTTCTGATCAAGTGCCAAAAGAAACATGTTACTTACTGTATGCTGTCAGAAAGAGAATTTCCCAATTCTTATTTCTGCTCAGATGTTGTACTTGTATATGCTCAGAAAAGAAATGAAAATTGAACACTGTGGAGAACACATAGGGTTACTATTCTACAATAGGCAGACCATTGGACAAATCAATATCTGAGTTTCTATTTGCTTTTTCCTCCTCCCCAGATCAAATAGAGCTATTAATTAGTGCTATACGTGGTGCTGCTGCCCTTTGCAAAATATACTCATTAAAAATACTTCTTGGTTCAAATGGTGCTTCATAAATTGTTCTCAAATGCAGTTTACAAATGAGAGAGAGTTTGAAGAAAATGTACATAATGTCCAAGAGGCAGTCAGAAAATAATAAATAGAAAAAGATTTATCTCTAGAACATGTGTAGCACATTAACATTAATATATTTGAAGCCCAAAAAATAAAACTAAGAAAATCATTAAGTACCTATTAGGATTACCTACAGCAGCTCTAGAGAGCTGGATACCTTATTTAAAAAACCAGCATTATAAAACCACACCAAGTTCCCCAGCTCAGACTGAAGTTCATTACGGGCATTTCTGCACACACCCATCTGTGGGTTAAAAAGAGGTCTTACTACACAGCCCTTTGTGCTGGAGAGGGCTGGTCATGGTCATGCAACACCTCAGAAATGGGGCCGGGGGCAAATTCCCTGAAATCTGTTTCTTTACCGCTTGAGCAGCTGTCTGGGGATGGCTAGACACAATGAAGTGCTGTACATAATTATTTTATCCATGGCTGAACCATGGCCAGCTTTTCTGGAAAGCCAACAGCTGTTTAATGGTGTACAGTCACATGCTGTACCAGTCTATCGAGGGAAGGGATAAATACATAATCCAGCTGATGTCTTAGGTTGTAGTTGAATAACCCAATTTGAAAGTAAGTCAGAACAAAGAAGACAACCTGATGGGTTCATTTTTACCATAAAACCTTTAGTAGCACCAGGGATGCCCAGGTGATGCCTTTGACCCAGGTGGCTTCTGAGGAGTGCAGTGTCTCAGAGCAATATTTCTGCTGAGTACTTGGCATAGGGCTGTTTAACAGCTGTGACACTCCTCTGGGTATCCTTTTGAGATTCAAACATTTCACATATAATGTCTTGCACTGTATTTGCATTCCTAGCAAGGCTCGTTGCTCCATGTTTTCACAGTAAAATATGTGTTCCCCAAATGTGGTCAGTGCTACAGAGTTTATTAAACATTTCCCTGTTGGTCTTGCCAGGAAGTCCTGGAAGGGATGTGAGTGAGTCACATCTACGGTCACCTTACAGGGTGGTCTCTGTGTAGGATGCCAGAAGGACAGGGCCTGAGCCTCTTCCACATCTCCCAGAGGCAGGATGGAGAGGATGAGTAGGGTTTATCTGTTGATCTGTGGCTGCCACGGCTCCGAGGCCAGTGGTGGGGACAGCCAAGGGCATGCCCCATAGCCCAGCGTGGAGTTTAGGACTGCAGCTACTTTTTGGAGGCCTGTTTTGTTCTGATAATACCATTTTCCCCTTTCCTAAATTCAGTCTTGTATTTATTCATATATCAAATCATTTTTCATGAACTGTAGCATAAATGACGTACATGAAAAGCCACAGTCCTCTCTCCCCAAGAATTTGATCTCCTTATGGCAGCCGGTGTCCAATGCTGCCATCCTCCTCCTTCCCTTCTCCTGGTGTTGCATTTGGTTGTCAAAGCAAAGCACAGACAGGCAGCCAGGTTGTGAACCCTTTTAATAATGTAGATGGATCCTACTTCTAATAAAGTTTGCTGTCAGTAGAGCCTAGAGGAAGGAATTACCTAAAAAGATTTGTCTAAGGTGATGTAGGACACTGCAAATGTGCATGCTGCTGTAGAGTTTCATGTCAATAGAGGTATTGGGCTGCTTTTAATTGGATGCTGTATTTCTATAAGGGCCTGTGAAGGCAGATCTTGAATTGAGATTGAACTTCTTTACATTAGCATAAAAATGGATGACTTTTGATCTCTTTCATGCACTGTACAGAAGCATTTTCACAAAACCCAGGATCCAGTCACTGAATCACAGCAGCAAATGAGAAGCGGAAATGCCCTGCTGGGTTATTGAGTTCTTTCCTCTTAAAATGCAAATATATTTCCTGTGATACATATTTTTTCTTGTGAAGTTCACTCTTGAATCATGCTTCATGACCATTTCATCATTTTCCTGTGCGTATCATCCCACAGATTCAACTATTAAGTGCCTCACTTATGTCTCATTAATCTTGGTTTTACCTCTTGACTGTATCCTTGTTATCATGTTCTCTAAGAATTAAGGAGAGCTGTGGGAAAATCTGTTTGCATGAAATGACATTTAGATTTCTCCAAAACTGCAAATGTAACATTTTTGAGGTTCAAATCTGTTTTGCTAACCTTTCACGTTTGTTCATCCTTTGAATTTTTTCATTTCTGCTCAGGACAAGAATCTGAAATAGCAAAATACATCAAGAAAATTATTCCTATGATATTTTGGGACAGAAAGAAAATTAGCATCTCATAAATCCTCCCTTCTGTCTAGGTAGTTTTTGAGAACCAGAAGGAAAATTAATTTTGTGTTCTTCTGAATTCCCATGAAATTATCTCAAGTAGTGTTTGATTGGGTGGGCTGTTTCCCATATGGTGGACATTAAATATGACCTATCCTTCAGAGCAAGCCTGAAAAATAGAAATAAGAAATATACATATTTAATCACAGACATTACAAGTATTCAAAATAAACTTTATCCTCTTAGTTTGGAGATCCTAATTTGACAGCATTCTTTGAGAATTGTGATCTACTATATTCCTGGATATGGTTGAGAAAATAAGCTAGAAAATTACTGGTGTGGGTTTTTGTTATTTTAACAAAATATTTTAAAGCTTGTTCTGTGCAAAGTAGCTGTAGCTCTAATAAGTCTTTTACCCTAAGAGGGGAGAATGGTCATGCCACAGCTCAGGAAAAGAAGCCCCTAAGGTGCAGACAGGCACAGGAGTCACCACCTGGAACTGAGGGAAGGTTCAGACAGACATTGCCATGGATTCCTGGTCCAGTGGCATCCAGGAAGATGTTGTGACCACTCACCAAGTCATGCAATTACTAAGAGTCAGCAGAGGCAGGGGTCTGCCCTGCAAGAGGATTACCTATGGAGAGCAGAAGAGGACTCTTGCTGACTGCTTCATACACATTATGAAAAATATTACTTTATTTAGAAATCCTCATGGCTCTTCTGAAGGCAAAACAGCTACTGCCTTCAGGTCTGAGTGGTGGCTCCAACTTCAGGTCCTGTCTCTGAATTACTCATCAGTGCTTGCTTTATTTCTCCATCTCCCTGAGAACATTTTGTAATCCTGGGGGCGAGTGATTTGATATGCCAAAGTCCTACCTAACCCTCTGTGCAGGGGGCTACATTTCATCTCCTCTTGTCCTGAATGCAGCAGCTCACCAAGGAAGTGTTAGGACACCAATTTTTGTCCCTTTGTCCAGCCATACTTGATAGTGAATCAGATAAAATTTAATGGAGGTGATAATTGCTTTTTGCAGTCCCTGTATTTTTCTTTTTAATTTCATTGTTGGCTAATGATCTGTCTGTTTTTTCATCTTGCATGTCTACAGGGCTGAGGAACAGTTCCTCAAATTGCTCCCAGGTGAATACATCAGCAAGTGGCTACTTCCTAGGCATTTTATGATATTCCACAACTAATTAAATCTATTTCAGGAGATGTAAATCAGGAAGGATTTTTTCTTATCCAGCACTTTTCAGCTGCATGTCTGAAAACTTTCTACAAAGAGGAAGGAAATGCTCTGTGATCAATGAAGCTTCTTTTTTGATGACTTTTTCTTTTATAATTCAGGTGTATGCCTCGTAGACCAGACTGAGGCTGTTATTATTGGCCTTGCTCACAGGGACTGTCCTTATCCACTAAGTGTTTTGGACATTTCTGGCTTGTGGACAGTCTCTGCAAGCAACAGAGATTTTCATTATTATGGATAATTTGCAGCTGGAAACACAGAGCTATTGCATGACAGGGAAAATCTGTCAGACAGCTCCAAGTGCTGACTCAGGTGGTGCTTGACCATGACAGCTTTGCTTTTGGTCTGAGCCCTGTCCAGGTACAGAAAATATATAAAGCCATAACAGTTGAAAAACTATACTTTTGAAATGATTCAAAATGGACTTTTACTTGCAGGTTCAAAGATGACAAAGTGTTCTCTGGTCCAGTAGTGGCTTTGACAGGTTTTTTTTNTCCTACCTGAGAGTGAGGAAATGGCAAACAGAAGAACAGGGAGAGTTCATATCTCGACAAAACTATTCCTACATTCCCCATTTCCTGTTTTCCCTGTCTTCTGATGGTTGCTGTGCTATGCCACTCATTCATCATTTATAGCACCTCAGTAAGGTGGTATAACCCCATGTGGATTTTATGGAACCTGGAAGGTTTCTGTAAACATCGAAAAGACAAACTTCTCCAGAATGTGAGCCCACATGTCCCAGCATGTCTTCCACCAATATTTGGCCTTTGTGTACAGATACAGTCCCTCTTTTGTAATTGAGCACTTCAAGCTCGGGCATCTAAATGGGATGGGTGTTCTCATGAGATGATGGATGCTTTTGTGTGTTTGCAGAAACACAGTGGAGGGTTTCATTCTTTTCTTAGTCAATCATCTGAAGGTGGAGAAATGAAATGCAAATTATTAATTACATGTTTTATGTGTTTGTATGTCTGGAAACCAAATTGTGAGAGAATTTGCTTTGATAATGAGCTATGACCAAAATTTTCTGATCATTAAAAGGTAAGGAAAGTTGGGATATGAGTAGAGAGACCAGAAAATGGCAACCTGACTAGGGAACAGAAAGGGCTGATGTTAAAACAAAGAAAATTGCCTTTGCCCTCCAAGTTAACCAAGGGGAACCTTGTTCATCAGTATTTGCAAGTAGTAAGTCCATTATGCAAAGAGCTTATATTGGTTTACTGCCGTTTTCCTCCAGTTCTTTCCATTCTGACAAAAGCTACTGATAAATATGTACAAAGTTGAAAGTCCTGCAGTTATCAAAACTAGAGTTTGTTTTAAACCTTTTCCTGTGGGACAGAGACATTTTTTCTTTTCAGACTATATAAGCTGTTTAGCACCCCTTGGTTCTGACAGTACAAATGTTGGTGGAATCATATTGAAGAGTGGATCAATGAGATGAGAAATCATCACGGGCAAAACCAGGTCAGGACTTCTCTGGTGACCCCCAAATGAGGATGATTAAGTTTTGAGGAATCACACAAGGGGGTGATCCTGCTGACACTCATGGGGAAGACAAGTTTTAATTATGAAAACTTCCAGGAATACAATGAAGCAACATATTAGGTGGAGGTGACCGAGAAGAGTCGGTGACTTTTCTTTAGAAGATACAGACAGCAGAAGAGAGAATCTGGAGTTAATGAAATCCTAACCAGCAGGCTGTGAGTGCTAGGAAGGGAAGAAAGCATAGAGCTTCTGACTCCTTGAGTAGGAAGGAGAAAAAGCAGCAAAACAGAGACCACAGGTGGGCAGAAAGCTGGATTCAACTGAATCAGAGGCTGTCTTGCTCAGGGCCTTCAGGAAGCAAATCTGCGTAAAAGGAGCTGAGCTGAGTTGTGTGTTGCTGACAAAAACAATACAAAGAGCACAGCTACAAACCCTCCCTGTGCTCAGACAGAGGGAAGGGTGTGAGAGACTCACTGCTGAATCACCATCTCCTCACTTACCCAAAGCCCAAGAAACATCTATACAGAAATTGGAAATTAGGTTGACTTGGATTAGCATGAGTATAAAAAGTTACAAACAAAAAATAAGAAGGCTCTACTATATGGTTTGATGGTTACAAAGACTGCTTTGAAAATGAGCAAAAATAGAATGTGCATAAACAATATCAGGAAGAAAATGATTGTACTCGCCTCACCCTGTCACTTGATTATTTTTTCTGTTGTTCTGGAGTATTTACTGAACTCTTATTTTACCTTCTCATTTCCCTGCCCTTTTTTTAAAAAGGAACATTTCCCGTCATATTACTATATTAGTTTTGGAACAATGGGACAGACTTTGCTACAATGAAGATGGAAAAAGAATCCAAAAATAAGAAAAACAGTGAGAAAACCACAGAATTGTTAGTTTAAAATCTCAGAGAAAATGGGGTGATTTAAATTAAGAACCACTTGCAAAATCAGAGCTCCCTTTTAATGTACTCTATGTAGGGGTGAAAAGTGCAGTGTGCCCCTATAAAATCTCCAAATTCCCCAGAGCAAAGAAGGCACCTGACATACAGATCTATCTGAACGGCTTAAAACTCCCTGCTGCAGCAAAAGCCTGGGGCAGACAAAGCCCCCCTTTAAATGTGCTCCTAAGGTAAATACGTGAGAGAAGAGATGAGAAAAGATGTGCTCCAAGAGACTTCTGTCTCAGCTGGAGGTGGCCCCTGAGCTAATACCAGGGTTTCTTAACCCTATTGCCCAGCCATCTGAGAGAACAGTTCCATCACCCAACCTGTAACGAAATTCAATTCAACCTGAGTTTAATCTTCCCTAAAAGCAGGTCTGGGGACTTCCTACCTATTATCTGTGACCTCCTTTGTAGTTTTCAACTACTCTCTGGTTATCTCACTTTTTCTTAACTCTCTACTGCATCCTTTTCTCTCCAGACTTACCTTCACCCCTTTCCTGCTGTAATGACTGTCTCTGTGCTATGCCTGCGCATTTTTTTTGTCTTTGAATTGCCTGGATTGGTCTCTCCTAGATGCCTCTTTTCTTAGAATCATATATTTTATTTTTTCATCCTTCACCTTAGTACAGCTTAGTGTTCTTTCCTTCTAAGTAGGTGCTTAGCAGGTAAAGTTCAGTTGCTAAAGTTCAGACCCTATGAAGAGAGAGTTGACTCTTACCAGGTGTGACTATACAATCAGCTTTTTAGTGGGAGAACTTCAGCTGGTTCTTCCTTATATCCTTCATTGTTTGGTAATAGGGCAGGTTCTCACTTAATGCACATGTATTTGAAGCCAGCATAGAGACTTGCATCCTAGTCACTAATGATGCTTCAAAATCTTTCCTGCTATATCCATTACCAGATCATTTTTTTTCAGTGTTCTTGGTGGGATGTCTATTCTACAGAATTTTTAGTAATTTCTTGGTGTCTATGTGAAACAATCTATTCCTGGCATTTGAAGAATTTGGGGACTGAGAAAATTTTAAATTATTGTCACATCAATGGCAATGAAAGTGAAATAGAAGCTGTGATCAAGAGTCCTTATCCTGTTTTTCATTTTGACAAGAGAATTTAAAAAATGCATGCAAGTGCAAGCTGAGTATTGTACTTCCTTTTTTTAAGAAGCTCCCTTTCCTAAGTCTTCAGAGTTGCTAATTATTTCTCTCTAGTAGTATGTGTTAAAACCCTGTCATTTATTTCTTGTTCACCATTTTACTTATGTGGGGAGGGCAATAAAAAGCTCATTAGATGAGTCACATGCCCTGAAAACATAACAGTGATTTGAGTTAGGGAAAAGGCTTCCCTGAAATGCACCCTCTCCTGCTCCTTCAAACACCTCATTGCCTGCTCATTATTAGACACCTGCAAGTATGTGACTGTATGTGATATTTGTGTAAAGCACAGATGGTTGTGGAGACCTGCATTCTGCTGTACATTCGTTTACATAAATATGGTGGTGGTATCCTTATAGCTTCTATATATATATATCCTTACATATACATATATATAGGAATATATCCGTATTTCAGTACCTGAAGAGGACCTACAAGAAGGTCAGAGGGGAAGGACATTTTAGAGGAGTGTGTAACTACAGGACCAAAGGGAATGACTTCATACTGAAAAAAGGAAGGTTTCAATTAGATATTAGCAGGATATTCTTTACCGTGAGGGTGGTGAGGCACGGGAACAGATTGCCCAGGGAAGCCGTGGATACCCCAGCCCTGGAAGTGTTCAAGGCCAGGGTTTTGGATGGGTCTTTGAGCAACTTGGCCTAGTGGAAGGTGTCCCTGCCCATGGCAAGGGGATGAAAAATTTTTGATCATTAAGGTCCTTTCCAACCCAAACCATTCCATGACTGATGATGATTCTATTAGTGTCATTCTTGTCTGCTCGTCTGACAGTAAAGCTCTCTAAAAAGAAAACAAGAGGGGGGAAAAGTGGGCAAGGAGAGTGCTACCTGATGACCCACTGATGCTCTGATTATTCTTGGCTAAAGTCAGAAGATGAAAGGAAGTTCATGAAACTTTTGTTTCTTTCCTCAGGGTCTATATACCTGAAGGTTATTTGACTTGAGTTCATGCTTGTGTTACAGTGACATGACTGTTTTTGAAGGACACTTGGTACATGATTTCCTATAACATTTGCATTTACATACTTCTCTGGAAATGTTTATTGAAGTTATGAAACCACGAAACTAATTTTAAAATGTATATTTAAAGGAAAAATTACCATAAAACATTTAAAAAAATCAGTTTCAATTTAAATTCCTAAGCTTTTAATTTGATTTTATATTTTTCTTTTTAAAGTATGTTTTTATCTCTATCAAGATGAATACATTTTTTTTTTACTTTTTTTTTCTCTAAGCTTTTACCAATATTAGAGAAGAAATGATCTACAAATTGCTCCTATAACAATAAGAGTAAATTACTCCATCTTACTCAGGGCCTCTATTGTCTTACCAGTGCTTTCCATCAGATGAAGGAATTTATATCATTATGCTCATTAAAGTAAGACTAATGCTGAGTTTGAGCCCAATATTAAGTAATACACAAGCACATTTTAAGAATCAGTTACTGTCTTTAGAGCAGCAAGAGGGGCAAAAGGCAGGAGGTGTGGGTGAGTAAAATTGTAGAAACTCTGCATTGCAAAGGATGCTCCTACCCCAAAACCTTGAGGGTTATCACTACACCTCAGGATGACAAAAACCTGCCAAAATCTCTTGGTTTGGTGAAAAATCACGCCTTGCATCAGTCTCACTTTCCTGCCCTCCCTGGTCCTGCTCTGAAATTGTTAGTTGTCCTTAAATGTACCTCTAGTGTACCTCACCCCTGTCCAAGAGTCAGATGCATTTCCTCTATACCTCAGCAGCTCTAATGCATTCTCTCTCTGTTTTCCCTCTGATCTCACAGGTGCTTCTTGCTTTCCTCTGTCCTGCTGCTGGTGGGACAGGATGCTTTTGGCAGCATTTCTTGTGTAACACTCCACTCCCCGATGCCTCAGACCTCCAGCACCTCTATTAACCTTTCCTGACGAGATTGGCTTCCTGTGCCTCTCCTTCATGAAATGACTCTTAAGGGAAGGGATGGGGACATTTATTTCCCTCTGCTGTCAAGCCTGTTGCTGCCTCTGTGAGTGTTTGGAGCTTGGAGAGGCAGAATCATCATTCTCCTCTTTAGGATGACTGCTCCCCTTCATATTCTTTCAGTTCATCCATGATCCTTATTCCTTAGGTCCTCTAAACTTTAATTTGCAGTGTTTCTCGGGGGATCCCAGGATATTGTTCTTAGAAGGGAAACATAAAAGATTTTGCACAAAACTTATTGAAAACCCCATGGGATTCCTTTTGTTCTTTGTAAGCTTTCAAGATCTAGGCCCACATTTTCTGAATATTTGGGATTAAGTTGTTTGCAATGTCATGCTGTATCCTCTGGAATGCATGTCTTCAAAATTGTGTCCCATATTGTTGATGATAGAGAAAAAAGGTCTTATGAAAGGAGCTTCATTCAGGTTTATGTGCAAGGGGAATTAATACCAGAGACTTTGGAAGTCAGCCTAGAGTGAGGTTAATTTCCACATTTTTAGTAATTGTCTTTCCCTTTTCTCTACCCTTTGCTAATTTCTTGCACATGCTTCCTCTCCTCCCTGCCTCCCCCCCCTCAGCACTGATAATTTGCTCAAAACTTGGTTAAATTATAATAATTCTATGGGAAACTTAACCACATTATTTTAGATGAAATTAGAATTTACTGTCTAGCTTAATACTGTAGTAAGACAAAAGAAAATAAATACTTGAGCATCCTGTTAGTAATGGGTAAACTAATTTCATCTCAGCTGCAGAAACATTTTGAAGACTTTTTTTCTTTCATGGAATTTAAAACATGGAAAATAAGGATCTAGGTTTCACTTTCTTAAAATGAGACCAGTGTAGTAACTCAGACACTGTCTGGTGTAATTGAGAGAAGAGTCTGATCCCTGTATTTCTGCTGAATTGTGCCCTTGCAAAGAAATATGAAAATAAATGAGAAAAACAGACTCAATTTACTAATAAACTGCATGACACAATCTCCATAAATTGTGCTAATAGAGCAATTTATAAAAATTGTGGTAGTATACTAAGGAGAGCAATTTACAAAACCCTTTTAGAATAATAAGCTAAGAATTGCTGGTAATGCATCTATATTTTCAAATATTGTTTATGTATAAAATAAATCGAATGTCTGTTCTTGTTTACTCTATGTTATGTTAATACCAAGTATAGACAAGAGTGAATAATGAAATACTCAGATTTTTTGTTTATCTACAGATTGCATTGATGGTCAATACATATTTTAGATACATCACACTTTTTTATGAGAAAAAAAATTCTCAGCTGGACCATTGCTGGGGTTTTTGTTTATGAATAGCTGAAAAATGTTTTTCTGAAACTGTTTATCTTGTCATGCTGACATAAAGCTCAGTATATGAAATTCATACATTTGGACCACAGTAAGCCACACTCAGCTAAATGAAATGCTTCAAAATCCATTTGGAGTTTAGTTGTCACTCCCAACATAACAATGGAGATTTAACAGTGAAGTTTTACATGGCTGACACTGTGTAAGGATTTAAGACAAATCCTTAACAGACAAAATAAAGGAAAGACTGCAAGATTGCTGCTTTATCCCTGATCATGGAAGGATAAATCCTGCCATGCAGTTCCTCAGCTCCTGGAGGCAGGCTCCTCTGAAGAAAGGCTGCATTGTCCCAGGTTGTTTGGAGAAGCAGGATGACATGAGGTCCCGAAGGCAACTGAGTTTGCATCCCAAGTGCAAGGGACTCCCCTTGGCTGAACACAGAGCCACTTGAAGAGCTAGGCTGTCCTGCCTCCACTCACTTTCTTCTCCAGTAGCACCTTGCTGCAGTGTGTGATGCCCCTCAGCTAAGCAGAACAAACTGAAACCTCTGGCTAAAGCTGGCCAGATGGGACTGCAGAGTGCTGCCCAGCTACTGAGGAAGCCAGGATGAGGTGCTGGTGGGAACAACTTCATCTCCTACTTTCAAGGCACCAGTGCACATGGTATGATTGCCCAGGGCTTGTGTATAAAGTTTCCCCCTTGCTGAGCTCCAGGATGCCAAAAGCTCACCCCAAATAAGGACTACCCCATGGCTTGGGTGAGTTAGGGTGAATCGGGGGTTGAAGACAGGTTTGGACTTGTTTAAAGAAGAATGTATATACAGTTGTGGGATTTTCTTTCATGTTGTTTTATCTGGCAGACACATGGCACTGCAGAAGAGCAGAAGTAGGAACTGAGATGGGTCAGTATGTGCACGTATGGAGGTTACAAATATGATGGCCTGCTCCAGGGGTGGGTTGTTGTTTTACTGCTTCCCATCTCTGACACATCAGGGTGGTGGAAACAAGTCTGAAGCTGCAAAAAGGCCCTCAGGCAGAAGCCTGCACCTCCCTGCAGGGAAACAGCATGTACAAACTCTCACTGCTTGTGGATACAGTCTAACTTGCTCTTAACATCCCCTCCTGGAGGGGATTGCTCAGCTCTTCCCACTGTCCGCACATTCTGCCTCCACAAAGACAAATCATTTAGTTAGAGCCCTGGGGCACCGAGCAGAGATTCACTGCATGATTCTTGGTTGCTTTGTGGTGACTTACTCACCTTTAAGGAACCTAAATCTGCTTAAAACTGTGCAAAGGATTTTTTTAATAATAGCATAACTCTGAAATACTAAGGGAGTCATATCTTCCTTCTCACACTATTTGAAAGAGTTCTGTACCTAGCTCTGCCACTATTGAGCTCCTCAATTTTCAGCAGAAAATTTAATTTAATTTTCCTTAAAAGGTATAGTTCAGTTTGCTTTAAGGAAGTGGAAGATTAGCAGACTACTCCCTCAATATTCAGGAGAGTGAGGACAGATATATTTGCATATTCTTTTAAAACATTGCTGAAACATTCACTGAGAGTGAATGTTTCATGATAACATTTTTCATAGAAGTGAGAATAATTTGTAAGCCAGAACACATGCCTGAAAGAAATCCTAGTAGACAGTGACATGAAGAAATACGAGACATAAAATATGAAATATTTTCAATACATACTATTTGATTTCTTAGTTTGTAAAATTTTGAAAAAAATGTTTTTGAACACTGAACAATTCTAATTTATCAATTAATTACTTCTATGCAATAGAATAAACACATGGCACTCCTACAACATCTATTTTTGTGCCAGCAAAATGTCCATATATTTTTAATACCAGTCTTTGTTCTTCCACTGCCTGCAGCCTTATTTTATTTTGATTCCTTTCTTCTCTTGCACTTCAGTTGTTTCAGGGATTTCTGGGATGTTAGCTTGCCTGCTGTCACCACCAGTCCCTGACAATGACTGATAAGTGGACATCTCCCCCAGTCACTTCTTTCTTCTTGCTGAGTGGTGCAAGATGGGGGAGCAGGAATCAGAGCACATGCACACTATGCACACAGTGAAGTGAACTCCAGCCACAAGGCCTGACAAAGAATGTGAAGAGAAGATGGAGATGGAGTGGGATTTTCTTATTTACTAAATGCAAGATGTTATCTCAACATAACTTTGAAGAAAACATAAATATATGACTGAGACCAGAGTATTCAAACAAAAACCCCTTAAGACTTGCCCTGTCTTTGTCAAACTGTCTACAGAAAAAATGTTGTGTACGTCACATGTTCAGTCAGTTTATTCATTTGAGAAAATATCTGGTACTGATACATTTAAGAGTTTGTTTTCTCTGTGCTGAGAGTTACAGAGTGGTCTATTATGGAAGCATTGACAGAGGAAGGCACACTGCTCCTAATCACTGAGCTTTTCAAGTTAGTTAATGGGCAAAAGTGACAAACAGCCTAAGAACCTTAGGCATTATCAACTGTGGAAATTATAGTTAATAATCTGTGTCTCAGATTACTGTAAATTCTGAACTTGCCATGGAGTTCATATAAAAGTAGTTGTCTGAAACAAGGGATGGCCATGGGTAGTTGTCTTAGCAAGTCCACAGGCTACAGAAGAAGTAATATGAGGAGAACGCATCCTTTCTCTACAATTATTTGGGGAAAAGGATGGGAATAAGAATCTGAGTTCTTGGGCTTTGTGTGGAAATGGACATGTGCTGGCAAAATTCAAGAAAGAGAATACTAACCAGGACTAATGTATTCGATTTTAGGTCCTCTGATTTGGTTCATAAACTCTCTAGGAAGCTGAGATTTGTCTTTATCTCTTCTCTAGCTTGAAAAGATCAAGACAAATCTCTTTGTGCTTGATGGTATTTAATAGGGTTTTTGTACCTAAAACCAAATTGCTGATAAGGCTACATCTTTGCATGTAACCTAGAAAATGTATCAGATGGTACTGGAATATCTATTTTGCCATTTGCATAGAGAGCACAGTGTTGAGCAAACAGCACTCAGCCAGAAGGTAAAGTGCCTATTTCCTATGGATTGCCTAAACTGAAGGGATAGCTCTTGGTAATTTTTGGGTTGGACATAGCTTGTTCTTTCAGTTGGGAGTAGATTTTGGTCTCAATTTATCCTTAAAGCACTAGATGAAGAAGCAGATTCTATCACTGGCATAGCACTACACTAAGTCATGGTTCTCATTTTCTGGCTAGTTAGCAGGACATCTGTGTCAGCTCAGAATCTCATACTTACTGTAGAAACATCCCAACAATTTCTTGGCTCTTTCTGTATCAACTATTTACTCTTGAAAGGGGCCTGGAAATCAGGAAACCACAAGATATTAATCATACCAAAAGTTAATAGTTGTTTCAACTATTAGCTCAGGTGTCCCCACTTTTAATAGGGCAACAGATATTTTTTACAATCTCTTTTAAGGAAAGTACTTGATTCAGCCTAATTAATTTTAATGGGTGAAATGGAGAGAACTGGTAGGTGGTGTGGCAGTGAGTAGTTACAGGGAGAGCGACTCATCTTGGGGAAGCATGACCAGGTACATGAGAAATGCAACCTTCAGTCTGGGTGTTCAGAGAGCAGGATAATGTTACAAGGGGACAAAGGGCATAAAGTGCTCTCCCCATACCAAAGATTAGAAATCAGAGACCTTACACAAACAGGGTCATAACTGCTTTCAAACACCTTTAACATTTTATTGGAGAAAGTTGAAGGCTGTGGGGAGTTTCCTTTAGCTAATGATGATATAGGCATGCATTGGAAAAGGGATTGCAGATGGACAGGCCATTTTGTTTTCTTGAGAAATCATGATTTCTCCTGATTTTCTACTGCTAAAATGATCATTTAATGGATATGGTGGTAATTGGCTCTGGCCTTGTTTGTAATTAGTTTAAAACCTGGGCCAAGTATTCGTAGGAGTTTTTGTCCTATTGAGAGAAGTGAAGAATTGCTTTCAGTAGAGTCTAATTGAGCAGAATGTGGGGGTTGGGGTGGGTGACAATAAACACAGTGGTCTAGGTGGAAGGAATTATGAACCCGGTCATGAAGCAAGGTGTTGTCAGATCAGAGAAACACCCTCCTCCACCCTGTATTTCCTTAGAAGAAGGAAACATTCACAGTGTGTGTATACTCCTAGTTTAGATATAATAAAAAAGAAAATGCAGAAAATCTGCTCTCAGCTCGCAGAAACTTCCTGAAAAAACTTGGGTAGTGCTTTGTTCTGAAGTGCTTCAAAAATAGAGATCTAAGACAGGAAAGTGTCATGAACTTCTTATCTGATAGAGTGACCAAGGGAAGAACAAAAAAGAAACTTCTGCCAGATCCTCCAACTCCTTAGAAGAGCCAATGGCATCAAAGACATTCCTGTAAGCAGGTGCTGAAATAATGGCCAGACCAAAACAGGGTGGGATTCAAGTGGAAGGGTGGAAAACCTTAGCAGCAAGCATGCACACCCAGCTACAGATGGGCACTTGGTAACAGGTGATGAGAGACAGAAGGACACAGGGCTGTGCAAAGTGGAAGGCAGAGGGGTCTGAACGAACAGGATATCCTAAAAACACAGGAGGTTCAGCAAATGAGGAACTGACAAATGAGGAACTCACTACAGGTATGCCCAAAGCCTCTCAAGGGATTGGTGGGTCATGTGACATCTCCTGGATACCCCATATTCTTAAATCTGCTCCTTTTCCTTGAGGCTCCCTTTGAAGATCCCCTTCATTTGTTTCTGGGATGGGAGCTCCTCTGTGCTCCCCTGAGGACTCTCCTGACAAGCCAGGCCAGGGGCTGGTGCTGGGATTTCTTTGCAGTGCTAGTGGAATGCCCTGTGCTGAGGAAGACAAGGGTGTCCCTTGTGCTGTGAGCTATGTGTGCAGTCCTGGGAGATGTGATCACTCATCTCAGCTATATCTGGATAGTGTTGGCTCATGTTTCCTATTAATGCAAAGTAATAAAAATATTATTATTATGAAAGTCAGGCTCAATGACAGCCTGAAATAATGAGGGAAAATTCTTGGCTGCCTTACAAAGTCCTCTTCTGAATAGCATAAAAGTATTTTTATTTTTGTTACTGTTTTATTTTGAACAGAAAATGTGTCTTGGAAGTAAAGGGAATATATTGTTTTGCAGTGCTTCAATAACACATTAGCTCAGAAATTCTTTTTCATTTCTGTAAGAAAAATCTCAATTCAGGATTTGAGAAAAAACCCCAAAAGCAACTACAGCAAAAGAACCACTCTGAAATACCACAGAGTCACCTGTGGGATTCCTATGGTGCTTTTGTTGAGTAGTGAGCATCTTGAATTTAATTGACAATGATCAGCCATCTCCCATCCTTTCCCTCAGCTATTCATGTTCAATGTGATTCACTGAGAAAAGTTTCTGCTTTTTTTTTTTTTCCCCTTCTCTTTTACCTGCAGTAAACAAAACCAGCCCCAGAATCAGAGGTGCTGGGCTTGTGCTGCTGTGGCCAGAGGGGGAGCAGGCACTGCTAGTGGAGAAATTCCGCAGAAAGTCCTGTCTGTGTACTGCTACTGCTCGGGGTGGTCTGCTAGGAACCACAGAGGAAAGCTGGATTATTGCCAGAAATGAGGCTCTGAAGCTGAAATGATCCCATTGGCTTCAATCCCACTTTGGCCATGCTGCTCTGCAGAAAGAGGCACAAGGTACAGGGTGAGACTGGCTGCGGAAGGGTGGCAGGGTGGCAACAAAGCTGTTTATCAAAGGTGATGCCTGGTGTGCTTAACTGCTCCTGGCCTTCCCTGTGGATGCTTGCCCGGATTAACTCTGTGCAGAGAGAAGCCCAAGATGCTGCCTCATGCCAGCGCCTGGACCGAGCCGGCTTTTCCTCTTTTAGGAGGGCCTAATCTGTCTTGACAAAAAGTCACATTTTACATAATAATAAAAAAAAAAAAAGACAGGAAAGAAAGGAGGCACAGCCTGCCTCTACTTTATTTCAAACGCGTGTAACAGGATTTTGTCAGAACCTAAATCCATCTGAAGAGGCATTCTCCTCACAATTGCACCTGAAAGTTTATACCTGCTTCAGGGCTGTAAATGGAGACCTGAGACTGAGGTTCCTGTTCAAGTCAAGAAGCCAAAACACTGACCTGATCTGTAGGAATGGGAAAGGTGCAAAACCATTATTAACCAGTTCTCCTGTGGGCTGAACTCAGCCAGATTTATGAACTCTCCTGTTTCACCTGGGGAAAGAAGAAAAAGGAGTTAAACAAAACAGCATGGGGTGGAGAAAAGACAGAAGCAAACTTCCCTTTCTATGGCAAATCTCCCTAAGTCCCTTCCCATTAGCAGGATCTCCAGCATCCAAACATGGAGTTACAAGTCCCAGTCTGCCTCTTTGTCCAGTATTACTCATGTAAGATAATTGCTCAGTCCTGTAGTCCAGCTACCATACTCTTCCTCTGTCTTCTCCACAGGATTCGAGGTACAGCTAACTTCTCAAAGCCATTCCTTGGAGAAAGGAAAGCTTTGGAAGTTACTGAACTTAAACATTACTTTTCAGATAATTAGCACAATGAAAATGAACATTACTAAGCACTGGATTTCTATGTTATTTCTGCTTGCTCTGGAATGCTGAAGTTTTGTGCAGAACTCAAAGTCTAAGCAAATGTCAGGAAATACAGATGTGAAATGAAGCCAAACCACAGTGTAGTTTCAATAAGTGTAACAGGCTAAATTAATTAGTTTGTTTCCTATTTTACAGCATAAATTTGTGCTGAGTGGTTCAGATACCAGAATTCCTTTTGACCTGTTTACATATGTCAGGCATGACTAGAAGGTTATTCCCATACACTGGGTCAGAAATAAAATATGATAAATCTTAGATAGATCAATCCAACACAATGATTAAAATAAACAGAGTTTATTTTCTATTTATTTTTGTATTTTTTGCAATAAAAATCTACAAAGACCAGTTGCAAACACACGCAGCAACGAAGCTTTTGTGTTCACACAAATCTATCCTTGGGGTTCACAGCTGACCTCTTGAGGCTGTGCAGGGATGTAGGAAGCTTTAGGTTAAGAGATGGCTTTCTCCAGTATAAAAAGAAAATACATTCATATTATCAGTGTTAAAATTCAAACCTGTTCACCAGTGTACTTGAGTAATTAATTGAGAATCTTACCATCACAAAAGTAATTAATCTGAAGTTTGTCATCGTGCTTCCTTAGAGAAGATTTTGTGCCTAAAATCTCTGAAAAGGACTTAAAAACAATGGGAAGTTCATCTTTAGAATGGATTGGGGAGCACAGTAGGAAATACAGTAACAAGAAAAAAAGAAAACAAGAGAATGAAATTTGCACCTCAGAATTTATTTTAAATTAAAACATAAAAACTTGGGAATTGCACACTGAAACAAATCTGCCACAGGACCTGATTAGCATCTTCAGAAGGAAAAAAATAAATCAATTTCTTAGATAATACAGTCAACACATTATAATTAATGCATTTAAATATATGCATTTCTTAAGGGCAGGTACTATGTTAGCAAGTACTGTTTCAGTAATTTTTGCAAAAGAAGCTGCATCTCATTATATAATCTTTTAGGCCCATGTTACTCTTTCATAAAGGAGCCAGTTATCTTGTTTGTGGATTCTTGAGAGAGAAGAGCTGGAAGCATAAAGTATTAATGCAAATACCTGAAAGTACATCACTGGAAATTCAATCTCTTTCTTTTCCTTTTCAGATTATTTCCTTTTTTCTAACACTGTTTTTGTTACATTCAGAATGTTACATATGTCTGTGAAGAAACAAGCCAACTTTTCATAGTACACTTGTACTTTTTACTCAGGCAAAACACCGACTTAGAATCCTTTTCTCATAACAAGTAAATTTCAGTAATGAATATAATAAATCAAATAATTAGTATAAAACCAAATTCAGTCTTAAAATATTAAGGCAGAGACTCATGTAACTCATGTTACAGTGTTAAATTTGTATTTAGTGTCTCCTGGCAGTTCACAGAACAAAGCAGAAGATGATTAACTCTGTTCTCAAATAATTTAATGTGGTTTTTCAGTTAAGCAGGAGTTAGAATAAAAGCAATAGGCTTTTATCCACCCCTTTCAGTGCCCAGTCTCTGATGACAGCTTAGAATTGCATCTGAAATGTTGCAAGCAGAAACTGCAGGGGCGGTGAAGGCTGTTTACACAGAACAGACACTTTGCAAGTTTACACCAGAGCGTGTTTTATGCCCTCACAGTCTTTGGATCAAGTTCATGAAACGGCCATGGCCCTGAGTGATTGCTGTGTACTTTGCCCACTGCTCGTCCTGGCTTCTGCCCATCAATCCAATCTGCCAGACAGAACCACTGGGGAACTGAAAACACAGAAATGCCCACGTATAGGGACAAGCTGGACACCCCATGGCATAGGGTTAGGGCACAGCTTTGCCACTGCGAGATTTCCCCAAACCCTGTGACAGGTGCTGGCTGAGGAGCTTGTGTGTGGGGCTTACATGAGACTGTGTAAGGTGCCCTCTGTGTAAAATGGGGTCACTGTGTTTTCTGACCTAGTGTAGGGCCACTCAAAACTTACATTTAATGCATTTGAATTAACGTACATGAACACTCCACTGTTCATCTCCAGAGACCTGAAGATGCACACTAAGGTACTCAGGATTTCTCAGAAAGGAACTGGAGACTCCTTTCCTTCTCCAGGTTATTTTGAAGTCTTCCTCATCACAGATACAACTGTAGAGACTGAGAATTTTCATGTCCTGATTAACACTTGCACCAAGGTGCTACCTTGTAGCGAGTAAAAAAACCAAAATCAAAAACCAACTTTGTGAGTCAGAGGTTCCATTTTCTCTTATTTAACTTTAGATGTTCATAAAGTCATCTGAGTCATACTGTGATCACTTTATAATCAATGGAAAAGTAGAAGAGCTCCAGGAGGGAAATTTAGTCCGTCCTCATGTAGAAGTCAAAAACTGGTCAGATGAAATACACTCTAAAGGACCTATTTTTTTTTTTCCACTGACTATAAAGAAAAAGATTTGACTGAGGTGTAGATATGTTTGCTTTAACTGTGCAAGGTTATAAGAGGGGAATACCATCCCAAGTGACCTCAGTGAGCATTGGATCAGGCCTGCTGTGAGTGGCAAGGACGTGCATTTGAAACCTGTATAATGTGTTCAGGTTTGCCCTTTGAATTACAATACCATGGTGTAGCTTTTTGGAAGGAGGGCAATAAAACTGTGACTGCTTCATTGATGGTACTGCAGAGCAGGCTTGGCTTAACCTAAAGGTCAGGAGGACAGAATGTAATTCACCAGTTTCTACTTTGCTGTCTCCTGGTTAAAAGGTTCTAAGAAGGGAGGAATCTTGCACAGTATAATTTGCAAAGTCCAACGACTCTCCCAAAAATGTGGAGTCCAAATGAAAATTTTTGATAATCACCCAAAGATTAAAAATTGTTCTACTCAAATTGTTTGGTGAATCCTCATGTTCAGATCAAAGCCCTAAGTTCTTGGACTATTTGAGAGCAAGCCCAAATTAGAAATGTTTAAACATGAGTAAATTTGCTTGTGGGCAGGAGAGATAGTGTTTGCAGGATCAGGTTTTTAATTAAAAAAATAATACTATAAACAAGGAAAAAATGAAACATTTATACTGATGATATTATATTCTCTGGATCACTGGGATGTAAATTCCATTTTACTTACTCAACAACTTCACAGGGCACAATGCTTTTCTGAGGTAGCCATCATAGATCAGAACTTCTCAGATAAATACATAAATGAGAGTTTATCTTATTTACAGTACAGTAATTTTCATCCTGTATATAATAGAATTTTCCTGTATTCTGTGCCTGTAATTGCCTTTTCTCTTTTATGGTATGTAATAAATTACTTTTTATAGTCAGGTGCTTCCATTTAAATGAATTGAAGTTTTATCATTATATTGCAAGTGTTCATCAGAATTTATTTTCCTGCAGGTGAGAGTAATTTCTGGCCTTTCCCAAGAGAGGCTGAAAGCTGATGTCTATTGATTTAGGTGTTTCCTTGAATTTAGCCCTTCTTGCATACATCCAAATATTTTTAATCAACCTCCTCCTTTATACCCACAAGCAGCAGTCTTTCACTCTGGCAGCTGAGTCAGCCCTGGATTCTCTATTGTATGGCAGCAACACTTACCAGACTTCAAACACAATTTATTTTAAATATAGTGCTGATAGAATACCAGAGATTGTTGTTGATGGACTAAAAATTCCCCTCCAGTCTGAAACTGTGTATTATGCTCTGTGATCTGATAGTGCAGTGTGTGTGTATATACACACATGTATGTACTTACAGTGCTTCAGAGGATATGGAATAATGTCCTCTCAAAAATCAGGTTGGTTGGGAGATATATATTTATATTACTCTTATAGAGCCTCCTATGAGGATGTACTCTTTGGAAGTTCATGCTCTTTTCTGTCATCCTGTATTGCTCCAGAAATAGAGGGAAGAAAGATGCCCTCCATCTATGCCTTCCTCTCCACCTGGAGTGAAGCTTTTGCAAAGCATCTGTTGGAGCTGAGGACACAAGGAGTTATGGACAGAACAAAGAAAAGAACAAAGAAAAGAAAAACAAAACAAAGAAAGAAAGGGGAGTCAAGAGGTCTGCACTTCACCCACCAACCCTCTGGCAGTGCACATCTCCAGATATGTGCCATGGTTGTTTTTGCCCAGTCTGCTTCTTCATATTATGGTTGTATCTTCCCATAAATGATGCCTGTCTTGTAAATTAGTGCAGCCTTATGTGTCAAGGCTCTTGGGAGGTCTAGAGACCATCCAGTAGCTCTGGTTTATGAGCTTTATAAAGCTCCAGTAGCTTTATGCAGCTCTGGTTGCTAGGACTTTGCATTTGAAGTTAACTGTTGCAGTATTTCAATACTCCAAACTATTCAAAGGCTCTTTCCTTGTGATTATTTATTGAATATTCAATGCAAATGAAGAGGTGGGAGTTTTTGATTTTCATAAATTTCAGGATCTCTGTTCCTGAAAGTGAGGAGCAGTTTAGTTATAAACTGAGAGCTTATTTCCTGATCATAGAAAAATGGATAAAACCTGTGTGGAAGTTATAGATTGAGATGTAAGCTGATAATAGTCTCTTTTTTTTTTTTGTCAGAAAAAAAAGGTCCCAACCTGACATTTCTGTTCAATACTGAAGGATATCTCTTTCCTCTAGGAGCTGTTCTGTTCCAGTCTTGTTTAACTATTCCTTTGCATGCAAAAGCAGAAATGTGATGCTAGTGTGTGATTATAACACTCCCTTCTGGCCATGGGAAGGTGTGAACCTGCTTAGACAGACCAGCAGGGCACACCTGCCCTGCTCCCTTGGGAGTCCTGGTAAGTGCTGCTCTGGGCAGTGACTGCCACAGGGCACTTTGCCTACAGCAAAGAGATCCTGCCACGTTGCAGCAACCTGTACTACCACGGGCAGGCACACAGGCACATGAAAATGCTAAAAAAACATCCACAGGAAGTCCCTGTTGCGAGAGTTATTGTATGAGAGCACATAGTTCATGTTTACATTGGAAAGGAAAGGATCTTCATTATGTAAGATTTTCCTTTAATTAAATCCAACTTAAATCTTACCTACATAGCCTACTGCATCTATCTATCTTTTTCTGGAGGATGGGAGTTAAACACAGATCTGCCCGAAGGATTACAAATCAAATTGAACATGGAATCTATTTATATTTGTGAGAGAGTTACATAGTTTTGTTTTAAAACCAGTATTGGCCAAAAAATAAGTTTTGAAAAGGTAGGAGGGCAATGAGCTGTTGCCAGGCTTTGAGAAACACTGTGTGCTTGGTGGGCATTTATTTTAGAAGATCCCATCTGGAATTTATACTTCCATTCAAAGCTCAGTAATCAGCAAAATACAGACCTGAAGACCTCTATATCTGGACAAAATAATTGTCAGTTCCTTCTATGTTCTTGGACTCTCATGATGTTTCGGTGACTTTTCCCAAAACTGTTAATTATTTTATATTTTTTTGCCAAATGATTTTAAACAACCTTCTCTGTTTTGTGGAAATGAATAAATCACGTGCAGTGAGTCTGAAATTCAGTAGTTTCTTTTAACCTGGTTTATGATCTAATTCATAGGATGGAATTTCTTTTTCCTAATGAGGTGTCCAGATTCAACGAACAGAACAGCTGATTAAGCAAATAATTGCAGGTTATCCAAGCAGAGGGAAAGCCACTTGAGCTATTCAGCAAAAGAGATGGCTTACTTAAGGAACTACAGATACAGATTCCTTTATAAATGTTTCCCTCACTTCACTGTAAATTGAAATATTTTTCATAATGCTTACAGGTTTCAGTTGTCAGTGTCTGAGCCTGACTCTTGTGGCCATTCCACTGATCCCAACAGTTGCTTCCCAGTTGGAGAACCCATTGCACAGTCTGGGTCGTGCCACAACACTAACCTTTCTCAGCGAGGTGCATGGAGCTGGTGTGTGTGTGTGTGATAAACTCCTGAGCATGCATTTAGATATTTGAGGAATATTTTGGTGTATCCACTTAAAAATATCTGTACATACTTGAAAACAAGAAAATTTGCAGTCCATCTTAGTGCTTACCTAACTGAGTTTATATCCTGTTTCATTTTATCGCTATCACAATTTTGCAGTAAAAAACAATCATTTACTCTGGTTATATTAGGGGATTATTTGCTCTGACATTTATTTAACTTGTTCCATGTTAATATGCCAGGACTCTGGTCACTGGAAATAGGAGGCTGCTGTGTATGCTCTTTACAATCAAACACATCTGCCACATATGTGGCTTTAAGTTCACAATCTCTAATGGCACATGCTTATCCAAGCCTTTCACTTTATTGTGCAGCTTATAAAGGGTCTCTCAAGATACTGCTGTGCCTTTTCCATTGATTTCATTGTAATAGAAGCAGTGGACCATGGGTGAGCCAGCAAGATTTTTGACAGTGTTATTTGCTAAGGAATGTATCTGAAATGCATTTTAAAAATGTTAGGTGGTTTCTTTATGACCAAAACAACAGGCAAAATTGAGAATGAATAAAATAATTATGAAAAATAGATTTTACTCAGAAATAAAATATTTGCAAGCCCTTTGAAAATGCTCAGCTGCAGCTCTTCTGCTGCCAGGTGAGAGGGGTGAGACAGGAGCTTGTCCAGGAGAGATGTGGCTGGATCTCATTCCCATTTTTCCAGCAGCCAGCCCTTGGCCCTGCTTTTGCGAAAGCTGTTCAATACAGGTGCACACACAGTTGCTCCAAATAGTGTTATTAAATATATTGTTTACTGGGATCATTAACTACTGCTGTAAAGTACAGAAAAAAGAAATGCAGCCTGATTGCAATTTATCTTGTGCCTCTTCAGAGAATGAAGGAAAACTGTGATCCCTATGTTGACCCTTTCCGTAGCCTCATCAATCAAAACTGTAAATGAAAACATTTTAACCACCTCTTAACAGTTCCAGGGATTGTCACCATCTTTTGACTTCCTTGGTCATCTCCTCTCTGCACTCTCTGGGTGATGCTCGTGGGCAGGACCAAAGCTGTCAGGAGCAGGACTGCATACCTGCCTGCTTTATCCCCAGGTTATTTCAAGCTGTAGGCCAGGCTCAAGCAGAGCCTGTTTAGTGTGGCTCAGTGCCACGTTAAAGATAATCACATCTGGGGTCACGCGACGCCGTGAGCCGCGGAAGCCTTTACCACAGCTTGTCTCTGGTTATTTAACATCTCTGTGCCTGTGCCAGTGAAACCTCCCGGGTGGGACCCAGGCTCCCCATCAAGAGCACACGAGAGACTTTGCTATTAGGTAAGTGTACACATTCATGACCACCAGGAGACAGAATGAAATATGGAAGCACAGGAGAGAGAGCAGAGAGAGTAGACATGCGGGCAGGTTTGCTGCCAGATTTGGGTGACTTATGGCTCCTCTGGTGCCTGGGAGCTTCTGGAAAAGGTCAGAAGGTCCCTCCTATTTTGAAACATGAAACCAGAGCTCAGGAAAGGTCTTCTCATAAAGACTGCTGTACAGAGAGCAAGGAAGGTGTTTCAGTGAGGATGTGGGAGATAGTGGGGATGTTAGTTAGCCACTAACAGTAAAAATGTTCCATGGTGTGAAAGGGGCCAGCAGCTCTTGTGTATGTCTTACTTCAAGGCAAGGACCTAGAAATACAATTGATTAAATACTTAGGGTGAGCCTTGAAGCCAAAAAAACAATCAGATGCTTCTGGAAGACAATGCATGCACAGAACTGAGGGGAGAGAAATTCCCCTTATGTAGATAAAAGTGGTTAAAGAAATGCTAGTATAAGCTGTAGCTTTGTGACAGATTTTGCAGCTGTGTTTCTTGTTAATATTTTTGGTTTGATGGTGCCAGAAACAAACTCTGACCTCAAGGAATTCAGATGATAGTGACAATGTATCAATAATTTTGATTATTGTAGAAACAGGTACAAATTCTTCATACAAAGCAATCTCTATTGTAAGATTCAGTGTACTGTGATGAAAATAAATCTGGTTTGTGGGAAATTCATATGCATATGTGAAAACATTTTAGGTGATGTGAGACTGACTGCATTTCTTGAAACAGGCAAAGCTTACAGTTAAGGGAAGAGATTTTGAATAAGTTTTGATATTTGGATATGATCTATTATTTCTGAAAACACATCTGTGTAAACCTTCTACATTTGCTAGTACTACGAAATCTTTGTTCTTACAGGTCAACAACATCAAAAAATTGAATTGAAGAAACCAAAGATTTTGGTAGGTTTTTCATAACTCCTAGGTGCAAATGACTAATGCTTGGTTTTGCATGCTCTTCTATCCATATACAGATGTTTTGAATACTCTCATAAAAAACAAGAATGTCCTAGGCAATCTCTTCATAAACTTCATGCAATCACCAGGCACAGTTGTTTCGTTGTTCCACTGCTATTCAAGTTCTAATGTTTTTTGTGAAGAAGTGGGATTTCAAGAAGGAGGAAAAGGATTTGGTTGTATATAGTATTACCTTTATACCAGTTTGGGAAGGGACACTTGGTTATGGCCTAGGAAGAGATCATATAGCACAGTGTTGTAATGGTAACAGAGTAATAGAAATAATAGTGATAGCACTGCCACCATGGCTGAAGCTCTGCCCTACCTGTATTTGTTGTACAAAATAGCAGAACAATTTTGTCCTGGAGAGCACAATCTCCAGAAACTTTTGGAAAAGAAAGGAGAGAAAATAGTTGTAGAATTGGGCACATCATATGTAACATACTCAATTGCTACCTGAACTTGCAAAAAGTTAAGGTATAACTTTTTCCCTCTACTCCCTGTGGAACAATTAGCTTTAGTTAGCTAAACCCCCATGACATTCTGGGGGACTTTTCATTTTTTGCCTCATTTTAAGGATAAATGTGGCATACACAAGTTAAAGTAATACAGTAATAGTTTAAATGGATCAAAGAAAGAGCAAAAGAAGAGAAAATTAAATTACACTTTCCATATTAAAAGAATCAAGAAAAAGGAAAGGTTGTAATTTAGCTCTGTTAAATCAAAGATAGTACAATATAACACACTGCACTTCGTAAAAGTAATTCATTTAAGTAGTATAAAACCCCCTAAAATAAACACTAATATATATTTGTAAAAACATGATCCTAAGCATTTAATGAATCGAAACCCTTCATAAAGCCATCAGAACTCTCCTTTTTAAAGCCTCTTTATGGTTTGTTAGTGGGATTTGTTTAGAAATAAAAAAATACAGGGAACAAAACTCTACTGATGTTAAGGAATGTCCAACCAGTTAAGCACATACTTATCTTTCAGCACACAGGACAGGCATTCAGATTTGGTAAAGCACTTGAGCACGCGTTTACTTTCACATATGTGATATATCAGCTATATTTGTCATATGGGGATACATTTTGAGCTTAAATTTAAAAAATACGTTGAAAGTTAATCATGTGCCTAATGTTTTGCGGAAGTGAGGCCAGTTCACAAGAGAAGCTTTGTCTGCTGTAATATTAAAATGCTTTTGTTGGATACAATAAGAAAGGGAAGATATTGGAAAAACCCTCTCACTTGCTGAGAGCTTTTGGAAAGCTTTTGAAAGGGTGGAGTGGAACAGCCACTTGCTGTTTAGATGATATAAACTTGGGCATGGGGATACATAAATCCTGAAGATTCAAGGTACAGTGAGATGTATTTCAGGGGGATTTCCTTTGCATTAAAGCCAAGAATGTTAACACTAACTTTTATTATTTTGTATCCTAAATGAAACTTCCAAATAAGGGCTTAGGTAAAATGAAAACACCATGGCTTAAAAATAACTGCCAGTGGACATAAAATACCTGAATATGCAGATACATGATTGTATTTCCAGTAAAGCCAATTATCTTCCCAAATTTAATACCTTTAGACAGACTGTTTGAATACTTCTGTACATTTAAAATGCAACAGAGTGAGTATGTAGTAAGCACGAGAAATTCCTATTTCAGTCTCTTAAAAAATGCCTAGACTTATAACTTCATTTAAACCCCCCAAACCTTTTAAAATCACTTGACAGTGACTACAGTTAGGTAAAATGTATATTTGTATATTCTTTTTTTAATATACTCTTCAGGGACAGAGGATTACTAAAATCTTTTTATCTCAAATAGCTGTAACTTACATTTTGGAAATAATTTTTCAAACTTTGCTTTTAGAAATATTTCCTATAGCATTGTCTCAGTCTTTGCAACACTGGTAAAATTTTTGATATCTTCAATAATGGTTTACTAAATTAGATAATCAAAGGCTTCCTCTGTGGTACATCAGCTACTGTTACTTGACCAGTTAAATAAAATTAAGGAAAATAATAATAATAAAAAAATCTGATTTTATGAATCAAACTAGAAGTTTACATAATCATCATCATCATCATAATTATAGTAAGTAGCATTTTTGCCTAATATCTCTAAATATGCAAGTAAGATTTATAGTGAATGTCATAATGGTTTATATCACTGGTTTTAAGGAGTGTGAGACAATCTAAAACTGATTTTTCATTAGAGATTTGATCACCTGGAGTGATTATGTGTAGCTTGTCCCCTAATGCACCATGTGTGTATTCAACCATTGCAGTTTTTAAGGTCATAGCACAAAAATTTGTATCTTCTTTAGACACACTGGAGATGGCAGAAGGTTATGAGGACAGCATCTTAGAATCAAGCCTTTTTGGTTGGAAAAAAGCCTTTGAGATCATCAAGTCTAACCACGAACCCAACACTGCCAAGCCCACCACAAAACCATGTCCCCAAGTGCCACATCTACGTGTCTTTTAAATGCTTCCAGGGATGATATCAACCACTTCCCTGGGCAGCCTGTTCCAGTGTTTAACAACCCCTTTACATGCAGAAATGTTAATAAATATCCAAACTTAACCTCCCCTGACACAACTTAAGGCAGGTCTCCTGTCTCGGGTAGTGGGGCCTGTGTGCAACTTCTCCCCTTGCACTCTGCAGCCACTTCAGCTCAGAGGGCTTTGAGGTCTTTCAGCACACATGCCTCAACAATACTTAATGTACATTCAGGGAGGCACACAGAGAGAATTTTCTGCTTGTTTTCTGATGAACTGTGAGGACATCTGAGAGGTTGAAAAACGCCAGTGTGTGACACAGTGTGAGCTGGCTGCTTAAGGCTTTCTGCAATGCCAGACTCCAGTGACTTCTCATGCAGAGTGTTGTGCTCCAAACGCACACATTTCTCTCTAAATGGACACGGCACTCCCTTCCTGTGTTCATAAAAAGGCTTCCAAAAGACAATTAGCAGATTCTTTCCTGTGCTCTGGTGTTCCCGAGAACATTCCCAGCTCCTGCTCTGCTGGAACGTGAAGTCCTGCAGGAAGGTAAAGGAAGGAGTTTTCCATGCCCAGCAGCACACAGCAGAGTTGTTTGCTGTGAAATAAAATGTTTCAGCCCATTTCATTTAGTGAAATTTAAAAGATGGATAAGAAAATAATTTAACTAAATTTGCCCTTTTTTTCCATAATTTTTTTCATGTTTATCCACAGCTACAGATTTTTTGTCCTTTTTCGTTTTTTGCATGCAAAATACCCTCATTGACAGGTTGTGAGTAGCCACCTGCTATTTAGACCATTGCCTTTCAGCATAACACCTGCCTAAGGGCACAAACCTGATCTAAGTGCTGAAATGAAGCAGTATCACAAGTAGCCAAAGATGTATGCCAGTGTTATGCAGAAGACACAGACTCTCAGGATCAGATTATGGCTCTTCAGGCCATGGTGTAAGAAGGAGGCACGAGAAATGTCTTCATGATATATATATATATACCCCCATGTGGAAGGAAGAGCCCAGATTCCAGTTTCTAAATAGCAATGTTGAAAGTCACGCTTTGTACTTGTCTCAGTCAGATGAACTCAAGGTAAGCCAAGTGCAAAGTGTTTATTCTAGATGACTTCTAGGTCTACTGGCAAAGTTGTCCTCTCCTGAAGGAAATGGAGGGTGTTGGCAGGACTGCAACGTCATCCCTTCTTTATCTGAAGCATCCTGTTCCTGTTGCCTTGGCAGCAGATACTGGGTGTGTGTCTGCATCCCAGCATATCTCTTTTTATTTGTGTCTAACTTGCAAATAGGTCAGGGCTGTGTCTAAGGGCAGCCCTGAAATAGTTATTGGCTGGGACAGGGTGAATAAAGTGGAGGAAGATTAAAGCCTCCAGAAGACACATTCTGATTTTGAGGTCTACCCTTATGCAGAACACTTTCCAGAACTGAAAAAACTTAAATGCTTTGGTCATTTAACAAAAAATTGTATGCAGACTTTTAATTTTAGATTAATTATAGAGTGTCATGTCTATGAAAAGGATGACCTAGCTGGTATTCACTCTATGTGGTTATTGAGCTCTTAGGTGTGTTGCAGATACAGTCTGCACTGTAACATTTGAAGCTGAATTTTACCAAGCATACCTCCATTTGGTACTCAGCTGCACTGAGCCAACATGGAAAATTAGCTTCTCAGCAAAAAACACCAGTGATCAAAAGCATTTTTTAAAGTTTGCATCAAACAGGAAAATAATAAGAAAAACATGATAGTTATTTCTTATACCACTTCTGCATATAAAACCCAAATATTTGTGCAGACAGAAGTAGCATGAAATGATACAGGATTTCATTTACTTTGTTGGGGATTGAGTGCCATGTAATTGAAGGATTTCCAAGAGACAAAGGTTAAAAACATTGAAGTAGAGAAAGTAATTGTAAGCCATTGCATTTAAAAAGTTAATTGATTTTACATGCCAATTGACAGCAGACTTTAAGCTTGACAGTGGGATATATGGGCAATATGCAAACTTTATCTGTCCATTAACAATGTTGAACTGGGAAACTAAAATTGTCAAATTACAATTAAGGCAAAAGAACAACTTAATCAAACACAGTGCAACATACCAACTCAGCTGGTATTTAGTGTTAAATATGCACTACTGGGCCTGATTCCATTTTCAGACATGTCTAACAGGACACAAGAGAGTATCTGAAATTTCTGTGATGAACTGCAGATAATAAAAAAATGAGTTTGCTAGTAGGATTAAGAAACACCTTATCTTTTATTCAGTACTCAGAAAATAATCTCTGTTTCAGCTGAAATGAAAGTGGGCCTCATAAATAAAAAGAGAAAATCCAACAATGAACCAACCAAAGACCTCTACATGCTATTTATATTGCTAAGAACAACAGTGGGAAGAAGTACTGCAACTAGATTGAATAGACTATTACGTTATTTCTTTTACTTTGTAATAGAACACAAGTATTTAGAATGCAATCAGGATGCTCTGAAGTGAAGACAGTATAATTCCCACCGTGAGAAGCATCAAATAATAATTTAAAAGAACTGTGGAAATTAAAATGCACTAATTTGAGAAATATAATCTAGGCTACCTGAGAGCAGCAAAGTGATATTACACTGAGAGCTGTGTTTTGCAGCCTTTTACAGGGGACTTCTGGGGGGTTTTGAGACTGGGATGCTCCCTTGCCTGATGCCCAAGCAGTGCCCTGGAGGCAGAGGCAAGCTTTCCTGGGGATGAACTCCATGGCCTGTCCAGGACCATCCACCTGGATGTTCCACATTTTCATCTGCACTGCTTGTGAATCTAACACCCAGATGAACCTTGCAGGTAATCCTCGGAGTCCATCTTGTTCCTGGCAAAATGGCAATATTTTGGTTCAGAATAACATAGATACCCTCCAAATAGTCTGATAAGGAAAGAAATGGCTTTCACTTAGGGTCCTGCAGAAAGCATAAAGACAGAACTGAGTGGGAGGAGAGAAATGGGAGGGATGGAGGGCATGGGTGTCCCAAACCAAAGTTTATTTAATGCCTAGCTGGCCTCTGGCTTGCCTGCGAGGTGGAAGTTGACCTCAGGAACTGCAGGTTTTGGAATTGCTCTCACTGAGGAACAGCTAGATCAATTCAGCTCCATACACACATTTCACTCTTAAGCTGGGGACACACTTGCCGAGATTTAGCCTGATGTGAATAAAAACGGCCACATTATAAAACACTCAAATAGGCAGGTCTTAATGGGAGAGCTGAAAGACCCTATGACCATTCAGTGTGACTTCCCAGTTGGGTGCCACTCTCTTAAACAGTGAGAGCAAACAGGCCTTTGGAAAAAACCCATCTTTATAAAAATAGTTAATTATAAAGACTCATGATGTAACATTAAATGCCTTTGGAAAGTCAGATTTTCTTTTCTTTTCAGAGGTTTTAAGAAAGGCACCTGAGAGACAGGATTGAACAGTATTCTCTGGAGGTTAAAATAAACAGCACAACTATTATACTGAGACCTAGATTATACACTTGCATTGCTTATGAGTTTCAAGGAAATTAGGCTCCATTGTGTGTTATTGTGAAAATGTTCATTTCTGATTGAGGAGAGTAGTGCTGCAGCTTTCCAAATAACACACCTACAGTTGAAATAAGGGTTCCTTTGTTTTACTTTAGTAATAAAAATAAAGATTTATTAATAAATTCCCTGATCAATGACAGCCATATTTTTAACATAAATGCAAATGTAAATGTTTTATGGCTTTTCCATGAAAAAAAAATCTATTGGAACATAACATTTAGGTAGGAAATCTTACTGTAAAAATAGTATCTGAAAAAGAAAGCGTTTCAATTCTGTTTGCAAAAATTTATTTCCCAGAGTGTGAACATCTATTGGATTATCACTGGTATAAACTGAATTCACATTCTTCTAAAATAATTAATTTAGCAACCTTATGTATGGTTTATAGTTATCTTATATGGAGCCTCATCACCAAACAGTAAAAATATGAAAAGGTGTCATCTATAAACCCTCTTTTCGTAGATTAATAAATTATTAAGAGTGATTCATCTGTGCAGATCCTACTTTCTTTTTTTGGCTTCTCCCCAAATGCATATTTTTTGAAGGCATGAGCAGAAAAAATGTTATCTGGTTTTAATCTGGCTAAGGAGAAAATCAAATCCATCATTGTACACCTCTCAGAAAAAAAAAAAATTCCACAAACCACCAAATAATTTTTAAACAAAATCCCTAGTCAACCACTTTGCAACAGGTGACTTGTCTGATATCATATAGACACCTCACTGTGTGTTTCTTGGAAAAATAAATAAGCATGGCTAAAAAAGAAACTGGATAACTGTAAATTTTGAGATACCTTGCAAGAAAAGTTTTACTAGCAAGGTTCTGTCAGTTCTCTGTAGACCCCAAAGTCTTATCTGAGCATGGAAAATATAATTTTGGATGTCTCTAATATGTAAGTTAATAGACAGGAGAAAAAAACATACTGATTGTGCTCAGATGTTCAAAGGTGTAATAACTAACTGCTATTCACTAAATAATCACTGAAGCTAAAGGGCAATATTTTATTAGACTTGATTTATGTAAGCAGCAAGTGAAGCTGTAGAAGAAACAACATTATAGAAAATAACCATGAACCAAGTGAACACGAACTAATCCCATTTGAGACACAAATAGAACAGCTAAGACTAATAAATTGAAAAGCTTAAGTTTGATTAAATGTGGCAGATAATTTTCATGAGACTGCACTGGGGAATATAAAGCCTCAGTGCAGAGGAGGGTCACAAAGCTGTTTGTAACATTAGGAGTTTGTACCAGAAGTGACATGGAAAGATTTTTGAAAGGAAGCACTGGATGTAAACAGATAAATAACTACCTTACTGATATTGAGCCTGGGCAGTCAGACAGAGAGCCTCTAAAAAACAAAAAATTTTGATGGTTGAAGAGAGCCGTGTGTTATAAGTGAAAAATCATAGTGCTGAGGTGAGAATTGCTAAGTCAAGCTGACTCATAACTCAGAAAGAACACTCAAAAAAAGCCACAAAGTTCTTCAGCTGCATATTTTTAAAGAAAATAGTGAAAGACAAGGCGAAGTGGATACAGATTCAGAATATGTAGGTATTACTCAAAACTCAAATAAATACTGCAACTTTTTTTCAGTAGATGAAACGAGGTTGCATACAGAGATTAAGACAAGACTAATAGCAGGAATACATCTGGCAATGGATGCTGGAGGCAGAAGTAAAACTACAAGAGGTTCCTGTACTCAACAAGGGATAAATGTTTTCCCAGGATTTTGGCAGAACATTTGCTTGTCCAACAGTATATTTCTTCTACAAAAATATAAAAATGTGATAATATCATAAAGCTGGATATTAGCAAATATATGTGTATTTAAGGGGAGGGGCAAGGAGGCAAACTGTTGGTAAAACCATTTTTGCATGCATGGATGAGACCTCTTGTGGAAATGTTTAATCTTGCTGATGCCTTTCAGCTCTGCTGGGTTGTCAGAGGTAATTCAACTTTGCTGTCTTCTGAGGGCATGAAGGGCCTCAAGTGTTCTATCTCTTTCTAATAAATAAACACTCCATAAGGTAAAATTTTAATAGTCTTTCAATAGATGTTGAGGGGTTTTGTGGCAATCAATACTAGTTTAACAAAAATGTATTGTACAGGTGACTGAAAGAAAAGCCAGGATATCAATAGGGAATAGGAAAGACGTTTGGCTAAATTTCTCAAAGCTGGGACAAAAGTCTCAGAAGACTCAATAAATACAGAAAAGAATTGGTCTGAACAACAGGATATGAATAAAAAGTTTTCAGTTTCCCAAAGGAGAGCAGAGAGAGTTAATCCCTATGAGTTACTTTGACCCTTCCAATTGTATATATTTCTCATGTAGGAATTGAATTTTACATGAGTGATGAGATCATCCAAAGTAAAACTAATAGCGGTAATAAAAGGATCCCACAAGGCCTGAAATTTATGTTTTGGAGTGGAAGGAAATCTCTGATTTGGGAGCAAGGAAGAAGACTTCCTGTTTGCAGACTTTTCAAGGGAACTCTTGCACTGTTTTCTTCAGCCCTGGCTTCCCTTGAGTAGGAGATGTTGCAGTGGGTGGGTTGTGTGGTGGTCTGGATGCCCATGAGTGGATATTTCACTGCCCTGGCTCTGTGCCTGCTCTGTGCACCCTCTGGGGCTCTCACGGGGTCAGAGCAAACCCAACAGGACAGAGGAGGAGGCAAGGAAAATTTAGGTCACTCTTCCCAAGCAATAAGTGTAGGAAATTTTGATTCTGGACTCCTCTGGTGATTTCTGGAGCAATTATTTTATTTCTTAGCATCTTAATGCTATCTGTGCAAGAAAAGGGGCAATAATACCTGCTTTGTCTCCTGTAGATAGACTGTAAACTTTCAGACACAAGGACTTCTATTTTTCTGTGTAAAGAGCACCTGGAAAAAAGCAACGTTGTTATCTCAGCTGGAGCCTCTTTTTGTTACTATACTACAAATAAATCCTACATGCATATTCGCCTTTAGACGTCCAGGAAAAGACGACTTCTTTCTATGAGAGAACTCCTGCTGTGTATGCAGGAAAATTCACTAAAGTCTAGAGGTTGTTTATGCTCATTATCAGTAGCTACATCACTTTCTTTTCCTCAGAGAAACTCAGAAGGATGAGGAAAAATCAAATACCCCAAAGTAAGGTATTCAGATAAGACTAAAGGCTGGTATTTCTTGTCTTTGGATTAAAAATATAATTTTCTAAGTGATATCTCAAGTATGCAGAGGCTGCAGGTCATACCACCAGTTATCTTTATACAATTCTCAATGTAAAGTCTTTTTCTCCTGTGTTTTCCTTTTCCTGATCAATTTTTTAAGTGTTTTTATCCAAATCATCATATGAACACCTCTTCCCTTCCTTTCCATGTTAAGAGTGAGAGGCAACAGGACAAACCTGGTGAGGAGCATCAAGGTGAGAACTGCAGAAGAAGAGACTTTTCCTAAATATTTCCTGAACATAAGGATTCTGAGGGCCATATCCTGTCACCCTCTGCCTGAACAGCATCATTTTCTCCAGTGCACAGCCAGTGGAACTGCAGTCCAGCAGGGAGCAGCAGGGATTTAGGAACTTGCCCATATGGGATAAAAAGGGTTCCACTGTTGTGCAATGAAGGGGAGGCTGAGGTTGAAGGGAAGCTTGACTTGTGACTTGACAGTATTCATGGGGACCTGAGCCCTGCAAAATGCAGAGCCCACATGCCATCCCTTAGTATACAAGCAGCCACCATCACCTTCTGGGTTGTAATGAGTTTTAAGTATCTTATGCTTCATGGAAAATTTGCTATCTTTTAGGAAAAAAACCCAGCTCCTTCCACTGGTAACAAGGAAACCTGTGTGAATTCCTGCCAAACTGTTTTGTGACACACTGCTAATAATGATAGCCAATGGTTATTCTGCACTTTGAAAACATGATTTCTTTTGCTTATCATATTTCCAAAGAACACTAAATCCTTAAGTGTTTAACACCTAACTTGATGAGGGAACCCTTTTTCATTTTTTATATGATTATATAAATATTATATGATATATATGATATTTTTATACAATAATTTAACATGATACATTTTATTGTAATTATTTAACAGAAGCTAAATATGTTAATTTTTATAGTCTACAAGAATTTTTGAGGTTCTGATCATAAAAGACCCAGTTTGACAGTGAGGCTGACACAAACATGTCTTTTGTGAGGTTTTGCATTTTTTTCTTGTAAAGAAAACCTGCAGGATGGCAGTAACTGAACTTGTAGATAGGATGAAAAAATTTGGTGAAAATTGTATGAAAATCTATTTGTTCTTGGCAGAGGTTAAATGCACCAGCAACCTGGTCCCCCTTTAGGGAAAAGATCAGGGAGAAGAGAAACATTAAACAGCTTAGCTCAGTCTAAGCTTTGATGAAAGTAAAATTTCTGGGCCAACCTGAAATAACTAAGCCCCCTTCCAATGTAAAACTAGGGATGACTTTAAAGAAATATTTTCTCCCAGGGAAAAAATAATCCTTAAGATTTCTCAGAGACTCTAGTGTTGAATGTGTTTCTGATTTTACCCACTTTCCCCACAGACCATCAGCTGCCTCTCAGCATTTCGAGTGAGCTGATTAAAATATGAAGGAAAAAGAAGGTAGGAAAAAAAATCAGTTCACTAAATACTTACAAAACCCCTTGACTTTTAATAGGAAAAATCCATAAATAACAGAAATTCCACTGCATGTTTCTTTTAAAATCCTCTTTCACGCCTTCCTGTCAGATGAGGAGACTCACAGCCAACTACAATCTGATGCAGGGCTACAGCACAAACTGTGGACAAAATTCAGGACTGGAAGAAAATCTCCATGCTTTTAACAGAGGGGTTAACTTTTAACTTTTAACAGCCTTTTAACTTTGCCTTAAGTGGGGTCGGCTCTCCATTATGTTGGAGTCAAGCCCTAATTAGTGGCTCTCCTTTGGCCCAAAGTGCTGCAAAAACTCCTAGCCTTTTGCCTGGTGGGTATTCTGATTGACAGGAGCATCATCACGGACAGATACTCCACTGAAACTGTACAATCCCCCAAAGCTCCTGGTGCCCAGAGTTTTGCACAGGGCCTCTGGCAGGGTGTGAGGTGCATCCGGATGAGAAGGTGGGTGCAGCATGCTCCTGTTGCTCAGCTGCAGATTGAGATCCAGTTGAGGCAAATTAGATGATGTGTTCATTTTCTGTATGTTTTCCTAATGCTTTCTGGGTTCTGTAAGCATTGCAGATGGCACATCCTGAGAGTTTAACGTCACTGATACACACTGCTCGGCAGAAGATGACTTCTAGCCATATGCTGGTTGCCAGTGTTTTGTAGGATGCCCCTGGGGAAGCCCACCTGGTTCCATTTCAGCCCCACACACCCATTAATACTCGCCCACTTTCAAATGACACAGATTTCAGTATCAATCTGCTAAAAGCTGCCTTTGAGCGTAGAAGTACTTGCTGAAGAGTAAAGATGAATTGCAGCTGCTGTAGTCAGTTTTCAGTGTCTACATCTGTGTAGCCTGAAGAGTTAATAGCTGGGGGATGATAGTCATCTTCTTGAGAAAAATGGTAGGGAATGAGTGAAAATACTGGTGAATTGTAGCCTTTCCCCTCCCCATCACTGCTATCTATTATTGCCAGGGTTCCTGCTGAGTCCTCTGGACTACTTCTGTGTTTGGGGGCAGTATTTCAGATGCCTTGGGATATCAGCTATCTTTACATGTATTCATAGACACAGACTGACACACTGGTAGCTGCCTACTGCTGAAGGTATATGGGAAGAGACAGCAGGCAGTATTTTTAGAGTCTCTAAGCTTCACTCTGGCTAAGATTAATTCACACTTTTTATCTTCCTTTCCTTCTGGCTCTGTTCAAAGTTTGCCACATTTCCTTAGCACTCAGATTGTTCTTGGGCTTTTTATTTATTATTATTACATTTTAGTTGCTAGGACTCAGGTACTCAAGGTAAAGCTAGAGATGGCAGCTAATCATTTGATTGATAATACCACCATTAAATTTAACTTTGGGGATTTTTCCATGAAATAAGTTGTTCTTAAACTCATGACTGAACCTCTCTGAGATGGTAAACAGCCCTGTAAATTTAATACAGACATTAAAATCACTAAAATAGTGTCAAAGACCTAAGCAAGTGAGTCTGCTTATCTGCTGAAGGAATTTAATAACTCAGAAATCTACGTAACTGACATTGGTTCTAATTGTAATTAAATCACATTCCAAAATTGAGCAAATAATTCCTGCTCATGCCTCAGTTATCTCTGAAGTGGATAGGGGAGTGTTCACTAAGCATTCAGACATAAAGGCTCCAGCATTTCTTATTAGGGAGATGAAAGTTGTTGCCTGGCTGCTGGCCCCACTTTTCTGCCAGAGCTACTGACCCTGCACAGTGGCCAAAGGGCAGCCCATGGACCTGCCCCTCTGCTGTGGGAGTTTGCTGTTCATTGCATTAGGTTAGAGCATTATTTGGGTTTATACTGAGTTCCACAAAGCATGTGGAAGTCTATGGAACAGTAGTTTTAATTACTAGTTTTTGAAATGGAGGAGTAAAAATTTTGCACAAGAGGTCAGAACAAGGTCCCTGTTTTACTGACTCGAATAAGTATTGATTTGTTGGAATCCTCAGTGGTACAGCTGAGGATTATCTATATAGCTATATAATGTGGTTGTGTTTGACATCTTTCAGCTGCCCTAATGAAGGTCCAGAGTGTCACAGGGTGCCAGAGAATAAGTGCATGAACAGTTACAAGGTTATGTTTCATGTGTTGTTCAGCTACTTAATAAAATGGCAAAAGGCTTTCCACACACTCAGACGACAAAAAGCCTTCTAAAAATTAAAACCTCTGAGGACTAAAAGGAATATATGAACTTCACCAATACATCAATGGAAATGGCAGAGGAAATTCCTCTAAATGTCTTCAAGCAAGGGTTCCTTTAAATAAAAAGGAACATGGTGTGTGACAGAGGTGAAATAATGGTCTATCAAAAGATAATGAAGCTGGAGTCTGACAACAAGAATGAAATGTCAGGATGACAAGCTGATATGGCAAAGCAATGTGGTGCATACCTATGAGCAAAATGGCACTGCATATGTTGGGACAGGAGGTTAAGGAGAAAGTATGACTGGGGGCTCTGATGGTACAGCAAGGTATTTGTTAAAAATTGAAAAGGAAGGAGTAGTGCCATGCTGCATTTATCTGGAGGTTTATTTGGAATTTAACCCCTTAACCAACATATGAGGAGCAAAGAGAGTTGCAGTCTCTCTTACATCATTTTTGATGCAAAATTAAAGGGCATATAAAGACCTGCCTCTCTAAAATTCTCCTTAACCCAACAACAGTTCTCCCTGTGGAGCACATGTCTCTGTCTTTGGTCCATTGCTCTAAGCAGCCCTTGACAGAGGTGTTGCCAACACCTGCAGTCTCTGTATTACAGGCAGCTGTCACAAACAGCTTTTGCACAGTCTTGTTGTGAATCTTTTTGACTGCCACTGGCTAAAAGATGTTCACTCTTTCTCCCAGAGTTTCATTCCTAGGAGACACTGCTTCATAACATGAGAGTGAATGCTGCAAGTGGTGTAAGAGAAGGGAGAAAAAGAAACCTGTTCAGGAAAACATTCATTTGCCTGGTGAGAAAGAGCAGTGTCCCAGCCTGAGCCCTGGATTTTCCCCTGTGCTGGGCTCCTATTGCAGAGCTGTGCAAAGACATAGAAGATTTGCCCAGACACATTTTAGCCTAATAGTTGTTATTTAGGAATGAAAGAAAAATATTTGGCTGTCAGCTGTAACTAGAAAATTATAATCAGTAATCAAATAGCTACCACCTCCTTTCCCCCAAAGTTAAGCAAGCATTAATAATTAGCTGTAGTACACGGGTGTAATTCATTACAACAACTGATTATTTGTAAATGTCCATAACATTTTGCCACAGCAATTAGTCATTCTTGTTTTACTTATCTGAATTCTTACACGACAACCATGAAATTGTAAAATGTAAGTATTGACAGCATTGACAGTTGGCTTAAGCTATTTTGTTTTTGAGGGCAGGTTCTAGAAAGATCACAAGTTACTAAGCACAATGTTAGCTTACCACCCAAGTAAAAAATAATACACTCAAAGAGCAAAAATATAAATATAGATTTTTTTTTCCTTTCAGGCAGAAATATGAATTGTAGTCCTTCATGAAACAACAAAGCTTTTTCTTTGAAAGAAAAACAGACTATTTTGTCCGTATGCAATTCAGACATGAACTCAACAGTGACCAAAATGCCCCCTCACATGTTGAACTGATTAATTCTTTGCCAGGAGGGATCATGAGAAACCTGGATCTAAAAGGTTTTTTAAAATGTCATTTGTCTACAAAGCCTGCTGTAGGTGGTTTGGTCAGTCAGAAACCTGATATCTATTCTCTAGTAAATACCAGAGAAGAAGAAAAGCTGTATGTTTCATTACAATATGTGGTCCACTCTGATTTGTTCCTCCTGCTTGTGTTTCCTGTCTTAAGTATATTTGTTTTCAGATGCAAGACAGGTAGCAAAGAAGAACAAGCTTCACAGTATAGAGTGGGTGGGCGAAAGGGACCTGCTGGGATGTGAAAACCTGCTGAGCTGGGTGCAGATCTGCTCCTTCAGGTGTCTCAGACCCTGTGCTCACCTCTTTGAGGAACTGAGGAAATAAAATAAAAGCATAATATGAGTGCTTCCAATACAACTGGTGAATATATTAAAAACTTGTTCCTTGGGACAAGTAATTAGGATTTGTAGGTATTTTTTACATAATTCCCACACTGGGCTAATTTCTTCTGGGGAAAATTTCACAAGAACCTAAGCGAACCATGAGTTCAGTTTTTAAACTTGACTTGTAATTGTACACAGAATCCAAAATGCCTAAAGATAGTAACACTGTTATAAACAATTTTGCATTGCAAAAAGCATCTTAGTGGAAAATGAGAACTTCATATTCCTCAATACTATTTAACACTCCTAAGTTGTGGATATTTGATGCAAGGACACCATCAACACCCACAAGCAGCTGTGCAGCTGGTACCCACATGGCTGCCCAAGGTGGGATGGTTTGTCCTGCTCTCTACTCTGTGCTGCCACAGAGAGGGGTTCCAGCACCTCCTCGGTCCTTTTGTGACATCCCACTCACCAGGGCTGGACTGAAGCAATTTGCAAGGATATTTAAGCTGTCATGAAATTACCCGTGCCAACTTGGACAGTGGCCCCCAGGGCACTCCCGCCTCACACCCATTCTCACTGTCCCCTAAGCACACAGATGCCTCAGATGGAAGATGGCCTCGTGTCTGTTATTTGGATTTTTTTCTGTCTATTGCTTGTGGGAGGCTATAATGCTTCTCTCTTCTGGGTAAATTATGGAAACTCTTGTGCAAAACAAGATAATGAATGCCTGGAATATTTTGTGGAGTAAACAGTTGCACTGAATTTACAAGACTTGCAAGGACGTTTAGAGTGCAGCCTAGACACCTGAATGTTTCTTGAATATTGAGTATCATGAAGCTACAAATCAGGGTAGTTTAGGCCTAGTTTTCATATGAGGAAGGAAAATTCAAATGAATTCTTATTAGAATTTTTTATCCATCTTTAGTTACAAAACTAATAAAGCAAAAGCAGACTAAGCTAAAAGAAAAAACTGTATCCCCTCATGTGAAGATAATGTCTGAGCCCCAGTACACATGACTATAACACCTATGATTTAGTTTGGGCCTGTATTTTAAGCTTCACATTTCACTTTTAGGTCAACATTTTCTCACCACATTGGACTCCTAACAATTACGTAGAACATTTGCAAAAATACACTGAGTACATGCAAAAGTGAAAAATAATGAGTCTGCTCCCAGATGCCTTTTATCAGCCTGTTTTTCCTGACACATTGGATGTGATGCACAGCCAGCTTCTCTAAAAGCGGGCTGAGAGCTCCCACACTTGATAATGCTTTCACAACTCTTGGACAGAGTCCTAACATTACTAAACTCAGTTCCTTGTTTATTCCCATAAAGCCAAGATTTTACCTTCAAAATATGTTATTTCAGTTCATTTACAAAACAAAAGTTTTCCTGATGAAACATACAAATTTAAAGTTCATAATAAATGAAAACTGTATTTACAGATCTTATTGCTTCATTATGATAATAAAAGTGCAGAGTCCTTAAACATTGTTCATTTTCTCTGTCACAATCACAAAAGGGCAAAGAGAATTTTCAAGCTAGATTTTGTAGGCTTAAGGATCTTCTAAATGGTTTGATTGTAGAAAATTACCTTGCATTTTATGAGCAGAAGTTAAGATTGATTTTAAAATAAATAGAGTCATTTCAGGATGGCAAAGTTTGTGAAATTGAAGGAAGTGGTCCGTAAAGTCAACTACACTGACGTGTTCAGAGGTTTGAATGTGGAGGAGGCTTGAACTCTCCTCTAATCAAAATCACAAAACCTAGAAGGAATTTGCCAAACAAGCAGAGGGAGAAAATTGTAAGAAAAGGTTCCCAAAGATATTTGAGTCAACAACTGCCTGTGAATGATGGTAGGAGTGAGCATATCCAGCAAACAAAAATTATTACAGGGACATATCAGGAAAGAAGTTGATTCATACAGATCAGAAGCACAGGAAAAAGTAAAACCCACCAAATATTAGGGTGAAATAAGCCTTCTAAAAAATGTTAAAACATAATGAGAAAATTATTTAGCTTTCAAGTGATGGGCTCGAAAAAAACACAGGTGGAATACATTCAATATGGGACAGAGGTTCAAGTTGACTAAGAGTAGCTCAAATTCAAAAGTATTTTTTAATCCAGAAAGAGAAGGAAAATGGCTCCTAAGAATCAGAAGTGGCAGCAGAAAGCAGAAAGAAAGGGAAAAAATCAGCTGGCAGTAGGATTTTTTCCCCCATAATTCTGAAATATCTCTGAAATAGCACATATGCTCCTTCAGGCATGGAGGGAGCAGAGCACGTGTCCCTGAGCTCTCTGGGATGTCCCTAATCGAGCAGATGGGAACTCAGCCTTGGAACCTTCAATCTCAGACACTTTCCCAGACCTTGTAGCATCAAGGAGGAGCTGCCTGTGGAGTTGCTCTGCACTTCTGTTTGCAGGAAGCAGGTGGGTGAGAGTGTGGGATAGAGTCTGTGCACTCCCCAGCCCGAGGGGAGGTTGAGTCTCTCACTGTAGGGCACTGGTTTCTGAACACAGGTCAGAGACCGAGGGCTGAGGGAAGGATGATGGAGCCAAAACTGAGCTAGAGGATACAATACAAAGACTGGGCACACACCACAGGCAAGAACAAAGAATTTGGCACAGGAGAGCCTTAGAGGACAGTTCTGGAGTTTCTTCTGCTCTCTCAACATACCCTGTGATTTCTCTGCGTAAGACCAGCACCAAAAAACAAGTAAAGGATTTGAAATTTGTCAGTAAAAGCCAATTTTTTAGTCCCACTCAGTAGAAATTAAGAAAGTAGCAGTGTTGATTTTCCTGTATTTTAACTATGTACATTTAAGGTGTAGCCTACCCAGTGTTGTGAATATAAAACTATGGCACCACAGATGAATAACTAGCTTTTCAGGCTAATGGCTCATTTAGTAGCCTGCTATAAACAAAACTTAAGGAGCATTCAGTAGAGGAAGAAAGGATTTTGAAAGAATTGATAATGAAAAATAGAAGTAAATGGAACAGAGGACAGGATTCAACAAAACCTGCCAAAGAGCTGTTCATCTCTGACTAAACTGATATTTAAATATTGATAAGGTTACTGGTTTTCTGGGGAAGTGAAAAATAGTACACGTACAAGATCAAGGAGTGAGATCCAAAATATGCACAGATAGCATGATGTCTAAATATTGCACTTGTAATTGCATTAACTTTCAGGTGTCAGGGTGTAGTCTCCTAATTAGTATTTGTACAGTGAAGTGGCACTATGGACATTTATGATCAATTGTACAGTTGTATACCTGAGAGGAAACTGCATAGAAGCCATGATGTCCTTGAGGGGAACAGAAAAAGCTAATTAGTAGAAGGTACAAGAGATGTGTTCAATGCAGTCTTTCTTGCCTCATTTTAGTACATCTGTAAACATGGGCCTCATGGTATGAATCCTTTCTCAAGGCTTGCACACCTAAACTGTCTCTTTTGGAACCAAGCAAGGGAACAACACTCTTTTTCAGTTTTCCTAAAGAAAACCTCTGGGTTTTGTAGGGAGTGTTGCTTCTTCTCCCCATGTTTAGTTAGCCGGAAGGTTTTCTTCCTGATTGTGGCACTTCTCTGCAGTTTTCTGATGTCCCATGTCTGCAGTTTTCATGCCCAGGCACATGCTCTTTCTGTCCCTCTTGTTTGCATTCTGTTACAGGACAGGGAAGGGTGAGGCAGCCTGTGGGAAGGCAGAATAATGTGGTCTTCTCCCATCCAGGAAGAACTTTCTTATCCTATTTGCAATGTGCTGCAGTGCTCTCCTGAGTTTTCAAATTAGGCTACTTACAGCAAGTTCTTCTCCCTGGAAAACTGCAGGATTCTCCTAGTCAAAGTCCCAGAGGCAGAGGTGTCCCAGAGACAGAGAGGCAGCAATCCCCAATGGCTGGGAGAAACAGCCATGCTAATCAAGATCTGTTCCTCTGTTTCAACACGTCTTGAAAACGCAGAGGAGAAACCAGCCTTTATCCAGCCAGTGAATGTAGCAGAGAAACAATCTGTCCTGTTGCCTTCTGAAGACTGCTTCATCTCCTGGTCAGTGGCACTCTGCTGGACAGAGAGCATCCTGCTTTTCAGTCACGTCTGAAGACCCTCTGGCTACTATGGTCAAAGGTCCTCTTTCAATCTTTTGAATCTGTAATTGGTCAGATTAGAGAGAAGGACAGATGACAGGGAGGAGAAACAGGGGAGGGAGGGCAGTATGGCAAAGACTTGGATAAGCCCTTAGAAACAGGTCAGAACTCTGGCCAGCTCTCTCAGCCTGTCTATTCTTGTAAAAAAAAGAGGAAGGTTCACACCAAAGGCTCCACACATCTACGAATTTGTTAGAAATGCCAAAATATTTTGAGCTGATTTGCTGTGAAAAAGACCTGTGGGGTGCTGGAGCCACGTTACTGACCAGGGTCCTTGAAGAATAAGGAAGCACCTCAGAGGAGTGATAAATAAAGAGCTGTGGCCTTCAGCTGTTGACCCATCCCTTCAGGATGGGGTATCTTGCATGCCTCAGCTGGTTTCCTTGCAAGACCATCTCAACGTTTGGGTGCCAGACATGTCTGGACATCAGCTACTGTCTCCTCATATTCCCAAGAGGGGATAATATAAGAGAACCAGATGTATTGATCTTCCCAACCCTTTAGTGAATTTAACACCCACGAAGGAAGCTCCTCATATGGTAAATGCTGAAACTAATTGCTTCATCAAGTTTTTTTTCTCTTAATTTTATTCTCTGTGCAACCAGATTCAATTCTGAGAAAGCTTTTAGCTGTTTTAAAACTGCATGTCTGATGGTTAAATATTTTGCAGAAAAATGTTGCATACAATCTCTTTGTAACTGTGAAAGAGTGACTTCCTTCAATGATAGTGTTTCATTTGCTCTAGGTCAGTGTTCTTGTTATCAAAGCCCATCTGCCATGTTTCCTTTGCCTTCTGCTCTCCTTATCTGTGAAAATTATGCTGTTCCTACCCACAGAGAGGCCATCAAAAGAGGCCAGGATTAAATAGAGGAAACAATTTAGGCATGGGCAATATCGTCTACATGTCTTTGTCAACTAACATTGTTTCAAAAAAGGCATTTCTCAAAGTGGCTCCTAGGAGATTTTTGCTCACCCCAGTTGCTACGGGCTTTTATTCATTGTCAGCATCCCAGAATACGTATGTCATGAGGAGGAGCTTGAAGAAGGAGATAAGAAGTATCTTTCTGGATTGATTCAGGGAGTGTGAGCAAAAGGATCAGCGAGGGAAATTCGCCTGAAGCTTTACAGATACACCAGCAAAAAAGAGAGAAATATGCATTCAAGATGGGCAAAACTGGAGCGGGAGAGCCAGAAATTATGTGACAGGAGACATGATAGATTTAACTATTATGGTAATGCTGCTTTGGTCTGCTAAAAGAAAATTTAAAGCTGTACGTATTTTTGTAGGCCATTTGCTTTACGTCAAGTTTTTTCAGCTATGCCTTGATGTAGGGCAGGATGTTCTGCATAGTGATACTGAGAAATTCTGTTTGCCTACAGCTTTCCAAAGCTGCTACTAGATAATTTCTTAATCCATTACCAGGATGGAGACTTGACATATTCACTTGCATTAATTAAACAGATGGGTCATTTTTCAACAACCCTCCAGGACTTGTTGAAGAATCCGATGGAACAGTCCCGTATTTTTTTTTCCTTAGGAAATAATAGGAAATGAATGTTGCATAGATTATTTGCATATTTAGTTAGTTGTCCATTTAAAAACATTTACTCACAACTTTTTTTCCTCTTATTCTTGATGATCAAAACATCAGCTGTTCACTCATAAAAAATTCCCTTTTGAAGGGGAAGAGTCCCTATTAAAAGCAAATACTTTTATTGTTATTATGAAATTATAATTAATGTACTATTTATATTTTCTAATATTTTGCAAATTCTTTATCAAAATTATTTTTAACATCTTGACAGAAACTCTGCATTTCCTGAAAATGGTTCCTTTATTTAGAAATGAAACCTTTCTTTCTTGCACATTCTGAAAATAGATTTATTATGTTGAGCACTATTTTCCAAAGCATACAATGTAAATGATTGTCACATGTCTGTGCTATAGACTCAAGCTCATGAAAGTGTAGTGAAAGTGTAGCAGGGATCTGATGCCTGTGTTAATATGGATTTGAATACAAATGTGATTAAGGAAGCACAGCTGATTTCCTGAGATGCTCAGGACTCCTTTGATAATGCCTTTGCTTAGAGTGTTACTTCCAGGAGGGCTCCAGGAGGTACAAGGCTTTCTACATGTCCTTCTTTCCTCCAGTTGTTCCCAAAGAAAACATTTGTCTTGAAAAATACCCTCCCTCTTGTTTTTATCAGTAACATTTGCTTTTTAAAAACTGTTTATCAAACTGTACTGCAAAACACTCTTCTTGTATATGCAAATAAATCTGGAGCATGACATGTTTCTCAAATGTGACACTGGCTCTGCCTTGAGGAAGTATAAGGTACCTAAGCTCACAATGAACCGTGAAGAAAACAAATCTTGCACTACTTTTTGAACTTTCATAGTAGTTTAATTTGAGAACACATTCAGGTTATGATAACTGGAGCAGAATTTCCAGCAGATATCTGCTACAAACACAATCATCTCTTTCTTTCTGTGCTCTAAAAGATTTTTTGATGATCTCTTGTTTTTCACTGTGGATGCTTTCAAAGAAAGAAAAATCCCCCTGAACTTAGGAATCACCAACTCTCATAGGGCAATATGTACTAAGGAGGAGATTTTTATTAGGTACAGCCAGATTCTAGATTCATGCTACAGGGTATGAGCAAAGTTTGATCCTCTCCAGCTTTGCAATGTTTTTAGTTAGCCCTCTTGCTTTTATAGGCAATTTACTAACATGGGACAGAATATTTTTTTCATCACTTGGACCTTTTCAGTATTTTCCAAGGGCTTGCCCTCTGATTAATGAGCACATTTTCAAGTCTGAAGATCTCAAAGTATCTGTTTGAAAAAAAACCCTAACTATTAATTCTCCCTTTAAAAAAAGAAAATTATAATTATTATTAACAGACAGGATTTCAAAACAAATTAAGTAAACTCAGTTGCTCATCTTGGCCTAATTATTTTTGGAGATTTTCCCCATATGAGAGTTGGTAAAAATCAGGCAAATATTTTGCAATTTGGTCACTTTACCCTCTGTGGGGTCCTCTCCAGGGCCTTTCCAGGGGCTGGGCTCCTTTTCCATGGAGGCACAGTAGGATACATCGACCAACCATTGCATAGCCTAATGTTTTAGGCTAGTGTGCCCTGCCTCTTACAGCCTCGTTCTATTTTGTTACCAGTGGACGTTTTATTGGATGGGGTTGAAGACGCAGATGTAGGAGGACACTTCGGTTCACAGTGTTTGGAGCTCATTTTGCCTTTTCACAGCTGGGCTGCCTTTGGGGGACCTGGCAGCTGCAGTGATGTAAGCAGAGCCCTCGGCGGCTCCCGGCAGGAGCTGTCCTGGGACAGCCTTCCCGCAGCTCCGCTCCCCTGGGCCGTGTCCGGATGGGCTCTGCTGCCGGTCCAGGGAACGAGAGAGCCCGCCCGGCTTACCCCGCTCCCTCCCTGGCCGTGCCTGCTCTGCCGATGTGCAGGGGTGAATCTGCAGGCTCCGGGAGCCCGCCGTGCCCCGCAGGCTGGGCTGTGCGGTGCTGGGAGCTGCGGGAGCTGTGCCCGGGCACAGGAGTGAATCTGCAGGCTCCGGGAGCCCGCCGTGCCCCGCAGGCTGGGGTGTGCGGTGCTGGGAGCTGTGCCCGGACACAGGAGTGAATCTGCAGGCTCCGGGAGCCCGCCGTGCCCCGCAGGCTGGGGGGTGCGGGGCTGGGAGCGGCGGGAGCTGTGCCCGGACACAGGAGTGAATCTGCCGGCTCCGGGAGCCCGCCGTGCCCCGCAGGCTGGGGGGTGCGGGGCTGGGAGCTGCGGGAGCTGTGCCCGGGCACACCGCCTCCTGCTCCTCTCCTCCGCAGAGATGCTCTGTGCCCTCATCCCCGCTCCCTGCGTGCTCGTGCGATGGCCAGGGACAAACAACCGAACCATTGTTGTGTTACTCAATGCAGAGAAAAACCACCCCGGCTAATCGTGTTTTGTGTCAAGGGAAAATAAAGTGGTTTTTTTTTAAACCCAAATGAAATCATGGTGTTTTAAGGATATTTGTGTCATCCTAAGAGAAAGATTCCATTAAGATTAAAACAAAGGCTTCTTTTTTGCTATGTAACCTTTGAAATAAAATTTGTTTTCTCAAGAGTCCTTCTTTTAAGTAGGAGTCTTTCTCTTAACTCCAGAGGAGAAAAACTGGTATTGTATTTCATAATTATTCATCGGGAATGTGTATTACACTAAATATGTGGCTATGTTTCTCACAATGAACAATGACTAATGTTACTTACCTAAAGAGATACACATTTTAAAGCTAATCAACTCTCTCTCTTTAAAAGCTTAAGAAAATATTATTATTTAAATTTAGAAGGATTATCCTTAATGCACTATAGCTAGGTAGCAGCAAAGTGTTGAATTCAACATAACCTTAGATAAAAATGGTTAACTATTTATTTAAGGCAGTGGATAAAATAATTCCTATATGTAACAAATGCGATCATAGATGAAATTAAAAATTACAGATGAAATTTTGAAATTTGCCTACTAAATAGGTTATAGCCACATAGATGCAAAGAATATAGGAGCTGCATAGCTTTTTATAATCTCTTCTTGTGCTGTTGTCAGTGCAGATGTTTGCAGTAGAAACAACTGCTCCTTGTGGGACTCGATACTACAGATTACTTCCTGGAAAATTTGGCACAGGGTGGTTTAGAGAGAAGTGTGCAGATTTTGGTTTTGAACTGGCAAGTGGGAGAGAAAGAGAAAACAAATCATGTAGTAAGTGAAACAAAAACACAGAGAACTTACACATCCCTTGCCAGCTTTTAGGGGAATGAAAGCACTTGAGATTTTGCAGTCTTACTGGAATAATTAGAACTACATAATATTTGGAATACTTAAGCCCAAGAAAATCTTGGGAATATTAAAAGGGTAATGTTAAATCTCCTGTCAAGGAAGGAAGAGCCTGCCCAGGCTTTGAAAGGATGCACAAAAGGGGTGATCTGTGGTCTGTGCTGGATGTGCTGTCTCATTGCTAAGAAATTCAGGAAGATGTGAGAAATACAGCCTGAATGAAAGCTAAAAGAAGATCCATCTGGAAGAAAAAAAAAGTGATGTACTTATTTATTTTTCCAGCTTCCTACAGGTCTGGAAATGCAGGTTTCCCAGCTTCCACTTTAGTCAAACCGATTTTATCACCTGGAGCTGTACAGTGTCAGACAAGGACAGTGTGTTGGCATTTATAGGGGAAGTTGTTTGCAGTGTCCCACCTGGCTGGTCCTGCTGCCAAGGGGTCAGTGACTGTTTAATGACAGAAACTCTCATTTTGAAAAGCAGTATGACAAGTGTGATGCCAGGCCTGTTTCTGATAGCTTTGTCATCTGCTGTGGGACTACTCACAAACTCTGCACATGGCTTTATGTACTACACACCACGATTAGTAGCAAAAACTGGACAGCTGGAAAATAGTCAGATCCATGGTGGCAACAGTGTGAGTGACCCCAGTGTCTTAATCCCTGAGCTCAAAGATGGGGATAGAAAGACTGCTGGCTCTGACCCACAGCTCAGGAACAAATGCATGTAAGGAGGATTACATTCAAGATCAGACAGACATTTTTGTTGCCTTTGATCTTGGTTTCATAGATGACAGCAGGTTGCTAAAATCTTCAAGGCTTAAGAGAACAGAGAGGATATTTCATAAAAGGTGGGAGTTACACCAGTAAAATGCAGAAGGGATGAGTGAGGTTACCACTGGTGCCTTTCAGCTGGCTGGCACTGGCCAGCACAGTGAGTCACATGTGGTGAGGGCTGTGCTCCAACTCTGCTCAGATTTCAGCATCCTTCCTTTCTTAGGACTGGATGAAACTGAATACTTCTAGAAAGTCACACTCTGACCGTGAATAAGAGATAGGTGTAATTCCAACAGTTGGAGGGAAAAGCTCTGCTCTTTTCTTTCATCCAGGGTATGCACCTTAATTTATAGAAAATCTGTCTCTCTTTTTACATTAACTGTTGTCATCAACAGATGTACAGGTATCAAGTAGAAACCCTTGATATGCTGATGTCAGACTGACCCCTGTGTCTGCAGCCATGGACCAGACTCTCACCAGCAGGCCCAGACCAAAATCTGTGACCTAAGTAAGATAAAGCAAGGATAAGATATCCTGCTTACCACCCTCATATCACTGTGGGGGCAAACACCTCTCTCTGCCTCTTAACTTAGAAACACACTTTGGACTAAAGTGTCAGTTTTTACTAATTCATATTTTCCAGTAAAGGAACTAGCCAGAAAATTCCTGGCCAGCTCCAATCACAGCATCAAGTCCCGTTTGCCAATATTTAGCTGAGACTAGAAAATGTTTACTTTAGTCCTAGCATACTTAGCAAGACTTAAGCAAGGGGTGACAGAAATGCTCTGATGCCAGTTACCAGCTATCATCTTGATTTGCAGGGAAATGGTCTTCAGTGCCATCCTTCTTTCTTTTGAGGAGGGAAGCAGAGCTATGTTTGACCCACGAATAATCATTTTGGCATCTCTAAGACACGTTCACACTGACTCTCTCAATCTGTTTCATGCCGAAACCTGACAGGACCACTGGAAATATGAGCCATGATTTCCAGTTTAAACAAAGGAAGTATTAACTCCTTTTCCTCGTGTCCTAAGTTAGGCCTTAAGATATGAACAATTTCCTTACTGCCCTCACAGAAGACAGAAAATTTCATTTCTCTCCATTTCTGCTCCATTGTGTTGCTGGATGCAAACCTTTTCCCATCAAACCACCCTGCATTGCCCTGACAATCTATTTCCTTCAGCACAAAAGCTTTTCTGGGAGCTTCTGTGCTTCACTCTGCCAGTGACCAGAACTAGGAGGTATCTATGGCTCTTGCTATCTGTTTGGGCTTGTGTCTTCCCTGCAACACGTGCTGAATGTGTGCTGGGTGAGCATTTTCCCTTCTAACATTTGTCATGCTCCCGGTACTGCCGCATCAGCAGCATCTGACTGGCTGGGAGCAAGGAAGTAAACAGAGAGTGCATTTGAAAAATCACTGATGGCCAGGCAGCTGAAGGACATGACATACAAACTTTTCAGAAAATGGTTTAAGGGGCAGACATTCTCTTAACCCCATCTGGGGCACGTACAAAAGCTGTTTGATTTTGTTCATTCTTCTGGACAATAGTAGTGACGACAGCACCGGATACTATTTTTATGAAGAATGCCATGTTGTGAGCACCTGCATGAATAATGCTCTCAGTCCACAGTATTTTGTCTTATATGCTCTTCATAGTCTCAGTTTCTGTGCTGAGTTGTGTAGTTTTTTCCAGTTTAAAATGCAGAATTGGTATTTTTTTCACAGAGTCTGCAGGACAGGTAAAACCAGCAAAAATATATCAAAAATTCTGAGTGCTGAGAGGAAAAGGAATCTTGAAAAACGTTAGATGAAAGAGACTCTGATCCTGACAAGTTCATTTTGTTGTCCTCATGCAATAACAAAGGCATGGGAAGGAAGAAAGCTGTGACGAGCATAGAAAATATTTGTTGCTTGCAATGAGAGAGGTTAAAGTGTGCTAACCAGTTATCAGGTACACAGAGGGAGTATTGTGCCAGATGCACAGATTGATGGGTTATAAAATGATTTGAAAACTGAAGGTCATATGGATGGCATACTGCAAATTAGGCATTTAAACAGATGGCATGGGTATTCACTAGTCCACCTGGCTGGAAGAGGGAATTTTACAATATTGTACAAAAATTTCAGCAGATAAATAATAAAAACCAATTCAGATAAGTGCCTAAGCTGCTCTAATTACTTACTTGCCACTTTCCACCTTTCTGATCTTGGTCATTTTTCACTTGTAACTTTTTTTTTTTTTCTATATGATAATAACCAGCCTAATCTCAAGCAATACAGGATACCAACAGCATGGAGGAGGGAAATTCTGGGTGAAATATCATGTCTAATTAGTATGGTACCTACCTTTAAAATTTTTCCTCTAGGAGTGCAAAAGTAATTAGTAGGAAGGAAAGGAAATTTAGATAGCCACTCTTGTACCTTGTCGCTGTCATAAGCAGCAGAGAGGGAGACACAGAAAAGTGAACAGGAAGGGGAAAATAAGCCCTGTGAGAAGGTCAGGATGAGCAAGAGAAAAGTGATGAGATAGAAAATGTGACTCTCTAACTGCAGGCCCTCACAAAATGCCCTGTGTAGAGACATGATGTGGTTGACTTAGCACAAAGGCAGCATTATGCCAACTATCTGGAAAGTGGAAATAAATGTAATTTTGGTTTTGAGGCAGAGCTAGGAAATTTCTGGCACCTGGTCCTCCCAACAGACCCCTTGGCTTCTATTGATTGTCCGTATGACATGGGCAAGATGAGAGAAAGCCACCTTCCTTCCACCATCAGTTCTTGAAGCAGATACATCTGTAATAGAGAAGCAGGGAGGTTTCATTAGCATCACTAAGTGGTGGCTCATGGCCTTTCTGGGATGGGATTCATTGGCATTAAAATTCAATGGCAAAGAGCCACACTTACACAGGAGAGATGCTGCATTGATGGGAATGGTTTATATTCTCCTGCTGTTTGTTTTTTGTGGATTTTTTTTTTTTTTGGTATCAAATAAGAGGCTCAAGAGGAAGTGAATGCTGAAGAGAGAGAGTGCAGTGTCAGACGGCTGTGATCCCACCAAGCAACACATTACTGAGGCAAAAACAGAGCCTCTTTCTGTGCTCCTTGAATAGTCTTAGTCAAATCCTGAGGGTGGAAAGGTCAGAATAATTAGACAGATCCACTCAGCTTCCTATTCAGTGGTGAGAGAAGGGAACTTTGAGAGTTTTCTTTTGTGCTAAGGGAGGATGCACTGCTATGTGTTCTTGTTAAACACAGTTCAAAATAGATCTCAGTTACAGAAGTACATGTCATGGCCTCAAGATATCTCTTCTTTCTTGAAAGAAAGTGCAGCTATGTTAGAAATGAAGGCATTACCTAGAAAATGAGGAGTCCTGCTGCAGAAAGGACATGACAGTCCACAGCACTATGTGACAGAGCTGTTTTCCACCACACCCTCCTGCTCGAGAGAGAGGTCTCATTGCACTATTTGCTTATTTTTCCCAGCTGACATAGTATTACTTCAAGAAACATTCTTAGAACAGCAATAGAGAAAGTATTCTCAGAGAAGTATTCTCAGAACACTGAGTTGGCAGTGGTCTTGTTTTGAAGACAAGCACTGACTTCCACCAGAAAAAAAAAAAAAAAAAAAAGGATGTATTTTAAGGATCATGCTAAATATTGAAGGAAGAGTAAGATCCTAAATATTTTGTGATTTTTTAGAGAAAAGATTTCATGCAAAAATGCATTGACATTCATGAACTTAATTGATTAATTGCTTGCCAGCCAGTGTAATGACCTTGTTTCTAGTCAGAAACCTGACTGAATGTACAACAGTCCTACCTGCAGGTAGATGGGATTCAAGCGATTCTGAGATGTTCATTGTTATATATCAGGGTAAAATTTGTTCTCTGCCTTCCCACCATGGTGGCATCTTAGAAGAAAAAGGAAAAAGGTTGGTTGTCCTGGGGCAGGGTAACAGTTTAGCTAGTCCAGTGCCCAGTTTCCTAGAGGAATGACAGTGGATGCCTTGGAGAGAACATGAAGCGAGGGCCAGACAATACTTCCCTAGACCTCTCTCTGGCTCCCAGCAGCTGGCATTTCTGGTGCCCTGAATCAAAAATAGTGTCCTTACATTTGTTGTCCTCATTGGGAGTTCTGCACAGCACTGCATGAGAGAGTGGGGAAAAATTGCCTCTTTTGGCAGCAGCCTGCCTGTGGGTAAGTGGGAGAAAGCAGGAGCAGAAGGAGCATCTCCTCTCTACTACAGAGCCTACAGGAAGTTTGCTTCCTGCTGACACATCCAAAAACTGCATGCTTTGACATTCTCCAGGGTCTATGGATTTCATAGAGTGCCATGGACTCCTGGAATGACAAAACCAACATCTTCCTGTCTACCCTTGAGGACACTTGTGGGGATGGGTGGGTTCAGAAGCACAGGAGGAATTGTGTCCATGCATGACTGCCTGCCACATACCTGGCTCTTGAGGCAAGTCCTTGCCCCAAAACTCTACAGCTCAGCCCTGCATGCATAGTTCGGTGCTCACCAGGCACAACAGAGCTTTTCCTCACTAAAAAATGCCATTAAATGTGTCTTTGAGCTTTGCGCTTATTTTTAAAAGGAAAATGCCACCAAGTGGAAAATGTTATCACTTCACCAATATTTATAGATTATTACCAGTAATAATCTTAGCATTAATCTTGCTTATTACGCTAAATAAGTTAAAAACAAGCAGACAGATAGAAAAAAATGTGGTGCTGAAACAGAGCATCAGTTGTCTCGCTGGTTCCTTTTCAGCATGGGTTAGAGACCTTGCTGAGGCACAGCCTGCTGCGTGCCTAAACACAGAAAAATGACAGAGGGGCTGTGGTGTGGAGATAGCCTTTCATTCTTTAGCTCTACAGCTGGGCCTCTAGACATCAGAGATAATTCTCCTGAAATATGGGAACAGCAGAAATTCACACTCAAATTTGAAACTTCTGGAGCATTGGTTTCTAATTCTTGTAACAAGCCTCATCTGTTGCTTTAAATTAAGCCATTTTCAACTAACCCTAGCTACAGCAACAGCTAAGGAGTTTAGTTGCAGAAATCTTAGGAGGAGTGCCCTGATATATCAGTGACTGATGAGAACAACTGAGGTTTTTTTTCCTTTCCCATCCATTATGCTTTCTATAGGAGCTTCAGCAGAGACCAAAGAGACCTCTGAAAAGAGACCTCTGAAAAAATCAAAGAGAATTTATTTCCATGGCCTGTGGAGTGTTGTCAGCAGTTCCTGGCTGCTCGTGGCCAGAACCTCAAATGGCTAAAAGTCAGCTCTTACATTTCTAGCTGTGTTCCAGGCTCTTAACATATTTCCAGACACAGCAGAGGTAACATAAGGGGAAAAAAACCCCATGACACAATGGTAAAGAAAGGATAGCATAAAAGAAAAAGAAAAACTGAAAGAAAAAGAATCAGCAACATTTGGGTTTGAATCTTCAAACAGGGTTAGTACTCCACTGTGTTTACTGGGATGCCCAGGTGCTACAGGAGATGGTCCCAGTACTCCAGGCCAAAATTAAGAACAGACAAGAGGTGGAGAAGATGGACTTGGGAAAGGTCTGGTGCTGATGGAGACCTGAAACTTTACAGAACGTGAGGCCAAAAGAAGTCCATGTAAGTGCTGATTGAATCTGTATTTGGGAAAGCACACATGGGTAAAGTCAGTGGGCAGCTGCTGACATCTTGACCAGATGAACAAAACCAGAATGACCATTTCCCATTATCCCAGCCTACTGCAGAGCTCCAAAACGAAATTGGAGTCCTGGGTATTCACCCAGTGCCTCCCCTAAAAAGGTTGGACCGACTTCCTGAAAGGATTTTCCATGAATTAGAGTTAATTTTGTTAAAGCTTCTGTGCTTAAACAAACACAGGACATTCAACAAAGTTTTATTTGCTACTGGTGGGGCAGGAACCAGCAAGATGCAGTGACATTTTCTTTTGCCACTGGTTGGACCAGCAGCTCTACAAAATTACTTTCTTTTACTTGAGAAGCCAGGGAAAATATTTTGTTGCTTAATGACCTTTCAAAAATGTCAAGATACAACACATTTTATTCAACTTTGGGTACTCTAAGATAGGTTAGATGTCTCTGCCCATAGAAAAATGCCATAAATTGAAAAAAAAAATTTGCTAGGTAGTAGGGAATGTTTACAAGATGGCTTTTGTATAAAACAACACCAATTTTTGTGTTTGCTTGTAGACAATGCATGTTGTGCTCTTATAGGCTCAAGGCTGTATAACAAGTATTTTTTGGGAGGAAGGGATGGATTTTTAAAGTAAATATTTTTCTTTAGTTAAGTTTTCTTATCTGATCAGTTCTCCAGCATGGAAGGCAGTAAATCACTTTTTAGATAGAGGCTGTACAGGGATGCTGTTGATTCTGGTTCTTTTAGACACTGCTGGCTGGTTTCAAGGAGCAAGTTCACACTTGCCAACTTACATGAGTATGAAGCAACTTTTGAATCATGCTATAAACTCATCCTAGAATAGCAGTGGTGATCCTTAGCTCAAATGTTTGAGCTTTTGAATGATAAATCCTGGACCAGGTCTCAACTGTGCAATGCAGGAGGCAGAAGATAGGCAAAATGATAATACTGGAAATACTTTATCTCGACTGTAGAGAGAGAAATCCAGCCAAGGCAAGTGATGTTCAATTCCATATCAATTGAAATTGGGATGTAAGAAAAATTGTATGTACTGTAAATAGATAATAATTTTAATTCTGTGTATATACTGATTGAAATAAATTTATTCATAACTCATATATTTAAATGTCCTCATGAGCTACTGAAACTGCATGTCTCTGTGATGGGTACAAAAGCATAAAGTTGTTTATATCTCTGCCTATGCAGCCACCAGAATTATTGGTACAAACACCTCGTGGCGCTCTGTGTGGACCATTTTCCATGAAAATCAGCCCACCTTGGACTTTCATTAGGTTTACATAGTAGTCTATTGTGTTATCAACTGTAGGAAAGGTTCTAAGTAAACTACCCATATTTTTCTATCCCAGCCTATCATGTTAGCAAATTCACAGCCTTTGCAAAAAACCAGATTTACGGATCTTTTACCCAAAACACTTGCCCTTTCCTCCCTGAAGGGAGCCTGTAGACTCCCACCTCTTCCCTACCTCCCTCTGCTCTGCTGATCTCCAAACAGAGCCAGGATAGCTTCAGTTTCTCTGCCAGGATCTCCTTTGCCAGAGGACAGCTGGAACTGACTCCTGCTTTGCTGCTGCGAGCCCTCTGTCCCTCAAATCCTGAATTCTAAGGGTGTCCACCTGTGTGAAACACAGTTTTGCAAACACCTTCCCAGCATGTCAGTCTCGACAGCGGCAATGATCTCAGTCTGCCGCTCCTTGTGGGTAGGGTGCTTTGTCCACCCTGGCTACAGGCAGGCCTCTCAGCCTGTGCAGAGCTGCTTTGCTGCTATGAAACTGTCCCCAGATGCTGCTTTTCCTTGCTCTGCCCCCGTATTTCTCTGGCACTTCTCAGGGCTGCCCACACATGCAGCTTTAATTGCTTTGCGGCTACCCTGCAGCCTGAGCACTTCCTGTGCGATAGTTTTATTCTGGTTCATCCTTTTCCACAAGTGCCAGACACACTTAAATCAGAGCCTTAACATCTTTAAGGATATCTCTAAAATATTTAAGGATAAGAAAGACTGAAACCAAGTAACAAAAGGAGAAAAATGCAGTTTGACTTAAACTCAGCCAACAGGTACCTTATTGTGTTGTGTATTTAATCCAGTCAAAGCATATCCTGGCTGCCACATGTCAGCCCTGGTCTCCACTGCCCACAGCAGCCATCCTAGCCTCAGGCAACATCCTCAGACAGCTGGAGTCTGCAGTGACACTCGTTTTTAGACAGCCTTACACTAGGTTCATACATATATCCTGAGGACTGATGGCTCTATCTGGAATTGGACATTAATTGGATGCTTAATAGTGGCAATTTCCTCCTTGCCCAGGCTAGGAGCTACCATGAGAGATCCACCTGGATGCGTTTCTGAGGCATTAAACGGTTTTTTTTATTATTTTTCATATGTTCTACTGAGTGAATTATGTAAGCTGTTTTGTCCATAATGAAGTTGCTAGTAGCATTTCTTAGGGTTTATATCAGCAACAGGATTTATACTGGAAGAGGCCCATGGTCTCTAGCAGAGTTATCCATATTTGGAGAGCCCATGTGGCATGTTACTAACATGTGACAGATCTCATTAGAAGTTACTTTGCTGGACATTTCTGAAGAAATAAGCTTTTCTTGAACTTGGAGGTCGCATCACACCACTCCATCATTCTTGTGGCTACCTCCTCAGCTACTTCTTAGCTTCAGGAAGTAGCTGGTTCTCCACACCTTCAGGGGTTCCAGCTGCTGTTGCCTTCCACAGCTGTCCTACCTCCCATTCCTTCTCTCCCTGGTAACTTCAGTCTCTTTGTACCTTTCCAACAGCTGCCTACTGGCTTTCAGCTATCCTCTATCCACCCTGGATATGGGATGTATCCTCCAAGGTACTACTCCCCTATTAGTCAAACCAACAGCAAACAGCTGGGGTACTTACTCTACATAAATAGCTGAATAAATTTGGCTGAAAAATCTCATTATTTCAGTGATTACTTATAATCCATTGCTTCACTTTCTTGGACCTTATAAATGTGACACCTTTGATGCAAAATTTCCAAGGAAGTGATTATGGCTGATCTGCATTGGTATCTCCCTAAAACTCTATGGGATGCTATGTGATAAGCTTAAAATGACCCATTAAATTGGGTCTTGAAGCTGGGAATATAGCAGTGTTTTTAAAAGTTTAAGAGATATATTGTCCTTATCACAAATCTCAGTGTTATCAAAGTCGACAAGTCCAGATTTCAGATTGTTAGAAGGATATCAAAATATGTTATCTGAGAGGATGGGTTAAAACATCCATATAGGTTTAACACAGTCTGGCCATAGGAACAACTAAAGGAATGCTACTTAGAATTACAGTAAGAGTGAGAAACTGGGAAGAGCTAAAGAAACAGGAAGGGAGGGACGGAAAAGTAGAAACTGTTGAAACTATTTCAATGTATCCAATATCTAAACTCACGAGTTTAGTTTAGCAGATGCAGCTAACCTGAGATGGTTTGGATAACAGCTTATTTTAGTTTGTGAGATGACTGGGATGTTATTATTTTATTCCAAGTGGTCTCATATTATTTTTACCTTCTTCAGTGTGTTGATGAAAAGGAAAGCTTCCATTTGTCACAGAACAGATGATAACTTAAAGAGGGAGTTTTGTTGAGCATACAAGCAACATTAAAAATGATAACAATTTGAGTGAGTAAAATACAGGGGTTACAAGGGAGATTTATCTGCTTCAGAAAATATTTCAACATAAAATTGAGTTGAGGCAAACTGATTTCAAGGATTTAAACTCAGCTCATCAGTCACACACTTATTTAAAATACAGCAAACCAATATTTCATTATTTGCAGCAGAATAATTTGATGTTTCAAAAGGCCTTTTAAAATTACCTATAACATATTTATTAGGAGTTATTCATTGAGTATATGGGTAGACATTATTTACAACATATTTCTGCCAAATTTTGTTTTCTCTAAGTGTTTAAAAACTTTAGGGAGCTCTATATTTATATAATGTTCAGTGGGCAACCTTAAAAATAACATATTTTTTCTTTCTGCATTTATGCAGAGCACTTGGTCAGTTTATTCAACAAAGTTCAACAAATGCTTTTAAAGATTGTATAATAACTCCTATGTTCTCATCAGTAACCCAGAATTGCTGTGCTAGATAATGTTGGGAATGATGCAGATCTACAGGAAAGAAGATAAGAAAGTGTTACCATGCCAACTGCATGTGGTTGGTGATGGCAGCCTACTGTCAACCACTCTTAGTCCTATGGTCTTGCTTGATTTGAGGTCGCTGTATATGGGCATTGTCTCAAAGGCACCTCTATTCTCTCTTCCTTGGGATCAGTGTCTTTTAAAATAAAAACCTCTAATTGTCTTTATGAGTTTTTGTTGTATTGCTTCTCGCTGGAGCTGAGCCCTCATTAATGTAGAAACATCCAGAACAGGCTCTGGGGAAGTTGTTCCAATCATCTTTGTGTAATCCATGTGTCTATAAGGTGTTTGCCAGAGCTGGAGGCTTGAAAAAGGTCTCTTATGCCAACAAAGACTGTGAAGGCTTCAGAAAATCCATCCAAGCCTGTGTATTTTTGGGGGGGACCTTTATAGCTGTTTCTGTTTTTGAAATCCAGCAGAGAAGATTCTCACATTACTGGGAAAACCATAACGAAGCAGCTGGGTGATTTATTTCTCATTGTTACAGGTTGGCAGCTGGGTGACCTGGAGGCCATCTCAGCCTGGCTGGAGAAGAAAAATACTGACTTTCAGTTAATAATACAGTGATAGGGGATTTTCTCTATATTTCTACAAAATACCTTTTGCTTTCATCTTCAAAAAGGAAAAAACAAGAAATTAAAACAAGAAATTGTGTTCTGCTGTGGTTTAAAATGTGACAGTGCATGATGATCAAAATGTGACTATAAATATAGATATAAATTGTAATGAATTTGTTGTCACTGGCTTTGTAAAAGGTAGGTAGTAAAATGAGGGAATGGAAGAAGATAATACAGAGGACTTGCCTTTGCTTTACTGTTAATTGATTTTATTCTTGCTGCCTTCTCCTGGTGAACAATTGATGTCTGAGATTCGTGTATCCTTCCAAATGCCAAATCTGTGCACGACAGAGATAGACAGTATTCATGTTACAGACTTTGATAGCATCTCTGTATTCTTGCCAGCATGAATTCACATTAGTATTCAGTAAATGAATTATGCATTTGATGTATCATTATTCTTTGTAAAGAGGATTTAGATGTGCTTTTATGACACTGAGCCAATATTACTTAAAGAATACCTTTTTGGGACAAAGAATTTTAGAAAATTGTGTGAAAGAAACTTTCTGTGTTTCATACAAACTATTTCTCTTTGCATGTGTCAGCACAGTGTTTACACTTTTTGCAACAATATGAGATTGGTAACTTATGTTCAACCTTTGCTTGTCTATAGGTCTCAGAGTTCCTTTCCTGAAGATTTGATGCTAAGTGAATATTTCTACAGAATATTTTTTCAATTTGCTAAGAGCTTTTTGAATTCATATCCCATTTTCTAATTTACTGTGTCATATGAAAATATAGTAACCATACCTTCTGCACTGTTTCCAGGCCATTAATAAAGAGTAGTGTGAGCTCAGGATGTATCTGTGGTGAAATGCTGTTTGAAACTGCCTTCCTTGACTATGAACCTTTCTCTGCACATCTGAGCAGATTTACTCCACACATTTTAGTAGTTTCACCTGGACCAAGTTTCTCTAGTTCCCTTGCTATATTACTTGAGACAATGTCAAGGACCTCAAGAAATGAAGACTTTTGACATGTTTTCCTCTGTCCACAAAGCCTGTTTCCTGTCAAATTGGGAAACTGCACGGGTTCAGATTGATATATGCTTGACAGACCAACCTGGCCTCCTACTTGCTTCTTTGGAGTCTTGGTTTTTACAGTTTGTCTAATTTTCTGGCATTTCCTGGGAACTGATGTTACCTAGAGTCTCCATTCTCTTATCTACAGCTTTTGAAACAGGTGGATTGCTTGATCTTTTTCAGTTTTCCAGACCAAACCTACTGAAGGCAATCACTAATAAACCCGACACCATATTTCAGCAGCTAAGGTGAATTCTACCGGGCCAAGCAATTTGGAAAAAATGGAAAAAGGGACCCCAAACCAAAGTGCTCAGTAGCTTGTTTCTCCCTTAAGTAATTAAGTAATCTCTCTCTCTCCCCTGTCTCTCCCTGGATTCTTTCTCCTCATGTGAGATAGATTTTCTTTTCATGTGGAATTTAACAAAGACTGAATCAAAGGAATATACTAAGCATTTCAGCTTCCTCTGTCCTTTTTTCAAACTTTCTGTCTCTGTCTCTCTGTCTGTTCAATGTGCTGTAGTGGACTTCTGGCTTGTTTTCTCATCCCTGACTTCTTTGGAGTCATATCTCATTTCACACAATGATCTCTCTGACTGTAGTAATTCTGAGTAGTCAAACTTTATTTCTACTTCTTGTATGCCTCTTTCTTCTCTCAGAGATCTTTATGGTTTATCAAACTGCATTTCTGGTTCATTTCCTACCCATTTCCTCCCCACCTGACCAGAATATTCCACAATTTTGCTTTTATTATCTCCTTAGGAGTCAAAAATTCTGAAGTCCTTTTCCCTGTTTCCCACAGGATCTTATTTATTGGGTTTTCAAGATCCTCTTTGCAGTGTAAGATCTTGTCTTTGCTTTTTTTTTCACTTGTGGAGACTCTTAAACTCATTTCCTCAGCTCAGGCCTATTTTTACCTCCCACTCTGACATTTTCAAATAACTTTTCCCTACAGGCTACGCTGAGATTCAGACCTACTTCCCTTCTGGTTACTTGCACAGTTTTCTGTATCAAAAAATCATCAAAGTTCCTCTTTGGGAAGTTTCTGGAGAGCCTGCTCTCCTCTTTCCCAAGAGATGATTGAGCTTTCAAGCTTCTTACTGTGAAGCCCTATACCTTGGGGGCTTTCTCCTAATTTCTCACAAAGTGTCTTCCACTTGATCCCCTTGGTTTGATGGCTGATGTGCCAGGAGAACACCTTTGCTTTTTCCTCATTATTATCAACATGCTTCTCTGTAGATCTTTTTACATTCTGCCACTCAGCAGCACCTCTTCCCTGCCTTTCCCTGGCTGAATAAGCTGGTAAGTATTTCAGCCATGTGAGTATTCCCACCAGGTCCCTGTTGTAGTTGACTCATAATTTTGTTCTTGTTTAAGGACATCCAGCTCTGCCAGATAGTTCCTCACGCTTTTTGTATTAATACACAGGCATCTGAGATGTTCAGAAATGCAGTCTGTTTGTTCTCTGCCTTTTTTTGTTCTTCCTACGATGTTGTTTTCCTCTGTTCTGTTACTCTTGTCCCTCATCCAAGGCAGCACTGCTTACACTTATTTCTCTCACTCGTTCCCAGCTATCAAGCTTTTGTCCCACGGTGCCGTCTTTCTCTGGATTGAGACAGATCCCTTTTCCTCTCACACATTCTTCTGAGACCCTCTTGACAAAGTTAGCTGTGCATGAAATTATTCTGAGGATGTTTCCATCTATGTAGCTATTAAAAAAACAAAGAAAATGTTATTAACCTTTTGATATAAAATGGAAGATTTGGCAATGCTGCTGAAAGCGTGTTTTTGTATTGTATCACTTCCCACTGCTGCTTACAGTGCCTCTTCTATTGTTATTATTTCAGATATTTCCTGGGAATGTTTTAGTATCTTGGAATGCAGGCCTGTTCTGACTGCATATCTGGAAGAGAGAGATAACTACTGCTAACTGTTCTTTGGAGTGTATATCATCACAACAGATCACTCACTCACCTGCTCACAGAGCTTTTTTCCCTAGGCTTACTTTGCAATAATGCATCATGATTTTATTATCTTTATCCATTTTCTTCTCTTCACAGCTCTTTGCACTCCCACCTTGTGCCTGGAAATTTTTCTGAGACAATTTTGATGTCTTCTGTGCTGACATAATTTCATACCTACCTAGGACTGTTAGATGTTTTGAGTTTTTTCTCCATTTTGGGTTTATGTAGAGTCATGGGGAAGAGCTTTTTTACTTTGGGTATGAAATACAATATTTTTATGTATTTCTTTACTTTTTTCTATTATATTTTATCTTCTTATCTGATTGCAGCATAATTGATTCTTATCATACATTGACATGATTAATATATTTTCAAATTTCTGTTTTTATTGTATGAAATGTTGTTGGACCAGAAGGTTTGGTAACTTGTTCAAGGCCACTGTGTCTTATTATTACAAAGTAAACATTTATATGGCCTGAGGATTTTCTGGAAGTCTACAAAAGAAAAAAAAAAATAATTAATTGCTGCAATCTAAAAACAATTCTATTTGTTTGTTTGTTTCCTTTTAAAACAAATATGTCTTTCTAAATATGAGATTAGATTATACAGACCTGTAGTAAGAGCAGTTTTACTAAGGAGGTGAAAAAAATCCTGGTGTTACTCCAAATTATGCATTATGTTGTTATGCTGCACAAATAAATTTGAGGGGTTTTTTTCCATCTAACCTAGGAGAATATGTGAATAATCATTTAAATCAAGCACTGACATCTGCATGTGCTTTACTTGGCTTGCTTTTAATCAACAAACTGTCAGCCTGTGATATTACTGTAAGTACACAGTTCAAGTGCCAAGAAATTACAGGCCATTTTAAGTCCTGGGTCTGTGTTAGTTAGTTAATACAAGTGCATCTAAGACGTATGCCTCGTGCCTGAACAGATACAAAGTATGCTTATTTTGGCTGGTGGAAGTACATCCTGGAATGTGTTTTTCGACTTAGAACAGCTTGATAAAAAAAAAAAAAAGAAAAAAAAAAAGAAAAAAAAAAAAAAAAAAAAAAAAAAAAAGAGGGATAAAAAGACAAGAAGTTTCTAAATGCCAGTTTGTCTGGTTTCAGAGTTATTAACTCACCAAGAATTTAAAAGTAGAATAGTTGCTGGTCTATGATAGGAAAATACGTATAATGAATACAGGAAGAAAAACCAGGGAGCAAGAAAGAGCAATCAGGAGGAGAGATTTAGTGCAGTTTTAGCTGCATTAGCCCATGTTTGCTCTCACTTGCCATGAACTCGCTGGAGCTGCTCTTCCTTTGATGGGGCCACAGCAGCTCAGCTGACCCTTTCAGCAGCAGCTACACAAGGCAAGGTCTGCCCCAGGCCCTGGCACTTGCTTCACAAAGGCAGGCAGAGGCTCCTTGGCATGATGGAGTTTGGTTCATTGACTGTAGCATGATGGAAAACATTCCCATTCATCAGAAAGCTGTGAAAGTGAAACCCTGCCAATCCTTTTCCTTTCTTATGGCTTTTTCCTTCTTTTTCTCTCATTTTCTTGTGCTTTCTGTCCCAGAACAGAGAGTTAGCAGAGCTTCAGAGAGTAACCTTCAGCACTGCTTCTCCTGTCTTCCCTAATTGGAGAAAGCAAAGCTGGAGAGGAAGAGAGGCTGGTTTAGCCTCGTTTGGTACCTGAGGTGCCACAGCCTTCAAAGAGAGTCTGGCAGCCCTTGTGTTAGCAGCGCTCTTGGAGGAAACTCCACTGCTAAGATAACTGCCAGCAAAGTGGCAAGTCTTCAAGGGAAAAGTGCCTTCACAATGTGCTAGGTCTCTTTGGACTCTTGATCATCTGGGCAGAGTGTGACAAACAGCATTGTAAGGCCAGGTTGATACCATGACCTGTGGTAAGTCTTGTACCCTCAGAAGAAACTGTCAGCTGAGAACCAGAGGGCAGATAAAAGTGCTGCTTTGCCAGGTTCATCTCCAGGTTGTAAAAAAAAAAAAAAAAAAAAAAAAGGTAATACTCAGCAAGAAATCAGTTTCTGAGCAAAAATTGAGGGTGTGAATGTGATACTATATTGATAGGCACATATATGCAAATGCTAAGTTGCAGAAAGGGACAAAAGAGATGCAGCCAAATTTCCCATTTATAGAAGAAACACTGAAGTCTCTTAAAATCTTGCCTTCTATAATGCCAATGCATGGTTGAACAGATGCATTTTCTTTCTTACTTTCCTGGCTTCTGAGACATCAGATACTATCTGTTGTCAGATGCAGGATGCTGGGTTAGGTATGGCAGTTCTTGTGTTCCCAAAGGATTCCTCTGCTGGGGTTGCCACTGTTTGTCTGCATTCAAAGAAGGATTTAAACTGAACTGATAAAGAAAGAAAACTGGTATAAAGCATACAGTAACTCATTCTGTTAAGGATTTGGCATGGCATTCAAGGGAAACCAATTATGATTTATGTCAATACAGCACAGATAATTTCCCATTGATTGACTGCCAGATCCTTCATAAAATAACAAGTTAGGCCTGATGCCAGTGATTCTTGAGCACCATCAGGCCAGTGTTTCTATTTCATATGCCCTTGACAAGGCTTCTCTCAAAAATTTGTGAGTTAAATGAGTTTATAAGTTCTCTTCAAATATGCAGACTCAAACAAACATAAACTGTGATTCCCTTACGTGTTAGTGGGGATTTGAAATGCATGCTCTTGTCTAGGCATTTGGCCACAGGTCTAGCAAAAGTGAGTTTTCATTCATTACTTAAAAACCAAACAAACAGTAGGAGTTTCTCTGTTTGCTAAGAATTCCTCTTAGGAGATTAGTGCATGTCCATATTCCAAGTAGTTCTCAGAGAAAAACAACTCATGTTCAAGCCTGAGGTTGTCTGGAAACAAACTACATGTCTTGAGGACTAACTGGAGTGGGGAAAATCCTCCGTGCTTAATCTGGAAGAGTCATTTACAAAATTTCTATTGCTGCAGGCCTGACCAATGTCAGTCATTGTGCAGTGTGTGTGCTCATTTTTCAAGAGACACAGATCTGAATTTTCCTACCCTAAGGATGAGCAGATGGGGGCTTGCCATGTTGGAACTGCTTGTGGTGTGGGATGGGTAAGTGGCTAAATCTCCCTTTTCAAAGGTGTGGGCAGAGCAAAGGCAACATCCAGTGTTTCTGGAGAGGACATAAACCCTCTGTCTCAGGAGAGTGTGCTATCCAAAACACAGAACTTCTCCCCTGAAAGTATCTGCAGCTACTCTTGCAATAAACAGTCAGGTCACAGATATCTGGTGTGAGCAGCGCAGTCCTTTTTGTGCTGATTTTGGCTACAGTGGAGTTAAAGTTCTTCCTAGTAGCTGGTTAGGGGCTGTGTTTTGGATTTCTGCTGAAGACAGTGTTGATAACACAGGGATGTTTTGGTTATTGCTGCACACAGTTTACACAGAGCCAAGGCCTTTTCTGCTTCTCACCCCATCCCACCAGTGAATGAGGTGGCGATGCACAAGAAGTTGGGAGGGGACACAGCCAGGACAGCTGACCCCAACTGACCTGAGGGATATCCCATACAATATGATGTCATGCTCAATCTGTAAAGCTGTGGGAAGAAGGAGGGAGGCAGGGATATTCAGAGTGATGGCGTTTTTCTTCCTGAGTAACCATTTCCCATGACAAAGCCTGGGTTCCCTGGAGATGTCTGAACACCTGCCTCCTCATGGGAAGTAGTGAATCAATTCCTTGTTTTGTTTGCTTGAGAGTGCAGTTTTTGCTTTACCTGTAAAACTGTCTTTATCTCAGCCCATGAATCTTCTCAGTTACCCTTCCAATTCTTTCCCCAGTTCAAGACAAAAGGAGTGAGTGGCCGTGTGGTGCTTTGTTGCCAGCTGGGGCTAAACCCACACACTTTCCTCTTGCTGACAGTCTTCTGTCTCAGGACACTGCCTGTCCTGCCTATGCCCAGCTACATCCAAATATGTTTCCATAAATGCTGCATATCTATTTAGAGAACTCTGCAAACTTGAAGTTATTGCTTTCCAAGCAGAAAATCTAGAGAACCTCTTATAAACAGCCTCCATCTCCTCTTCTAAGAGAAGAGCAAAGTGGTTTGGTGAAGTTAGTTTGAAGGCTCACAGCCTCCAGGGAATTTGAGTAGGAACACGAAATAAAACCTAAGTATGGTGAAGAAGAAATTAATTTTAAAGGAGAAAGCAAAAAGATATCAGCTGGATGAGGCATAATTTCTAGAAATTAGATAAATCTTACCAAGCCTGGCATTTTTTAAGGGATGGGTAAAGTGAACCAGCTAAAGCTGGAATTAATAAATATATGGAAGGTAACAGGAATGTGCAGTGTTTTAAATCCTAATGTAAAGTTTGAAGTATTTTTCTAATGGCTGTGTGCTTTTTGGTTAATAAATACTGCACTCTTTTCAATGGAAGAAGTTTCTTGTGAGCACATAAATCAAAAGCAGTCTCCCAAATGGAAACCTACTGACAATGGCAGTTCCATCCATAGTTAATTATCAATGGAAAAGCAGAGGAGCTGCAGACTCAGATGCTCTTTAATAGTAGGTGAGTTACAGATACTTTTTCTGTGAGAGGAAGACTGAAAAACTCCACTTTTAGTGCCACAAGCCCAAAAGCACTACTCACCTGTGACCGTGGGAGAGGTGAATGAGAACATCCACAAAACCCAGACCCTTCCAGCTCTCCTTTCCTTACACACACAGAGGCCAGAGCCAAACAGACTCCACAGGTGTCCCGGCTCCCAACCAGATTTCACATGATACTTATCCCAGCTGCCCTTCCTGCCGACCCTGGCAGGAAGGGTGAGAACTGGCTGTGTTAACTTCAGCAAGAGCAAGGCTTAGTCCTAAGGAAGCTTTAATGTTTGCCAGAATTTTAGCCATTAACAGCTTGAATCCTTGTGGAACTGCCAGCTCTCTACTTCAGCTGGTATGACACGAGCCTGTGAATTCACACACAATTCATAGGGGTAGCAATTTCTTATTTGCTGCATAAAGCAGTGAGGAGGGGTCAGACAGACTAGGAAATGTAGCATAATTCACCATCTTCTGTGTACAAAGATTTCTGATAGATCACCCTTACTCACCCTGGCAGCATTCTGTAACTGTTCAGTGTTATTCAAGAAAACACAGAAGGTGCTCCCTTTGCATGATAATTTTTTCTGGTGAGCACTGAGGCATATCAATTTTTTACTTCATTGAGGTTTCCACAGAGTTTATGACATTTAATGTTCAGCTTTAGCTGCTCATTGCTATGTGGGATATGAACTAAATGTGGCCCTGCAAAATTGTCTCTCTTCGTAGCACTTCAGCAGATGTAAATAACAATCTGTTGCTACAAGTTGTCCATGCATGAATGGTAAGAAAAAAATGAAAATTCAGTCCCACCAGACTCATTCCCATATGCAGAGTGCTACAATTCTCTAGAATAATAAGTTTTCTCTTCTGTCCCCAGTCTCCCCTATGGGAAGACACTGAGCAGGACGATAAGACTTGTGCATGCATTGCTGGCCAGCACATCTGGTTTCTGCTGGAAGAAGAGGCAGGCTGGCTTCCTTCAGTGAATGGTCTTTAAAAAGGGACTTGCTTTCACCAAGTCACCCAGTGCCTTAGCTGTGGAGCTGCTCCTTCACAGTTGCAGCCTGTCCCATTTGGCACAGCCTGCAAGGAGGGAAGGGGGTTTCTGAAGTGCCCTCAGCTTATGCCATAAATGATTCTGTGGTTCAAATCCAATGCATTTCACCAGGTAACCACAGTGTGCTGTTGAAGGTGTTCCTTCTCTAAGAGACACCTGGTGATGTGGGTGCAGATGCAGAACAGAGTGAAACGTTTCACCTGAACTCAAATGCAATGCACAGCATGCAGCAGAACAGTGCTTGGAGCAGAATAATCTGAACCATCTAAGATCAAAGAGGTCACAGCTGGCCAGGAGAGAGGTCTTAAGAGGATGTTTCCTCACAAGGGCAAACTCAAAAGAGGTGTCCCAGCAGCCCTGCATATGTGCACATTCTGTTAAAGGCTCCAGGCCATCAAGAGAAGCTGAAGCTGACTGAGCATGGTTCTGACTCTGGCTATGATATGTTTGGCTCAAAAATTCATCAAACAGGAGCCAGCTTACACAGCTCTTCCTCTCTCTCTTTCTCAGGTACAGGAGAGGATCAGCCTCACTGACATAACGTGGGAAAAAGGAGTTCTGGAATTTGGTGTTAAAAAGCAGTGGGCATATGCCAGGTTTCCATTTTTAAATTTTAAATGGTTCATAGAAAAATATTTCTGGTTTAATTTTCTTAAACATTGTATGATTAGCAACAGCCTAATTTTCACCAAGTGTACTGCCTAGGTGCTCTGGGAGTGCTTAAGCAGCCTGGTTTGGAAGCCAAGCAGCTTGTGTGAAGACCAATTTTCTCCTCTTACGTTAGAGTGACCATCTAGCTCAGTTTTCCACTGCCAATTCATACATTAAGGACTTCAATTCACTAAATGGGTGACCAGCCAGCTCATTAAGAAGTAGTTATTCCATAATATTGTTCAAACTGACAATAAAATCCATGCAAAGAATCCAAGCAGTTGCACCCCTGTAGGAAAGCATCTGTACTACCATAAACTCTTTGTTTGGATGATTTAAAGGGTATTTGAAAGTCAGACTTTTAGATTTCTCTATTGTTTTTGAAAATTAAGTTAGGTAATATTAAAATTGAAACTGTATTCATTCGTAAGTCCTACAGCATCAAAAATATAGCAAATTCTTCTGTCTGAATGGGAATGAGTCTATATGATCTTACTTTTTTCCTTGCAATAATATATCATTTTAAAAATCAAGCTTGATTTTTTTCTATCATCCATATTAAAAACATTGAATAAATCATTGTCTAACCTATGTTTTAGGTCAATTGCAAATGAAACAATTAATATTAGCTGTGTGCCACACTGAAATTTGTTCTGTTTTCTAGCATCACCAAGAGGTTTGATAATCTTACCCATTCTCTTTTGTTTGTAATTTTTCCCAGTATTTGAGAGGCAAGATGTTTTTGTAGTCATGAAAAACAAGCAAATGTACTGCTTTGTATTTTGCACCACCTATTTCCTTATAGGACACACAGTACCTCTGTGTTTTTGCTAACTGTTGTTTCCTCACCTCACCCTCACTGACAGCTGTTTTCAAGGGTTCATTTAATTGTAGTAAAAATTTTGTACACAGACTTTGTTTGTTTGGTTTTTTCCCATCTAACTTAAGGCTAAAAAGAGTGAATATTCTATATACCTTCTTTGCTGAAGTGTAGAGATTATGATGGTTTCAGTTCCAGCTGTAGTATTTTGCCACCTAAGCTGTTGCTCATGGATTTAACACTGGAAGCACCTGATGTGGTGATGAAGGGGAGTGCCACTGTTCTTGATTTTTGGAGCCACTTGAGTACACACAGAGAGGACAGTCCTAGGAGAAGGGATGTGAACTGTAAATAAGAACAAATCTTAGAGAAGAAGACTGAACAGTTCCTCTTGCTGTTGCAAGATCACTGCTTATTGTAGGTTTGCTTATATTTGTCAGAGTCTATTTTTAAAACTCCTGACAATGCAACTTACACCTCATCTGTTGGGAAGTTATCCACCAACTAACACATCTTGCCACCTGGAAGTTTTTTCCTGATATTCTCTGTTAATTTTTCCTTTGTGAATACCTTTTCAATCACAATAACTTTTTAAATCACTTACCAAATAACAACTGCTCTGCGGGTTATTTGAATCATCAGGATAAACTGAGAAATTATACCTCCTGTACCAAATTCTGTATGATGAAATTAACTCTCTGCCAAATTTACAGAATAAAATGTGCTGAGTTGAAAAGGACCCATCACAATTATAGTAGAGAACAATAGCATAGCATAGCATAGCATAGCATGGGGTATTCTGAGTTGGACAGAACAAAACAAGGATCATCAAATCCATCTCCTGGCCCAGGACATCCCAAATATCCTATCATATACTTGACAATGTTGTCCAAATACTTTTTTCTGCTGTGACCACATCTCTGGGGAGCCTGTTCCAGTGCCCAGCACCCTCTGGGTGAAGAACTTTTCCCTGACATCCAAACTAAACTTGCTGTGACCCAGCTCCATGCTGTTTTCTTGAGCCCTCTTGTTGCTTTCAGGAATGAAGAGATCAGTGTCTGCCCCTCTGCTTTCCCTTGTGACAATGTTGAAGAGCACAATGAGGTCTCCCCTCAGTCACATCTTCTTCAGGCTGAACAAGTCAAACGACCCCAGCTGCTCCTCATAAGGTGGTTCTGTATTATATTAATCTCAATTGATCTGAAATACAGCTTTGGAACAAATGAAAGAAAAAGACCCCAACACCCTGCTGGTAAGTTATACAGAATGCAGTGTCCAGCCTGCTGTGCTGTACTCTTTTTCAAGTGCATCATACTTTACACACTATTTTATCACCTTATGAGAAACCAATTTTTCAGCTACTGATTTTAGACATTTGAAAATCAAGGATTGCTGATTGGTATTATTATCTTATACTCACAGTGTTAAGATCTCGGGAAAAAATTCCCTTTATCAAAATACTTCTTATTCTATGCTTTTTCTATCTGAGGGCATAGCTAATCATTACGGGCTGTTTTAACCCTGGGTAACGTAAACTACTCTCAGCTTCCTGCCTGTTTTTCTGCCTGAGTTTTAATGTGCTCTTCCCTTGGATTTTGAGGAGATGAACAAGGCATACAGCTCTTCCCTGGACACACTGCTTCATGGCCTGGAGAATTAACATAAACCAAAACTGAATTACTGGACTTGATCTAACTGGAATTAAAGGTGCTTTGTGATTGTTTTTGCAGGGTGAGTCCATGGAGATCTCTGTTGCTTGCACAAGGCTGAGATCTTTGAAATATGAGGCTGAAGGGAATTATGTGATTGTCACAATTACCTGATTTATTAAATCCTTTCTGCTCAGGGAAGATGGGATTCCAGTGTCAAAAATGGCTTTGCAGTAGATAAACTGAAAAATGAAGGGATGTGTATTCTGAGCAAATTCAAGCGTAGAAAAGTATTGCCAAACAGCAGCTAACCTATGTCTCTGCTTGATAAATGTCAACCTATGATGCTTATTAACTTATAATATACTACCAAAATGAAGGTGATTAATGAAATTTGAGTTGCCATAATTTGATACATCCTTTAAGGACCTGGGATATTTAACCAACAGGTCTTAATTGACAATCAGCAGCTCCCATTTCCAGAAAAAATAAATCGAAATAGACTGATAACAATAGAAATGAGCCAAAAAAAGAGATGAGCCTAATGTGTGAATCAAATTGTTTGAGAGTCTAAAAAAAAGAGGGAAAGAAGGAAAAGGTGGTTGCTTCGCCTTTGCGGAGAACCTAACAAGTGGAACAAACAAATTTGCAAAGGACCATTACAATTTAATTTCAAGTCATGACAGAAGTTCAGAGTATTTAGAAAATCAGATGATGCTACTGCATTTTGGCAAAGTCATCTGGACATAATAAATGCAAAGATGAGCACATTTCCATTGTCTTTTTGGGAGCTAAAGGTCCCAAAGAGTATGTTCAGAAAGAGTATGGCTGGAGAGCATGCCAGTATGTGCAATCTGCATTCTGACCACCTTGATGGTCACCAATGTCAGGGAGAGGAATTCAGTGATGAGCCAGGGCTTTGAGGATAAGACAGAAGGGAGAGAAATGCCTGGATTATTCCTCTGTTTGTTTTATTTAGGTTTAAAAAGGCTTTTACTGTTTATTTTATCTGGTAAGTGCTGCAGACAAAATTTCTGATAGGGCAAAACAATTTTTCTTTCATATGAAAAAGGTTTTTCCTCACTGATGCAGAAGTAGTTTCCTGTAATTCCTCTTCAGAGAATTATGGAGACTTCTCTGCCTTTCACAGGCACAAATCAGGAGCATATCATTTGTACCCAAATTAACACCAGTGTACTTGGGACTGGAATTCGACATGCTGTCTTCATTTGGCAATGGACTGGAGAGACTCATGATTTAAGAGCTGTTGTACAAAAAAGCTTGAGGAAAACAAGAAGACTTGTTCCAAAAGAGGGATGGTTATTCCCGAGAGAAATGATGCTATTTTATGAAGCTAAATCAAAAACTAGAGAAATTTGTGTCAAAAATGTCCAGACCCATGAGTAAAGTTGAAGCATATTCTTTCAGGGCTATTTGGTACATTTACCCACAAACTTGGCTGACACTCAAAATAGTCAAAAAACCCAACACATGCAATGTGATGTTTATCATAATTCTAAGTACTCAATATTCTTGTGTCAAGTTACCACTTGAAATGTCAACATGTCTCAAAGGCTGAATCAGGCAATTTTTGACCACAACTGAGTGGTCTAAAGATTAGAGATTTATTATTGGAGTGTATTGAAATTTGCCACATTACATCATGGATCTGCACATTATTGCCACAAAAATAGTCTTTGAATGTTATCTTAAAAAAGCAGCTGAGATAAGTGAATCTGTAACATAAACTGTCTGGTTGCTTATATAAATTGTGTTCCTTGCTGTTTGATTCTGTTTGATTTGTGCAGCTCTTTGTTCATGTTTTGCCCCAGCCACTTAGCTGTGGTTGAAAGGGGAATGAACAGGCTGCCTCAGAGGAGCTAGAAATATCACAAGGCTGCTCTGACCTGGGTCCTGTACCCAAGTCCTCAAATTGTTACTGCAAGGAAGCAACAAGACTCAATAAAAACTTGGCCCTTTTGACTTTCAACCCAGGGAGGGCAAAGAGGAAAAACAGAGTAAGAAGAAGAAAACTTACCTCTGGACATTTTATCCCATATGTTTTTGTTTTTTTTTTTCTAAAGGATTCCCTATCATTAAGGAAAGTCTGTGCCAGAGAACACGAGATGTACACTGCTGTACAGCTGTCTAACCCAATCTAATTTAGGATCAGTAGTCAAGTGGTGCAAATGGCAAAAGATCCTGGGGAGAGGAGGGTGCAAAGTGCTGCCTTCCTGTGTTTGTCCTGTATTCAGTGTTCAGAGAGGGGCACTGAATGTGGCAACAGAACGTGTGAGCCACGGGTAGGAACAATGGTCTGTCACTGCCAGAGATATCTGGGTTCTGTTAACTGGAGCAAGCCAGAACTTTATTTTATTCTGGGAATCAGTTAGGACAAGTTATGTAAAAAAAACAATGCTCCTTGACTCAAAGCTGATCATTCCATAAGTGCACCCAGCTTTGTCCTTGGTATTGCCCATGGCAGGGACTGCACTGAGCACTCTGTCCATTTCTCACGTTGTCTATGGCTCTGTGTCTCAAGTTATTCCCCCTGGTGAACCAACCCTCCCTCAACCTTTTAACCTGTTGTTCTGGGGGCTTAAGTCCCCAGAGGAGATTCTCAATCTTGAAGAATGCTGTTGACCATAGTTAGATACCTGATGGACCTCTCCAGCATGGCTCACACACTTCATACAATGCCATTGTTACTCTCTACTAATAGTTGGTGAGTACAACCCTTGACAGGCTTTGTTTGTGCTCATACTTGGATAATTCTGTTTTTTCAGTGCCAAAAAAATGTTCCACAAAGGGAAAAACACGAGCAAGTTAGAAAAAAACCAAAAGCTTTCTAATGAAGAAGGATGATCCTGTTGTGCACTGTCTTTTGACGTTTTTCCAAAATTTAGAGATTGTAGGAGTACCCAAAAAGGAAAAAATAATCTTATTCCCCAGCAAATGTTTTTCTTCACAAGGGGTTGAGAGTTGATTACAAGCATATGCACATGCACTCACACACAACTATTCCACCTGTGGAAGGAGACAATTTCCAATGAAGTCGTTGCTTGCAAGCCAATAGTGAGAGCCAAGGGTCCAGTTGTGGTGTAGCTGGTTGCTGCCAGGGGGAAGCTGACCCTGGGGCACTGGGCTGTACCAGAGGTAATCAGTGTCCAAGTTCTGGTGTGGGCATTGCAACAAACAGGGATGAATGTGCAGACCTGATTCCGGTTCAGACCCATCGGAAAAGCACTCATCTAGAAGATATTTATGGCTTCAGCACTCTGAGTATGATCTTAAAATAAAGATCTGCTGTTGAAGGTGGGTCTGGGCATTCTGGCCTTTTCTTCACCAGAAACTGGCTATCAAGCTTGGCATCATTAGATTTTTCCCAGTTGTATTGGATGAGGCATTACAGCCCAATGCATACATTTTTTTCTTGTAAACTTGCTTATGGATCTGTTAAAACTTCTGAGGAAACAGCATCCATCTTTGCATGTACTATCACAAATTGGGATCCAAAAAAATGTGTCAGGAGAACAATAACCACATATCATTGCCTGATAATAACGTTTTGCATGCTATTGAAGAGGCACATAGCAGATGCTTGCTTTAGCATCACTGACAAAGGATGTGCTGAATGCAAGGGCTTTCCAGATGTGTGGGTGTTTTATGATAGAATAAAATTGACAGTTGTCTACATACACAAATTTTCCTTAAAAAACCCACTTAGAAACCAGAAATGAGTGCAAACAACCAGCAAACGGTGCCCTCGGAATATTGTGTATCAGATTGTTTCCATCTCTCAGTTACATTTGCACAGGATTTTAGGCAACACTTCTGATTCATTGTGGATTTGAAATAAAGGTAAGAAGGGGAGCTTTGCCCAGCAGAAATACTCAAATGCTTTTCAATCACTCCTTTCCTGATTGAAGCATTTTATTTTAAACAGTGGTTACTGCCCACGGCAAAGATTTCCCAAAGTTTGGGAAGCAGATATCCTGAAATAATTTCTACAATGCAGAGAAGGTATTGTCCTGCTCCCCAGTTACACAAACTGTTAATGGGTAATTGGAGGCAGGCTAAGTGCTAAAATCTGGTACCATTACATTGAATGACACTCTATAAAATAACATCTGTCTGTGTGTAACATGGCCTTAATTCCCAGCACACTGACAATCTGTAATGAAAACAGCATGCTGTAAGCACTGAACACATATAGTTTTAAAAAAGGAAGTACAAGTAGAGTGCTTTCCTGATGGAATTCAAGTAGGGAAAAGTCAGGCTTATTTGTTATTTTCCTGTAGTTTATAATATAATTTTATCTTGTAAAGTGTATTTATACATCTGTCTTTCTATTCCTCTACAGCATATATACATATATGTACCCACATAAATGTATGAAAGCAGAAATATTAATGTGTGTATATATCTATATACACATCTATATAAAGACAAGTATATTTAAATGGAGTTTCATAAAAAAAATTAAACACTAATCAGATATTAAAGTCAGTGCAAAGATTCCAACTGGATTTACAGCTGGAATCAAGATGAGGCTGTAACAAGCTCTAAATCTGCATACCTTTCTTTTGTAATGCTGGCCCAGATCACAATATAACCTGTGTCTTTGCTTTGCTACACCCTCCTCCTAAGAGTTACTTAAAGGTTTTTGATGTTAGATGGGCCAAATGTAAGCTAAAAATAATTTCGTGTGAGTGTCCCATTACAGTGTATTTCATGTTCACAGATGATGTCACAAACTGCTGCAGTCAAACTGATCTCAGTCAGGGAAATGCAGCCTCTGGTGTGTGAAACTCCAGCTTCCACAACCAACTGAGACAATGCAATCAGAGATGGGGGGTTAGGATTCAGGAGCTGAAAGAACAGAACTGATGAACAAGCAATGAAATTTCATCTTGACCACCAGACCATTTTCAATGTTCAAATTTAGCCTCATGTTTTTATTTTTTGTCACATTTCATTTGATGGTAAGATTAGCTTACTAAAAATATTAGTACCTGACCATAATAATAGCTATCAGTTTTGATTTCTATGCCAAAGGGCAAGAGTAGTGTCAATATATTCCCATATGATATATCTTTATTTTTCTAAGCTGTGGCTTGATAAATAGTAAGGCATTATCTTACCAATGAGTAAAACATTATCCAATAACTATATCAGCTCTGTCCCATCCAGGTAATGTTTGAATACATAGATATTTGCAGTTACATTCCCATTTACCACAAATCCATGTTCTTCAGCATGAATATTGGTATGTGCTCAGTGTTAAGAAAGTGATTTAGCAATGTATAAGATTATTTGCTGCTGACGAAAGCTCATTATACAGAACGATTATATTAATCCTGGAATAAAAAAAACAAAATTATAATAGAAAAAAATCCAAAAACTAAACATAATGACCATCCATAAAATAAAAGAAGAATGAAAAATTGTGGAAAGAAAGATATGCTGTCATGACATTTTTGTATTTTCTGTAGAAAAACTGTAATTTCTTAACATAAACTGGTTTAAAATGGGATTTAACCCCCTAATATATTTTTGGAAAGCTTTATTTTTCTGGGTAAGAGATGTTTAAACTTCTTATCTGGTATAATTTTATACAGAATTTTTGACATCTTCTGTATATATCTATTCTAGGGAAGGAAAATGTATTTTGTCATTTTGTTTTTCCTAGTTGGAGTTCTGTGAAAACATGATCCTTAGGTAGCAGCATCTCAGGTTTGGTGACAAGACTGTGTTTTTTCTGTGTCCTCACATGTATGAGTTACATGGCAGCCATTAGTCTGGGATTATATGTTATTTTTCTCCATGAGTTTCCTATTCTTCAGGACTCAGCTGCATTTATAAAGCACATGCTAACATAAGGAAAAGGTGGTGCTTAAGGATCTCCTTCTGGCATTTTGGGTGAGGTAGTGCCTGTGTATGGTTGTTTGTTTGGTTGGTTTTTTTTTTT